>JYDV01000029.1:169692-359871 GCA_001447645.1 Trichinella pseudospiralis
CACTTCACGACGATAGCTCAACATCAGGAAACTTCTCAAATCTGCATTAAAAAAACAAAGACAAATATGAAAAATACACAAGAAATAATAATTTAAAAAAAAAGAGAGAAACACCACTAAAGCTAACCCTTCAACAGCCGTGGCACTAGCGGTACAAACGCTTGGAATAGAGTAGATTGAATACGAGATGAAAATTGATTGAGCAACAGACGCAACGGAAACAACTGATTGTAAGCATCCTCCGCTGACCGAGCCAAGTCCAAGCAGGACGAGATCAGACGAGGCATGTATGACTTGAAAATGAAAATTATTTTTCTCAACAAATAACCATACATATGTATATGAATACTTTGAGTATATACATACTTTGAGAACAATTTCATTCTGTTGCGGATAAGTAGTCACCGCAGTGAATATTAACTTCAACAATTTCATTTCCACTACGCACGTGTCCTGACCAACTACAAAATATTTTATCGTAAAAAATAAACAGAAAAAAAACACAAATAAATTTTACTATTGCCAATTAATATATAAATTTTTGATAATTTCCACTTTAAACTGCATCAAAATAAAATACTCACATCCCAGTTTTATCAAATTGTCTAATATATATTCCATTCCAACAGCGACCAACGATGACGACGTTCGCTGTACTGTGGAAAGCAAATTGATGATAGTCTACAAGTATAAATGAACAATGAAGCAAAAGAAAATATTCATTTGCCAAATACCCAAAGTGTTTCATTCAGTGAAACTTTCCGCACAACCAACTAAAATGACAAATTAATCATTGTAAATTCAATAAAATCACCAATAATAATATTATTATTATTATTAAATTTCGTTCACCTCAAACTCAGATGACAATATTTCGGCAAATATCAACGGTGGAATAGCTCCAAGCTAAAAATGATATTAATAAATTTAACAGACAGAAAACAATCTGTCTCTTATACACATCTTATATATATATATATATATATATATATATATATATATATATATATTTCACTTACACATTGACAGAAAAGTTCCATGAGTTCTTTTTCTTCTCTAGTTATAGATGAGCTGCAAACAGAAGAGAAATATAAAAGAGAAAATACCAACATACCCACCACTTGGACTTACCCTGGTGCTCTGACGGATGGCAGGAAAAAAGTATCCAAACAATTGAGACCAAGTCGAAAATAATCCCTTAGCATACGAATATGTTTGGGTGCTAAAATTTTCCCAGAGACAAAGTGTTCAGTGGTGAGATTTTGAGTTCGACCGACAATGTGGCCCAAAATTGTACGCAGTGAAATTGCTAAATTTTTGAAAAATTTCCGCTGCTCCGTCGAACTGAAAGGCACCCTGGTTGGTGAAAAGCCAAAGCGCACATCGCCGTATTGGAAAACACAATCCTGTGAACAAGAAAATTTCAATACAACAAATGCAATGATGTCGAACAAAGAAATCAAGCAACCAACCATGTCGTCGGATTCTGGAGCTTGAGGTTTGGTCGCTTCGACAGGCTCCGCATCTTCGGCGTTGGATTTCGATTCGTTCTTCTCTTGTACAGATTCCGTAGCTTGAGCTTCTACAGGCTTCTTTGGCGGCATTGTTGCTGTTGCTGCTGCTGCTGTTTTGCCAACCGCAGCTGCTGCCGTTGTAGAATTATTCAACCAATCAATTTTCATTCTTCTCGGTGAAGGACTGAAAATAAAATAACACTTGTGAAAAATATCTGTTCCCAGAAAACTACACTTCACACATAGGTATACGTGCATAATTTGCTTTTCTCACTCTCTCTTTTCTACTTACGGTTTCCCTTTGAAAATCAATTCTTCTTTGAAAAAGCCTTTCAAACGATGAACGAACAATTCCAACAAAAAATAATGTATCGGGTGTATCTAGAATGAATAAAAATTTTTTCCTACATTAAAAACAATTAACCAAATCCAAATAATATCAAATCACATGTTGCTTATCAAATGACAAATAAACAAAAAAATATATATATATATATTAATTAATAAAAATTACAGCCGTCCTGTCCTTTTGCTGACTGATCACATCCGAAAGTACTGACAGTGATCGCATGGCAATTATTTGACAATTTGAAGTCAGTGTACAGTCAAAAAGGTAGCGGCTGAACAAACGTATGCCGTTCATTATGGTGCTCTGATCCAAAACGTTGCGCATGTTGAACACGTAATCACCCAACAATGGTAACCAATATGCTCTGAAATGGGAATTTTAGTTGAAAAAGAAAAACAAAAACAAAAAAATGAAGAAGAAGAAGAAACTATTTCAATTATTCCCCCCCCCCACCCTCATTTCACAACAAATCAAAGCCGTATAATTATATTTTACCGAAGCTGATCTTTTGCCGTATGATCATCACCAAGCGCAAACGCTTCATTGAAAACACGATCCGAATATGGAGCAAATTCTGAAAAATAATAAATTTTATAATTTAAATTCTTGAACGTTCACTTTTATTCAAATTTAAACGTACTGTCACGATAACGAGTGTGTATCAACTGCCTTATGACAACCAACATTTCTCGACGAATACTAACCGATCCACTTGGAACACTTTCGAGCGTGTTCAATATTGCCTCTGGTAAATAAGCTTCATCACTTCCAAGAACAGTCTGAAAAAATAGCATCATTCCGATTGTATTTCAATATTGCTTGAAAAATCAATCAGTACAAGTGTTAAATCCATTGTATCTGCAAATAATGCCATTGTTTTGGATTTTGCATTCAAAAAGTCTTCAAAAAGCAAAAGATCAAAATCTGGATCTTTCCTAAAAGAAATCAAAAAATTCGAATTATTCAGTAAAATAATTCACAGCCAACAATTAGTTCAATTACCGTTGTTCACTTGTTGGTGCCAGATAGAGAAATTTCGCTGCATTGCACAGTATACTTCGGTATTCCTCACGGATATTTTTCGAATGAAATCCATTTACAATTTGAATCAGTGCAGGAAGTTCGGCCAACAATTTGACAGATTGTGAAGTTTTAGGCACAACAGTAAACTAAATTGACCAAAAAAAAATAACAACTTCACCAAAAAAAAATCTGCTTCATGCAAATTAAGTACATATTTCATGTAAAATCCTTCGCCTTTTGCCGGATCTTTCTTATAGACGACAGTTTCACGATAAAAACTATCCAAGTGATGTTGCAGAAAGCTATCGCACGGCTCGTGTGCAACAGGCTGACGATTTCTAGGTCCAAACATCTCCTTTATCATATCTGGAATGCTGACAAACATTTTCAAAGAAAACAGCATAAACTGCGTAATCTAAAAAAAGCATTGACAAAAAATTACTGCTAATGTAAATTTTATTAATGACAAATTCAATTTAAAATTCAAATTGACAACTGAAATAGCAGTCAAATAATAAATAAACAAATAAATAAATAAATGCTCAAGGAAAACGAAACAATAAAAACAAGCCGTCACTTTTGCATTATCAAACTAACCAACATTGCTACATTTTAAGTAAACTACAAATCAAAAAATTTCCACCATCTATTACTTTAATTCAAAATGCATTATCATTATGATTACATTGCTAATAAACATTCAAAGCTTTTTTCACTAAAATATTGTTTATTCAATCTATTGAAATTTCATCTTAAATTAAATATGCTAAATAACTATTAACTTCTGACACATAATGCATGAAAATATCAACCGTCAAACTACATAAAATACCCGTCTATAGAAGACAAACAATAAAAGTGCTGCCTTGACGTTTTAATACAAATTTTAAAATATTTTTCTTTAAACAGCAAACAAATCATACTTCAACAGTAAATGGCACTCGCATATCGTGCAATATATCTCGGAGAATTCGTGCACAAATAACACCATTTTGCTCATTTTCAACCTAAAATTTTAAAATATTCAAAACAATTAAATTAACAAATGTTAAACTAATAAACTTGAAAAAATTGAATTAATAAATTAAAATAACCCACCGCAATTAATCGAAATAAAGTTGACACTGCTGTAGTCCAAAAAGGTTTCATTCTTTCACCAATGCTCGGAACTTGGTGTATCATCTTCAACGTCAAAAGACGTAGTTCCTAAATTTAAACAAATCACTAATTAGAATCAAAGTAAAAATAACTTTAAAAAAAATTCTGTAGTATAGCTTCCCAAAGTAAAAATTAAAATACAATTCTGAGCTGCTATCAAAGTTTAAAGCAAAAAACAACAAAAAACTATACCTGAATGTCGCTGGACAAAATAAACTGAGGAGATGAAGAATGCAACACATTTAACAACGTGTTGTATACTACATCAGCGACAGAATTCAACGAATCTACCGACGATACAGTCTGAAATTATGAGAATATAATACAATATGTAGCAACGCAAAAAAAGAAATAATATTAATCATATTTTACGTCAAACCGTTCGCTCAATGACCGCATTGCTTTTAGTTTAGCTCGTTCATCTATAAGGCATAAACAATAATCAAAAAAAAATATATAATTAATGTTGTAGTCATTACTTTGGTTGGAATCTTGCAGCGTTGACACTAGCACTTCAATCTCGCCGATAAGTTTCGAATAAGCTGGTGCCGGCGACGCAAACATCTTTTGCTGTCAGTATGCTTAAAACATACAACAATAAGCAAAATTCAAAACTCAAAAAACTTCAAAAACAAAAAATATAACAATAACTGAGACATTACAAAATAAAAAACGGATTGTTCACTTTACAGTATGAAATATGATTCATAAGTTCGGTAAAAAGTACTGTAAGTGCACCATTTTATCCTACTTTCAGTGTTCTAAAACAATCTATACGATGAAAATCATCATGTTTTTACAAAAAAATAAAATATAAATATAATATATTTATATTTATACATTTTAAAATTGATAAAGTTCAAATGATTTGTAAAATTTACCATTTCCACTAAAAATGCACTCCAGTTTATTGAAAATTGTTGACTGTTTATTACATCGTTGTTCTAGTATAATTTTTAATTATAAACCTTGCATTATTTTGTAAAGAAAAACAGATGGCGTAATAATTAATTTGTAAAATGAAACGCTTCCACCTCGTGAGTCTATTGCATATCACAGTTAATAGTGAACAATAATAAATCAAACTAATTGCATTTTAATTACGTGTATTATTTAAATAAAATTTGAAAATGATCAGCAGCGATGCGGCTTTTTAAAAAAATCATACACAACTATAAAACTCGCACCAAATAATAACAACTCAATATCAAGGTGCCCGTTGATTTCAACGAAAGATAATCAAACTGAAACAATGACAGAATCAGAATGTCTTCAATTTCAACGCACATCAACGCATATATTCAAAGAGAAAAATAACAAATACTTGTTATAAAACAACACGGATTATTTAACTTCGAAGAAAGCATTCTAATAAAAAGATTACGGTGCTTAATTAACAATGTCAGAATGGACAAAGTGAGATAAAACAATAACAGAAATTAGTAATTTTCAATATAGACTGTAGTAAAATTTTGATGATGCAATGCAATGCTTTCATTACTAGTTGATTTTGAGATTACAAATGAATAAATATTGAAGCAGGTAAATGCACAATGCTCATTGCGAAACACTATTTGCGATTAAACTTAACGTTTATTTTCCGGAGCCTTTTTTATCTCTAAAATGTGTACTTGTAAAAAAGAGATCTGGTGAAGAAAATTTGATTTATTAAATATGTGAAAATTAATTTCAGAAACAGTGAAATATGTAACTGTGGCAAATTTCGAATACGCAGAACTTTCTTTCTAATTGCTATGCTATGCAGGAACAACACCGTTTTAGAATATGTAAAATTCTTAAGCAACGCAATTTCAAAATAATAAACGCTTAAACAGTGATAAGGTTTTTTGTACCATAACTCCTTATCAGTTTGTTTTGTTTTATTAATAAATTTAACAGACAGAAAACAATTTTCATCTGAATATGACAATCCTGTTCGATTTTCTTCTTTATTAAAACATTTATCGCATTATTTTAAAGCGGATTTCACTATAATGAAAGTGGTTTTCAAATGCGATCAATAATCGATAACCGATCAGTACAAAGTGTAGAAAGAACAAAGAATATTTTACTCTCATCTTAGAATGCTCAAATACTAAAGAAACAAAAAGCAAATCTCAAAATAAAATACATCTAAATAGACTTCGCATTATTTTAAAAAACTGTATAATATTTAACATAAATTACCATGTATTATACCATTCGTATCGCAGATCG
This sequence comes from Trichinella pseudospiralis, assembly GCA_001447645.1. Lineage (NCBI taxonomy): Eukaryota > Metazoa > Nematoda > Enoplea > Trichinellida > Trichinellidae > Trichinella > Trichinella pseudospiralis. The sequence goes on from JYDV01000029.1 coordinate 175,954, forward strand.
ATGAATTAGCCAGAAAATTATCAAAGTATACTTGAAATATACAGTATTTATTACAACAATTTTAAAGAAAATGGAACATCATCTTTGTCACAAAATTATAATGCAATAACAACGTACATAAAGTAGTCGTCTCTTTCTACTTCCTATAATGAGACATTATTGCACAAAAACAAAATGAAACTTAATTTCAACAAGAATTATATAAATTTACGTCATCACAAATATAATCATATCTTATTAGCAAAGCTAATCGTCATTACCGTTGACCATTCCACAGTGCATACATCAGGAAAACTAGCGTTTGTAGGAAACTGTTAGTACAATTTAATGTTTCTTTGTAGAATTATTCATTGCACGGTACATAATTTACATGTATAAATTTACATGTACATAATTTACAAATATGAAAAGACGATCGTCTAGGTCAGTGTTTCTCAACCAGAGGGGAGGGCGCCCCCTTAGGGGAGCATATGAAGGTTCCAGGGGGAGCGTGAGAAGTTAGCATTTTTAGTCTTTGCAAGTGCTCAAAATTCGAAAGTTCATTACTGCTGTACTGAAGTACTTCCAGAGCTCATGCACTTATCTCATGCAGCTCCTAAGATGCCTAGTCAATGGATATGATCATGTTATTTATAATGCATTGACAAATTGCTCGCCTGCATATCCTAGTAATCATTTTTATTTTGATGCTAGTGACTTTTTGTTTTCAACAGTTTATTCTACTTCAGGTTAAGTTTTCACTACCTTTTCCTACTGGTCGTCTTGGTTTTAGCTTAACAGCTTCAGCTGAGCACAATTTATCATTTACCTTTCTACTAAAATAGTATTGAACTGTAGCTCGGCTTGATGCAACCATGAAGCAACAATTTGCTTTGCGTACACAGAATACATACTGAACTACTTTCTTTTGGTGGGAGCATTAAGTGCACAACTTTTATTAAGGGAGGGGGGGACGTGCGCTAATACGGGTTGAGAACCACTGGTTTAGGTCATCATTCAGTCCACATAAATAACATGTTACGGTTAACATAGGCAAATTTTCATTGCAAGAATTTGTCAATTGCTAACTGACGAAATTTGAATTTTATCACAACTGCAGTTCTTCCATTCAAATTTCAACAAATTTACAGTACGACGACAGTACAAGCTTGCTTTTCTTTACTGACAGTATGAATAATCAGCAATGTTTTACTTTTCATTATTTTTACACCTGTTTTATTACGTGATGATGCAAACGAATAAACACCGTTTTTAAATTGTAATTTCTGCTGCACTGCATTCGTCTGTGTCGCAGCCTCCTGATTTCTCATCCATGCTGATAGCACTTATGGGTGTTTGATAATTTCACATATTTCATTTGTAATGAGAAAAAAAGTAATAAAATAAATTAAATGCTCACTTCTGTAATTTTCAATCAAAATCGTACAGTATTTCAAATGGGGAACAAATAGGGAGGGGATTGAACTATAAAAATCAAAGTTTGGTTCATGAAAAAAATGACATCTGCGTAAAAAAGTGAAATAAATCGCAAGTTAATTTGATTTTTTGCCGTGCGATTTTATGCTGCTATAGCTATGCTATTCATTTTTTCAGCCTACGTAAAAAAATAAATTCCATTGGCAGCAGTATTGTCAATTAATGAGTCATGGGTGATGATGTAATGATGATAGTGATGATCTTTTTAAAAATGTTTTTCAAATCACTATTAAGTTACGCATATTGAATCTAATGTTCAACCATTGACCATGGAATACAGTGAGTTAGTAAACTTTTCATGTTGGACCAAGCAAGGCAAAATGAAAATTGTAACTTACCAAGAAACTTTATTCTTTTGCCAATTTCCTGAAGAAAATAAAGATAAAAAATGATTGATTTACTTAATTAAAAATATATATATATATATATATGGAATATTGGAAATTGTTGAAAACCTATTGTATTTTTTTTTAATGAATGACATCAAAATCAATTCAACCGAAAATTCTATAATAACAGTTGAAGCGAATAGAGTATGCAAATTTTCTCCATTGAAACTTTGCACAATTGTTCGTTTCCATCCATTTTGATCATGTATATGTATATGGTTGTTTTCAACAATCAAGCAAGCGGTAAAATTGTAGAAAAATGTAAACATATTTTGCAAAATTTGAAATAATTTCACTGATAATTTTTTGTTCAGTTTATTGATTGCAACAATAAGCCATGTGTGAAATTGACAAACTTCTCTATAGCTTGCCAGATGTGGAATGGATATTTTTGAACAAAAAATATATTTTTTTAATGCAATTTCATTCCATCGCACTTGTTGTAATTTAAACTTTGTTGGTTTGTGGTATTTTCTTTTCTTTTCTTTTCTTTTTTTTTTAATGTTAACGCAAGCAAACGAGACAAATTCCCTTCAACAAAGTACATTTTTGCTTTTGCACTTTGCACTGAACAAAATAATTGATCATCAACAGGCCTCGTGTAATAACCGAGACAGATGCAAGGTTTTAGATATTTGGCAAAAATTGTTATGCGATCAAAACCGCCGGTAAACCTTCGTTCAGTTTCAAGCGATCGTTGCTAAATTAAGATTAAAATTAAAAATATAATGTAATTATAATAAAAACAGACGTTAACCGAAACAGCTAAATTTGAGTTGATCCATCGCTGTCCAAAAGTAGACGCTGTGTAATTGGTAAATTTCCTCCCGTCAAGTAGATATTATGCGCTGATGAGCGAACCGTATAGTCGTTGGTCGAGGGTTTGTTCGGCGATTCCGGATCACCAGAACCAACTGCTGCAGCACTTGCTTCTTCATTTTCTGTTTTCGAACTGTCAGAAAAAAAAGCAAAGCACAAGCTAATTTTTGAATCGAATAAAAAATACGTCATTTATTAATTTCATCTACCTGGGCCCATCGTAAAGCGACTTCGACACTCCCTGGTTCAGTGAGGCTCGCTTTGGATGACTCTGCTTTCGCACTTTTTTCTTGTATATATGCGGATTTTCCACATACATGTTCGTCACTTTGAACATTCGAAGTTGCGTGTAAACACGCTTCAGCTCAGCCTGGGAAAACAATAAAATATTTATAAATAAAAATAATTTATTTATTATTGAAAAAAAATAATAATAAACAATCAGCATTACTCGAATGTCTTCCGGATTCATATCGGTAATGGGCAGCTCAGCAAAATCCAACGTACCATTAAGAATACGATCCCTGAGCTTTGCTAAAGACGAATGATTCTGTTTCGAATCGGATAATTTATTACTGTCATTTTTTGAACTCTCGAATGTTCCATAATAAGCCTATTTTATGAAAAAAAACCAAAAGTAAATAATAATAAAAATTATACTTAATTTTCAACTACTTTGGATAAAATGATCACAGTAATTAATGTGATAGTTAAGTGCACTTGAACGAAACTAAGAAGCATAGTCATGCTTGGCGTGAAAGTCATCCAAAATTTATATCTAAACAAAAACAAAGTGTCTTTAGCAGGAACAGTGTGCAAACGGCATTGCAAATACTCACTTTATAGCATTGATTATTGTGGTGACAATAATTTCAATCAAAATGGCTACAAAGAATTTATTTCGTTTCGCTGAAAATGAACTTCTGCTTTTCACACACAAATAAATACCATAGAATAGCAAACACAGTTCAGCTAAATAAAGAAAAAGCTGAAATATGACTAATAATTTAAAGAAAATTTTTTTCAAGCAAAAAAAGTGTGTTCTACTCACTGGCATGCCAGACAAAATGCCATTTGAACAGTGCGCAAGTACTGTACCGCGAATAGGTGATTACATCAGTATTGGAAGTTGTGCTTGGCTCTGATATGATGTGAACCGAATCGGCAGACTCTTCGAATTCAAAAATTGCCATTGTCCAAGCAATTAAACCCGTAGTTGTAAATGCAATCATGTATCCAATATCTTTAAGCAAAGATCTGTCGGTATTTATGTTTTGATTTGATCTTCTCGGCCGTCGTTCTAGCATGTTGCTTAAAAATCAGACACTGTTGGACGACAATATAATTTGCAGATCATAACCTGCAACATTTACCTGTATATCGTTAACACTAGGGCACCGTAGAAGACGGTAAATCCAAGCTGCCTACACCAAGTAATCAGGCAACAAATAACTTTTTGTGGAGTAAAAAACTCCAACACCATCTGCAATGAAACAATAGAAAAAAAGCAATAAATATTGTTACCATTGCATCATGATCACAGTCATACTTTGCAATACATCAAAATAGCACCAACTAGTGCCAGTTCCATCAGAGTTGTTTTGGCAGATCTGCATTCTTGTATTTTACGGTTCGTTGCCAGGACAAAAATGAGAATACAAGCTCCCAAAATGCTGAACACGTTGATAGCCAGAAACACTTTGGACATAATCGATGGGTCGTTTCTTGCTTGCATATCAACGACAAACTTTGAGCATTTGTGTACCAATATTTCAAGACTATTCTGCAAATTTTCGCCATCAGGTGAACCATTGATACAATATTCATCAGATGCATCACCATCCAAGCAACAACATTTGAATGAACCAACGCGAAATCCACCGTTAGGCACAAATACACACTACATTCATATTGTAAAACAACCATTTATGAGTAGGCAGATAAAAATAACAAATAAACAATAAAAAAGTGTTTTTTCATTAAGAATTATTTGCATTCTGAAAATCCTAAAAAAAAAAAAAAGAAAAGAAAAGAAAACAAATACTTACGCGAGTCAATTTACGATCACAGCCATGTGTACTGCGGAAAGCCAACTGAGGACTGTCATCACACTGGTTCACGTCAATGGTGTGCATAGGAATTGAAATGTAAAATGGAGGCATTTCTACACTGTGACGCAGATATCTAAAATAATTGATACAAATACAGTGAATAATGAAAGCAATGAAAATTTTAAATTGAACTTAATTTGTTAATAACACAATGTTTAGTAATAGTAACTTTATTCTAACTAAATAAGTTATAAATTAAAATGAAATATTAAGATATCTTATTAAATTTTAACTAATTTTATTTAAATAACAAAAAGGTTATGTAAAATCAGAACCGCTTTTTTTGCAATATAAATGACAATGGTAAAATTACAATTTTTTTATCGTAATCAACACTTATTAACATTTAAAGCAGCAATTTGAAAAATGACAAAAAAATTTGCATTTTTATATCTTAAACGGCTTCAAAAATATTATTAAGTTTTTTCAATAGAACATCCCTCTGTTTCATTGGATTACCATGATAGTGTTTTTTATATTTGCAAAATATGCCATGAATATGACTTAATTTTTGTTGATGGTTTTGTCATCAAACAGCAGTTATTACATTAATAACTGCTAAATTGCTAAATTCAAATTAATTATACAACAAGTGTACCGCAAATTTTCTTTTCATTCATTCATGTGATAAATTTGAAAAGTAAAAAGTATTACAATTTATAATGTTCAGTGAGAAAAAAATTCACCAAACTACACTGTTGGTCTGAAAGAAATAAATTTCAGCAAGCCGATGAAGGCAGACACCAAAGGAATAAGATCGATAATAACCTAAACAACAGCAAAATCCCACAAGACGAAAAAATATCGATCCTAGCCTTGACTTAATATGTAACAATGGCGTTGTTGGACAAGATATTGGTTCACAAAAAAGTAAAGCATGTGTGTACTTGATACAACAGCATAATCTAATGCACACGTATTAAATATTGTTATATACATTTGTGCAATATGAGAGGATTCATTTTAAAAATAAACCAATTTATCGGAAATAAAAAGAAAAAATAATTTGTTAGATTTCCTGTAATATGGAATTTTTCAAATACAGTACAGTCTGCATAATAGTTTATGCACAAGCTTTAATTTAATGATTAAAATGTTCAAAATGAAACAAAATATCAAAATACAGTGTAATTATAGATTCAGATTAAAATTTGCAAAATGTAATTATTATCATCTGAAAATTCAGTTATTTTCTAATTAAAACAAATATTTAATTTATTGCAGTAAGCGGGACATGAAAGGCAAAGAAAAGAAACAGCACTGCTAGACATTGAAGCAACTGCAGTTTTATCTAATAAATAATATGCGCCGCTATGTGATGATTTTGCTAAAGCAATGATTTTGTGTCAAAATAAGTAACACATTATTCGAATCAAAATTCTGAAACACAATTCTGCTTTGATGAAACGTTTTTTATTTATATTTTTGAATTATGATCAATCAAAAATAGCATAACATTTTCCCTTAATTATAAATATAAATGGATGTCTGATGTCATATTGGCAAGATAACGTAGTGCAGCTGCAATTTTATTTACGTGAAATCCTTTTGAAAATTAAAAGTTCTCCCATGACATTTTATTGATGCCTTCAGTTTAATAAATTCTCACAGCATTTTCAAATTTAATTATGTCGACTTTAATCACATCAGGACTGTAATGGATAAAGTTTCCATTCTAAATGATAACAATTTGTTTTATTAAACATAAATGCAATTTTGTACTTCTATCTGTTCAAAGATGATAAGTAAGAAGTTGATCTGTAAAAGAGAAAGTATATACTAAACAGGAAGAAATATTTTTTAAAATCTTTATTTAATCCACCTTTTCAAAAGTTGTAAAGCGTTAGCAGTTAGCATGGCATAAATATACGCATCAGTGAATGTCCTATAATATTTACTACTTTTACCATATTTATAATAAAATATAATTATATATACATATTAATTCATACTCATGCAGCAATAAAAATAATCATCATCCTTTGACAACAACTGACTGCCTTTGGCAATAATTTCATGATTGTTTTTTACAGTTCACAAATAAAAGTAAATATATAACTTGAAAAAAATTTACTCAAACTGCTTTAAATGCATTCAAAACATTTTAATATTTTTAAATGCTTTTTGACATCAGTGAATGGGTGGATGAAAAAAGTAAAACAACTGCATTGCATTAGTATTAGTGAAATTTCATTGATAGTTGATCGTGATGGCGAAGAAAAATTAACAAACTCCAATCCCTTATCCAAGAATAAAACAATTTATTATGTAAAAAACAAAAATTGAAGAGCAATTAATTTTGGAATGTAGATTTTTTAATAAAATTTTCACACAATGCCTGCTATTCAACTTAAATTGCTATTTCATTTGAATTGCTAATGAATTACATGCACGTCTGACGAAGCTTCATGTCAGCTGACGGCGCAACAATAAACAAACTCTACATTCTACTCGACTGAATCTAATTGCATTTAAATACTAAAAAAAAATTGTAAAATGTTTCTTGGGCGTGCAATTTTGCGCATGCTATTTGTTGAAAACTACTCTAAGCTACGTCATAAAGTAAAAAAAATATAAATTGCTCAGAGAATTTTATATTTTAAAAGTATTTTTCACAAATTACAATGGCCTCGTTGAAAATGAAATGTCCATTTCTATGGATTATATGTTTCACAGTGAAAAGTGTCAATGTGATGTAGGAATATAATTTATGTTAGGAAGTGACAATTTCAACAAAATTGATATTTAAACAAAAAATATAATAATAGAAAACCAAAATTTTACAGCTGAACATAAAATACTTTTAACATGATGTCAAATTTCAATTAATATTAATAATTAGCTTTTCCATGAAAATGTGACACTTCCGGAAGAAGAGATTAATCGATGAAAAGCTGTGTGTCAATACTATAGTACCATCGGGTTTCTTGCACAAATTAATCAAATAAGCTTTCTACGCTTCGTATCTATGCAAAATGTAACTCCACTAACCAGCCATTGCACAGTTTTATTTGATATTTAACAAAAAAAACCTAATCTAATTCAGCTTTTAACATAATTATGTTAACTTTACTTTCTTTCAGGTAGAAAAGTATATTAAAAAACTAATTTTACCTTATTTTATGGTATATATTGTTTTCTAACAGTTTTACCTACTAACAATCAAGTTTGGCAATTTTACGTTTAAACATTTTAAAATTGTCCATCTAAACATTCACAATATAGATATAACTAAGCAAAACTGAAAAAAAAAATTGCAAAATTTAGCAGTTGTTTGAAAATAAAGCTCGAATAAAGCATAAGTCTCATTATGATGTTATGAATAATTTTGCTTTTTAAATGCCCATGTAATAGTATTTGAAATGAGACAGACAGATGCAATGTTGCAATGAATAATTTTGAAAAATCACTTCAAAACCAATTATCTATCACCAATATTGCAAACCAAATGAGCTAGTTGAATGTTAAATCTGAAAATGCTGTTGCCATAAAGTTATAAGCAAATATACACTAGTATATGAAATGAAAAATGAAAAAAAGCATTTTGCTCAAAAAAAAAATTCCCCTTATTATAACAGAAATGTTTGCATTTATTGTTTCAACTTCAAACTGTTCTAAACTACGAAAAGAAAACACTTTTTCTTAAATAAAATTTAAATACAAAAAATATACATGCTTGTATAAATGTATATATTTTTTGGACAATATTGTTGGCTGTCAGCCAATCTGTTAATCAGTCAAACATAAAATGACGTAATCGCCTTGAATGCGTCTCGCCGTGTAATTGCAATGGCAGTAGTTTGATGTTTTTGTATTTGGAATGATTGCGATTAACGGCGGCGGCAGTGCATTTGCAGACGCGACGAGCTTAAAGAGCATCAGACAATGCTTTTCACTAACAAAATCGATAACAAATTCAACACGTTAAAAACAACAGCAGCACTTGTATGTTTCAAATAGAGATGCTAATAATGATGATGACGATGATGATGATGATGATGATGATGATAATAATAATAATAATGATAATAATGAAAAACTTTTCTTTTGTTGTCCAACAAGTTAAAGGATAAGAATAACTTTCTTTAAGCATGTTATAATAAGCAATGATTAAAGAGCATCGATCTTGATCCAAATTCAGTTTAACAACTTGAAAGCAAACAGCAGAAAACAATGAGAATTGTTTTCAAAAAAAGAAAAAAGCTTATGAAAAATTTTCAATATATATAATCACAACATTAGTATAATTGAACATTTTGCGGTTGTTATTTGTGTGCATTGTTTGTTGCGTGAATGTTCATTACCTGAACAATTAGTAATAGCAGCTGTAGCATCTGCAGTATTAGTAGTAGTAGTAGTAGTAGTAGTAAGCATGCACTTCCCATTTGTAGCACGCTAATTGTACTTTGTAAAATTGAATATAGTTCAATCATCGGAAAACGCCACAATAAAGTGGCTATAATTTGGAATTGTAAGAATAATTTGTTGTTTTTTTTCTTTAATTTTATTTTACTTAATAGTGTTGAACAGAACTCATCATTCTTTTTCATTACTAAAAACCACAGTTTGTAGATCATGTGATTAAATTGGTCATTTGTTTATGACTGGATATAGATAAATTATGAAGTTGGTTGTTGTTGATAAATAGAAATTCAAATAGAAAACACACGGGCTAGCTATTCATGCTAGATTTGTGGATTTTTAATTAGCTAAATCACTGGCGAGCACGGAAATCGCTTATTCTTGAAATATAATAAGCTTCAATGACGACACTTGTGGAGCAATCATTGTTGTTTTGCTGGTAATTTTTCAGCACATTCGAAGCATTGATTTGTCAATTTCTTTTTTATTGAATGCTTCAATAGTTTAGAAAAATTGAAAATGACTTTTGTGTGCAGACAGAGAGACAGCCAAGTATTCGCTTTGGTGACACTACTCTAATTTGTTTCACTTTGATGGAAACTTGCGTGCACAGTTTTTTAATGAAAAATTATACCCACCGTCAGTACAGACGTATTTTTATCATCATCAAAGAAAATGAATGCTCTGTGAAAAAAAATAACATACTCGCTTTCTATAATAAGTCATTAAGCTATTTTAATTCTATTCACACACACACACACACACTTGTATGCAAATCAAAGAATGCTGAAATACTAAACTATGTCTACATTCAGTTTTACAAATTTGCTTTGTTAATAAATAAGAAAAGAAATTATTCAAATCAACTCAAAAAATTTTTTCCTAATAAATACATTAACAATTGTGATAATAATTTTTTTCTGATCACTTTTAATTATACAAAATAGCGTCTGTGTAATTAAAAGTACATTTTTAGTGCATGTTTTGATTATTTTGCTTCATTCCAATTAACAGCTTAAATAATCAAGCAAACTCTTCAACTCATAAGCAGCAAACCTTATAATTTTGCAAACAAGAAAAAGTTACAATTTTTTTTCTTTTTGTGATGTTGCTATTGAATGTTTTTTGCTGCCAAACTATTCTATTTCCGTTAGCCGTATATATATATGGAGTATATACTATATATGTATGTATATATTATCTTATTGTGACTCGATCTTAGAATCTGAAAAAATTTTAAAGATGCGGAAATGTTTTCCACAAGAGTCGATCAATTTCTCGTCAACTGCAATTGCATTCTAAATAGTTCAAAGTTGTTCACTTCAATAAAGAATCTGACAAATCACTTATACCCTCAATCATTGGAAAGTGTTGACATCTGCTTTTCAAGCAGTACAAAACGAAATGCTGAAATACAAAGCTGAGCTGTCTAGTTTCAACTGTTTTTTATTCTCCACCATTGTCATAAAATATTTTACAATTAATTATTTTACTTCAATGCATTCTATCTTACTCAGTTCAGCAAGCGAACACGCTCAAAATTTATCATTTCATTTATGCTAGCTACCACTTTCAACAGCAAACCAACAATTAATTGCATTGTTAATTGTGCCATTGTTCCAAAGATTTGCATAGACTTGATTGATAGCTTAAATTTAATCATTTTACAAGTTTATGTTTCTATCAAATATTGATTTTACTTTTGATAAGCTTAAAAGTTCTCTTACTGATTAATAAGCATTTACAAAAATTTACTCTGAAACGTCAAAAACAACAGCAATACTCTATTGCCGCAAACGCCTGAACTATTATACTTTTAAACACAACTTGTGCATTGTTATTTGAACACAGAAAAAAAAGCATCAACTTGTGTTCAAATGTCATCTAAATGTTCAGATGTAATTTTGCAATTTCAGTCATCTGATAACCTAGGTCATTAATTTTTGAAATATTCAAAAGTATTCATTCCTTTTTTATTCATAACTTATTTATAAAGTGTTTAAAAATGTTCATCTCTGTGAGCTATTTTTTCTTTTTTTAGTACAAATAAAAATTCATTATACGGAGTTTTACATTTTTCTATTCAAACATTTAAGCATTACATCGATGAATTTTTGAAGTCGATTTCTGGCAAACAAATGCTGCTAATAAATACTAATACTAAATAAATTTGGATATTTTTTACACACGCCTGACAGAAGTAAAAGTAAAAAAATTGCTAAATTCCTTTGATAATTTAGAATTTGAATCGAAATACTAAAATCAAAAAAGAAAAAAAGAAGGAAAAATAATATTTACCGGTTTCCATGATACATTTTGGATGAGTTGAAGAATATAATAACTTGCCAAATATGCTTGTCACCCCACTGATCACAAAGTATTTGCCAAAGATATGTGACGTTGTAATTGCCTATGTGATTTGAAGCGGCTAGTCGACGATGCTGACTGCGTGTAGAAACTAGCATAGCCAAACGCCAACCGAAATTGTTGTCAACTTTTGTAGTAGCATTTGTGAAGCCCAAAGCGAGATCTCGGGTCGCCAGTCGCCATGATCCGTTATCCATTTGTAATCCGATCTCAGTAATGCAATCACTGATACGCAAGACGCTGAATAAGAATGTTTCCAATGTTTGCGACTCGTTGCACATCTCAGTTGGCTTGGAACGGCAGAAGAGACCAACAAGAGAAGCAACGGATGCAAGAACACTGCCGTGTCTTTGAACGGCCAAATTGTGCATCAAATTTTCCGGCACGGCAGTGTCTGTGATCAAATCCCCGCATCGGTGTCCACTGTGCGAGTCATCATCCAGCTTGAAGTGGTCAGTTAATGTACGAAGCCAACTTTGGCGACTATCCAACGCTGGTTTCAGTGATCGACTTTCCAGTGTCGAAACTTCTACACTGCTGCAACAAATGTACGCACACTGTTGGACAAGTATCAACAAGGCAAATGAGTAATAAATTTTCCGAATCAAACAGAAGGCAATTTGAATATTTCCCGCTTGTGTACAAGCATTTGAGGCTGGCCGGCGAATGCCGGCCATGCCTAAGCACCGGCTAAGTTGGCCTTGAATTGTTAGAATTTGTTTGTAAGATTATTGCAGCACGTCGATACAACCTTGCAACCGCACGACGCTTTCCAGCAGTCGACAAATGACACTCGTTTCCTTACCACACCTAAACGAAAATCGATGTAATTCAGTGGTGCTTTTCATAAAAGGAAGAATAAGCTGCGCATCGAATTCCACTTTTTCCGTCTAAAGCGACCCCGCTGTTTCAAGAAGTGGTGGCGTCAGTTCCATTTGTAGACCAATCATAATTCATTTTTCAAACAGATAAAAGCTACTCTTCAATTTGAATATAAATTCCACCCAATAGACAATTTCATCAACAACGCAAATTAATGCATCCATTCTGAAATTGAATGTCTTAAAGCCTAACGGCTCCCTTTGCTAATGTCTTGTCAGGACTTGTCAGGAATTGATTCTCAGTCCTGTCACCAATTGAAGACAGTCATTGACATTACAGGTGTCACACTAATCGGTGACATATTGGATTTATCTCATCATTGATCTCATAAGAAAAAAAAACGTTGGTCAGGTCAATCAATTTCACCACACACCCAGCAGGTAGATGAAATTTCAGTTTTAACACTAATAATAATGTTAATTAATAATTACCACATCAATGACGGACGCCTGCATGGCAAAAAATTACTTACTCAATCGAATTTATAATCTACATTACAATATTCGAATATTTAGCTTTTCAATCGTTTTTTCTTTTCCTTTTTTTGAATATTAAAATAAAATCAGCATATAAATAAATCATACAAATTTCAATGTTTTTCTTCTCTTTTCTTTATTATTTTTTTTTTTTTTGAAGTAGATTATTTCATTCAAAAATAATTTTAAAAAAATATACATACGTTTTCATATGCATCGAGAGTTCCAAGTTTTTTAATCAAATAACATGCACAAAATTTGATCTTAATAATAATTCATTTTAGAAAAATGTTTATGAAAAAAAAACATCTGATAATACATTAGCTGAAAATTTGTGAATTTATTTTAAATTTATGAACATTATTAAATTTTAAAATCACAAACTACTGAACGTGAATATGCTTGCTATGAACAGGTTTGTTATTCACTCACTATACGGCATTGAATCCAGTATGGCTAAGGACAATAGTACACACATAATAAGGAAGCAATATAATTAGCTAAGTTGTTGTCATGAATGAACGTTCACACAATTCCTGGTTCTGCTGGGAATCTATTCTCAAGGGCAAACCAGCTGAAACAAAGCAAAATATGTGCAAGCACTTGAGATTGCAAGTGCATGGCCAAGCTTTATCAAATTGCACAGTTTTGCATGATCAACATCGTAATTTATCATGTAAAAATATTTTTCTCAAATGAAAGGGAACAGATTTGAAAAATTTCCCTTTCTCGTATAGTCTATAATCAGACACTTCAGTAGCAGAAAAGCAATAATCTGTAATGCATTATGCAGCATAAATTATTTGAATGCAAATGAACCACTTGGACATTTTTGAAATCTTTTCTCAAATGCACTGGTGAATTGATAGCTATTGCAAATTGTTCAAAGCATGATTAATAAAAATTTGAAGGTTGAACGTTGTGCTATTTTCGTGCAAAATTTGAAAATTATTATTAAATTACTAACTCTCCAATAAGCTGTGTTCTTTTTCAGAACAGCATTGTTGAAATGATTAACAAAAGAAGGGTTGTGTGTTCGCTTGAAATGAAACGAAAGGGAAAAAAAATTTTTTTTTTTATTCTCCCCAATTCATTCGAATATGCTGCTGCAATTGGTAGCAAAATCAATTTGACCTGACAGTTGTTCAAGGAAAAGCATCAAATCTGCCGAATAGCATTTCCGAAATTTTGTTGCGTAATATCTTTTCAAAAAATAGAATGAAATAAAAACAGCATCATTCAGAGGTCGTTTCAGTTTTACATTTCTGCTCAACTGTGAACAACAACTGAAAAACTACAAAGCAACTGTCAGCTTGTCGTTACAATAAAACTTTGAGGGATTTTATTTCGTTTTAATCAAACGCCGGCGTCAATGTGAAAATTAAATGCAAAGTAAAAGACGCATGTGTCAGGGGCAAAGCGTATGCAAGCCAATGCAACAACTGCAAATGAAGAAGAACAAGCTGTCGCATCACACCACAGTCGCCAATGAACAGCGCTAATTGAATTTTGCAAACACTGCAAATAGCTCTGCACCAGCAACACATGCATTTAATTCTTCTACGATTGATAAAATAAAAGCAAATGAAAATTTCGTACTTCCAACTGTAACGGTACAATGAATTAATAATTAATTGCTTAAATAAATTAAATTTGCACAATTGTCAAAAAATGTTCAAATTATCATTAAAAAAAATATTGTTTTTTTCTGAAACTTTCAATAATTCTTGCTTGAATTGGGTCTAACTTTTGTTCTTCTTCTTCTTCTTCAGTTTTATGCGTTTTTTTTTTTGCTTATTGTCAAAACTATTTCTTCAATTCAGTGTAAATCAATGGCAATGCTGTATTATAATAATAACAAAATCAACGAAAAGATTAGGAAAAATTCGCCTGCAGGGAAATTGCTTTTTTTTGAAAAAGCATCTTTGTTTTAACATTCTTGCAATTTGTTCAGCTTTTAGCTTATCCGTTCTTGTTTCAGCTTTGGACACTTAAAATATAGCTCTGGGTGAAAATGTGCTTTTCAATCAAATGAACTGAACAATAATTTTTGTCAGCAATAGAAGCAAATGAAGAACGGAAGAAAAAGATTCATTGTGCACTGTCAATATTTAAAACATCAATACATTTAATTAACAGTGTAGCTCCCATTTTAATCCTTATCTTATCCAAACGGCATTAAGAAATTAATTAAAATCAGCCTTCTATACATACATACATACATACATACATACATACATACATACATACATACAAATATAAATACATCATATATACATCTGATGGCTGAAAGTATACAGGTCATTTTTATTTCAGAGTGAAATAAGCCAGTTGATAAAGATGCAAATAATTGAATAGAAAATTGTAAATTACAACCTAAAATAGTGTGTGCAATCGTTTGACAAATATCATCTGGTGCTCAAAAACAATTTATCAAAATCTTATTCTTGAATGAAATTAGCACACATTGCATATTATATCACATCTACAAGTAACAGAAATACAAAATTAAAAATAATGCAGCTATGTAAGCATAAATTTTTCATTGTTTGATTTGATTTTTCAGCTATAAATAATGATATAAATGCTGTGCGCAAAATTTGACATGATAATTTTGCATTTGAAAGAATGAACATGTTGCATGAACAACAACAAAAAGAAAAAGAAAAATACACTTTACTTTTGAAATAAGCTGTTCAGTGATTAAGCGACAAACTAGCTAGCTATTTGTCAATGTATGAATTGGTTCAGACGTATGAAAAGTTTGCAGGTCTATCTACTGGATTCCAATTTTAGAATAACACTCCGCGGAGTTACGTTAATAAATGATTGAAATTGCGACACGCTTGCTGCATTTGAAATTGGTGCAGATAAGAATAGCAGAAGGCAACAGAGCATTTTGCAATGTTGATTTTCCGATTCGATTTCCCGTTTCAAAATTTTTTCCATGCTCAAAACACATCCACTACAAATCATGTCTATAACATCATAAATGGAAAAAGCATTCAAAGCATAAGAAAGAGTTATGCAAGTTTAAACGTATTTTTCAATAATTTTCAATTAGTTATTACTAATTATTTATATGTACAGTCTCAGTTTGTTGTACTGTTCTTGATCGTGATTTAGTCACTAAATAAGTTATAGTAGCACTGATCAACATTCAATTTCCATTTAAGAGAATTCAACAAATTCTAAATCAAAACAAATTAATTTTGTTAAATGATGAATTTATTATTATTATTATTATTGATGATAATGATGATGGTGAATGAGCAAGTTTCCGCATGGCAATACCGTTGTTAAAACATTTTTGGTAGCCCAGGTAGCGCTAAGTAGTATATTGCCGAGGGTATATAAAAACTGCGCAGCTGTCATTAGTTAGCCAACCGTAGTGTCTGCTAGCAAATTTTAACAAACTGATCGATGTGTAGCTTTATCGCCTGAGCATGACCCACTGAGCTTATAAAGCAAAATAATAGAAGATGATGCTGCGCATGTTGAAAACACCGCTGCTAACTGTCACTTGCCTGGTGGCTTTTACCAGCCCTACTAACTGAAATCTTAAAATCAAATGGCCAGCTGCGCCGTGCCAGGCCACGTGCCAAGCCTAAACATTTCCCCCAAGCAAATGTTTTTCTCACAGCGTTGTGTGATCTGGCAATCTCTTCTTCTATTTGTCAGCAAACTTTCAGCTGTTAAAATTTCTCCAACAGTGGCATTTTATACTTCTGGCTTGCGTTCTTTGCTAATAAATCCAAATTTCATGTTTGTTTGTTAAATGCTCAATAGAAATTCAATTATAAAAAAATTACTATCAATGCCATCAATTAGTAAAGTTATACTGTATAATAATAGATCGAAAAATCATGCAGCACAATAATGCTGCTACAACTGCGTTACGGTGCACTGTGCTATTACAATAAAAGATTTTTTTTTACTTGAATCATCACAAATCCAGCGTGGATCTGTGGCGCTTGTTCTACAATCGATATATAGGCAGAGACGTTCTATTAATCTCACGGGCTTTGCTTTAATAACAAGCAAAGGGCAATTCGCGTGGGTACATGTGAGCTTGTGTAAACCCCGACTCTAATTTTAACACTTGCAGCGGCAATGCAAATAACTGTAAACATGAAAGCAGAACGACAGAATTGAAAGATAGCTTCAAGAAGCAACTCATTCACTGCACGCATCACCTATTACCGTATTGTCATACCAAAATGCATTGCTCTGCTTATCTTTTCAAACGGGACAACTTTTGACAAAGAAAAAGTATTCAGCCCATGAACATCCTATGCTGAGCAGGACTTCCAACGGAGAACGGAACGCGTTCATAATTGGCAGTTTTGAAATGCAGTGCGACAACATGACGTCGCCTCAGACACACTAGAAGCCGCTCTGACCACAATTTCCACTTGCATGCTATAAAATCGATACAAGCAATCTGAATTGGGAATAGGCTCAGCCTTCAAGCTGCGGATTTGAAATCTTTTCCGACGCTTTCTAAATGGCCTCACCGGTTAACAATGATTGAATGCGACACGGAGCCTTTTAACAAAAGCTCGTCGGAAATGGTTGTTGGCTTGTTCAATGCGGAAATAGCCACTAACTTTGATAATGCTTCGATACAAAAGCAATCTTTGCACAATAAAAGAAACCAACATACACTGGAACTTGTATAATCTTTTACACTTGCATTCGTTGTATTTAACAGTTTGCTATTTAAAAAAATAGTATGCAAAAATCAAACACAAACAAAGCGGTGCATTCATTTTTTTCTCCTAAATAGAGCAATTTTTTCACATAGACTATAAGATTGTAAAATTCATTTTTTACTATGAATGATTCTTTTCTTTTACCCAGCTTTTGCATGCGTAACTTGTGCAAATTGGGACTGATTTTCTTAAAAGAAAATAAAAAAGCAAAGCAGATTTCTCAAAAACAATATAGTTATTTAAAATCAGACTGACTTTTCATAAATTACATAATGCATAGAACATACCTTCCCACATGAACGCATTCGCCTTAATTGCCATTAAAATAGCTGTTTTATCATTTATTCATGCAGTACATTCAAAGAAGGGTTTCTTTCATTGATGATGTAATTAGTAAAACTTCAGAATTTCTTGCACTGCATAAAATAATTTTTTTTTTATTCACACACAGATAGATTAGAATTGCCATGCCTAATTTGCAAAGAATCATCCATAGCTGTTTTCTGTGAAAAAGAGTATTCAAAAGTAAAAACGTTTTTTAATGCTTTGCAATTTTTAAATTAATTTTAATTTAATTTATATTTGAACTTCCTTCTGCAGTTTCAAACCCAAGGTTAAACATTACCTTGTATATGAAATATTTTCTGATAAAAAATAAAACTAATAACACTAAATACTCTTTTTGCATCAATTTCTTAGAACAAAACAATTAAAAATTATTGTACCTTTGAATTGGAGAATAACTTTTATTTCATTTCTATTTGGGCAAATATTTAGTATTATAAAATTGAGTGTGAAATTATATTTTTTAATTTCTTCTAGCCTTCTAACCAAAAAGAAAAACTGAAAACTAAAAACAAACATACATATTATCCTTATAAGTGTATTAGCAATTCCTGAAAATATCCACCTGCACTGCGCTTGTTTCCTTCTCGATAAGCTATTAAGAAGCTTCAAAATCGACGTTATTTTCCTTTTCAATGAAATAATTTACAAGATGACCTCTTACTAGTAGAAACAGCTTTTTTCACGAGCGTGAAAAAACATTCTAGTTCAATGTCTATTTTACAATCGAAGACTCTTTGAAACTGCTTGTCACGGGACTTGCATTAAGCTGAATAGAGAAAAGCCATTTGGTTGCGTTAAGATAAGCTTGAAAGCTACATTGATTTCCTTGAAATCATGTCCACTTCAAATTGTCAGGACAGGCTAGATGTGACACCGCCCATCCAATCTTTAGCAGCGTTTTCATGTATTATTAGTCGAAAAAGTACTGAAAGGAAATAAAACACACTTACTATGTAAAGCATAAAGCTATAGTTGGTAAAATCAATGCAGGTGGACTGAACAATATGATGATGACAAAACGTTGCAAAGTCAACTAGGTAAGCGTCAACAGCAAGCAGTTCTACCGCTGCTTGCTTGACTCTCAACAGAGAGTCAGAAACAGCCAAGCAACGAAAAGAGAATTCACTGATCAAAGTTAAACTGGAACGGCTACGCGCAAACCCAGAACCAATAGACGCTCAGAAAGCCAGCTCAGTTGCGGCACGCCATCGGCTGGCGCTTCATTAAGCATGAAAGCCGAAAAGCTGAACTGAGGCTAGCGCCAACTAACGTCTGACCAATTCTAGTCGAGAGCCAATATCATTAAATGCTGACCATAGACAAATGGTCCGCCGGGAGCAAGTTTTGTTGCGACCTTTTTGGTGCCCGTAAACGGTGTTCTAGTTTTGTCCTGTATTCAGTTACTTTAACTTGCTCCTCCAGATAAAGCTGCTTGACATATGCATATATATTTTATAAGAGCAAAGGAAGAAGGCGGCATATTAATTATTTTACTTACTTGCATTTGCAAGCATGCAGATAAATTACATTTTTATAACTGTATACATGGAACATTTTCACCGTTGTCTATCGATCGAAATATGGCACCATAGATAATTAATTCCCTAGCTAACAAACAATTCTCTCACCTGTTTACTGCAGCGTGTTGCACTCTAATAAATATTCAATATGACTGAGAAACATGCGCATCTATAAATGTGTATCTTTGAAAATAAAAGCAAATAAGTACAAATAAAATTAATTGTTCAATGTAATCTAAACAGTTTTATAAAAGCAGAAAAGAAAACAAGATATAGCTTTAGCAATAGTGTATAGTTTTCATAAAATTTGCATTGAAGCGACCGCAAGTAAGAAAAAGTTTGGGCAGTCAAATTTATATAAGTTCAGCAACTGAAGAGGCAGAATCAAAAATTAATAGAATCGATCTCAACAGGAAGACAGTTATCACTCATTTATATGTGTGAAAGAAAGCAAATGTTCCTCCCAAAACATAAGTGACAAATTAACTCAGCGTATATATTAATAAATGTGTTAGTTAAGCGTTAATGCACATTAATCCTACGTTGCAATTTTACGCGTAATTCTGAAAAAAATTTTAAAGCTTCTTTAATCAAACTTTGTTTGTTCATTTTTGTCCATCACCAACATTATTTTTTTAAGATTCAACCATTAACCCAATCTTATACAACAATGCAATCACAAACACACACACACACACACACACAAAATTGAACTACTTTCTCTTGCTTAAATTTCTCTCACATTTCGTGCAAGTAACGATGATATCTGTTTAATAACTGAATAGTTGAACTTTTCAAAAAGAATATAAGCTATTAATATAATGAATAAAACATTTTTCATTGATTAATAATTCATCAGCATATGTTATTATATTAATGTGAAAAGAAAATAATTCTAACAATGTTTCACTGCATGGCATCATGTAATTTCTAATAATTTTCAGATAAGAAATGCTTTGTTATAATAAATAAAAATGTCATATGAAATAAATGTAAAGTATTTTTTGCGAGATGATGAAAAAAAATATTTCATCTGGATTTCAAAGCAAATAAAGGAGAAACATTTCAAATAATAGAAAAAGCATACTATTTGGGAGACCGTCATTCAAACTCTAAATAAAATCGAAAATTTGAATATACCAATAAAGAAATGAATAAATAGTTCATTTGTAATATATTCCAAAAGCTTCTAAATGATTGTATTGTTCAGTAATTGTAATTTTGATTAATTGAATGACTAAAAAAAATACATGTTTAGATTATCATTGTTAATAGCAGTTTTTCATCTTAAAAACTTTTAATTTAAATAAACGATTCACAGCTGTTGCAAAGGAGTTGAATGCAAATAATGCTTGAAGTTGTCAAAACTTCAGTTTTCCCTCTCAGCTATTGTATTCGTGTTCAACTAAAAAATTTACAATAATATACATATAAATAAAAGAAAATAATTACACAAGTGTAAATTTGTTTAATTCAGTTTATTTATCAATAATAAATGAAAAATTATATATCAATTAAGCAAGTAAATTCAATGTTAGCTAATGCTTGTAAATCCACTATTTTAGGTTGATTAAAAAGAAAATTTTTTTTCATAAATTGAAACTGCTCACTTATACACTACCATGTGTCAATATCAAAACAGAATTCAAACAGACAAAAACAGACAAGAAAAACAGAAAACTGTTTTGTTTTAAATTAAATTTAAAGGCTTGATTTAATTTACACATATCCTTTCTTTTCAAAGCATTGTATCATAATTTTCAGAAGAAGAAATTTTATATTTAAAATTATTAAAACAGATGCATTACAAATGTCGAAAAGTTAACATTAGCAAATAATCACATTCCAATTTGTCAGAACTTTAATAAAATTTACAGAAAATTATCATATTACTCAAAATAAAAAAAGGAGGAATTAATATTTTTTAAATGTTATTTTGTAATATTAATTAGAGTCATATCGATTGGAGGTAGATGTGAAGATATGTAACATATAATATCTGTGTTGCATTTGCCGTTTGCTTGACAATGTTTGATTGAGGACCAAATGTAAACAAAAATTTTATCAACGCTGATGCTAACGCATTTGGAATAAAAATTTCCTTCTATTTGATTACTGATATTGTTGTTGCTCAGTACCGTCTATAATTTGAAGCCTTAGAAGTTAATCTTTATGTACTGCTTAATAGAACATAATAAGAATGCTAACAGACATTAATGAATTGCACACATAATTACTTATTTAGACTGTTGTTTTTTTTTGTTTAAAAAAATTAACAATTATTTGTAACTTTGTATTGTACTCTATATATTTTGAAAAAGAAATTCAAAAAAAGTATACGTATTGAAGTTGGAATGAAATTAATAATGAATTTTCCGCAATATCTTTTAATTGAATGTTGAGAATTACAGCAGCAATAATTAGAACCTCCAAGCATTGGCAATGCTTTAAGCTGAAAATTGTTTTTAAACGACGCTGAAAATGTCTCATAAACTAATTTCAGTGTATTGTTCATATGCTTGCTGATCAGACTAAATGTGGCCAATTGAAAAGTGAATAATATAATTATTGAATGAGTTACAATTATAACGCTGCTTTATCTTTTATTCGCTTCTAACCAAGTCAAGCAGCTTTCACTAAATGCTGAAACTTGAATATTTCTCCTATTAGTACTACTAATTTGAAAATTTTCTTTTTCAATCTCAAGCACTTTGAAAAACTTTGTCAATTTGTAGCCAGTTGTAAAATTGTTTTTTGTGCTCGATATTGTTGAATAAAAGCTAAGAAATGATGTTTAATAAAAATATTTATTTGTATTGCAATTTATAAAACGTTTTATTAAAATATGATATTAGTATTTTTGTTTATTTCACAAAAACTGTTTTTAGCAATCTCAGTGACTCTTTTTAAAAAGTCTACTTTCAATGATTTTCAGCTTTTCAACTGCGAAATTATTCATTAATTTACTGTTACGTGTTGAATTTTGTTTTCATGAAATCAGTTCAGTGAATGAATGAATTAATTGTAAATATTAAAAGCCGCAAAATTTGCCATCAGATTTATAATTTATTTCTCAACAATGAAATTGAACAAAATGCATGTACAACACCTACATATCAAATAAAAAAAATACATTTTTCACTTTAACTAGGAAATACTGATGTAATTTAAAAAGAACATACGCATTGTATGTTATATTATTATTAAAAATAATATATCGCTTGCAGGGGGCATTGAGAATTTGATTAGATTGAAGAAGAAAAAGCTATGCCTTTACTAAAAGAAAAAACAAAACTAAAAAAACTGAAATTCTAACGTCATATATCAGCATAATTTAAATAATTCCAGCAACTTACATTTATTTGTATGAGGAAAAGTTTTTTTTACTAACCAGTAATAAACAAGTTTAGATTTTTCTTGGTTAGACATTTTATAATGATGAGTTAATTGTGCGAGAATGATAATAAAACAGCTCATGCAGAGCCTGAAAGATCTTGCTATTAATGCTGCTAATTTATTCTTTCAGGTTGTTGTTGGTTTTTCATTAATGTTAAAATTTAAATAAGCGTTGAATTTACCAGCTTGTTCACATCACTTATGCATGTTTATCAATGTTTAGCTATAATGTAATAGTCAGCGCATTAGATGGGGATTCATTGCTAATTCCACAACGCATCACAGAATATCGCTAATAAACCTATATTCAATTAATATTGGTTATTGAATAATGTAAACAGTATGCTTTACCAGGTAGAAGAATTCTTAGATGAGCTTCAGAAAGAACAATTATCTTTTTTTCAAGCACAATGCTCGCTTATCGTTGAAATCCGTTGCACATTATTTAAAAAATTTAAGCACTGGAAATTGCAAATCATAAATATTTACATCTATGCTAAGTTTTTTTAATTCAGTAATTTTATGCTGAAGAATTTTGCACCGGAGAAAGTTCAGTCCTTTTATCAGTATGATATATATAGTCTAGCAAAATTTATCAGCTACTCAGCGCACTTGGGGATAATGGTGTAAATTTTTGGTGGCAGCATTGTTCCAGTCAGCTATTACTTCACAGTTGAAACGTTTTTATGCTATCGTAAAAAATATTACATATATTTTATATGAATTTGGTATATGAAATCAAAAAATAAAGAGACTAACTTGTTAGAGAAACATTTTACGGTAGTGTTTTAACCTGCTACTTCTTGCTGCTTTTTTTATTTGTTTTATTAAATTAACTATTTCAGAAAATAGCAAAAAAACGAGTTAAACTTTCAACTCATTGAAGATTTTACAGTGAAACAGAAAATAATGGTAAAAATACATCTCTTAATAAATAACTATATACATATCTATATGCATGCAATGCAAGCAGTCGATTGCATTTGTAAAATGGACAATACAATTTCTAAGAACAATACTTTGTTGAACTCTTTCTGTTGCTGTAAATTCTTCTAAAAGCCATTTTTGAAACTGTTCATTGTTGAATTTGCTTTGAACAAGCCATTCATCATTTCAAATAAAATTAATAAATGGCTAAGACAAGTACTAAAAGGAAACTCTGCTGAGCATTTTATGCAAAATAATGCAATTAAAACTTGTAAAAGGGTCCAGTAATATCTTCTAAGCCCACTGCTAATGGCGTCTTCCTTTTAACATGCTATGTGAGCATTAAAAAATTCATTTTATAACTGATACTTATTTTAACATACCATTGCGCACGAATATTTTATTATAGTTAAGAAAAAAAGAATTAAATTTAATTTTGCTAAAGTTATCAACTCAAGGCAGCGTGATGATTTCGCTTTGTAAAACAAATTTTTTACAATCAAATTTTGAATTGCATGCACCTTGCTTGTTGTGCAATTTTCATACAAATCGTGCAGCATTTGAATGAAGCAAAATTAGCAGTTGCATTGCATTAACATTGATGATTTACTCTGATGCTAGTGAACTGCTTTAACTTTAGTTTGACATCAATCAGTTACTAAACTTTTGAGATTTAAAAGTTGAAAGTTTGAAAATTGATTATCATTATTTCACATGCTGGTTACATCATTCAATCATTGCATATTATAGAATTATCAGATACAGGAGATAAATTGTTACCATAAAATTTTGTTTTCACTTAAAGAATTTCAATTTATATATCACCAACACAGGTATTAACACGCTGATTATATTGCAGGTAAAAATAATTAGCACATCAAATATTACTATTTACAAATAGCAATTTCAAAGCAAAATCGCATGCAATGCTTGCATACATAATTGTTTGATAATTTCAAACTAAAATTTTGAAGATTTCCAAGTTGTGTTCTGGCACATGAATCATGCTTTTTGAAGAATTTCAATTTTACTTCAGATTTTGCTTTGATCAATGCTTCTTGTGTTGAGTATTAGCGTCATTTGCTAACTTAAATTCACTTTTCAATTATAAATTTTACAAACCGTCTGTAAAATGCAAAATTTTCATCTATTGTCAAATTTAGCTTTAAATAGTTTACAGTAAGTTTCTTTTTGCGTTTGCCGTTTGCAAATGCTGCGTAATGTGAATAAACAAGATAAAGAAAAAGAAGCAACTGCTATTTTGCGCAATGATGATATACATAAAGCAATAATTTGCTTTGGATAATTTATGACAATTTGTGAAGCAAAACAAGTCGTTACGCTATCAGTTGGAGAGATCAAATGCCAGATTAGAGTGTTTTTTATTGTTATGAAAATGATTTCATTAGCTGTTACCCGGTCTCGTTAAGGATACTGCTAGATTGTGTAACGGATCGATTAGCACTGGCCGTCTCGTGTCGGTGTCGCTTTTGAAAAGCCGAATGCTACTGCTACTACTACCACTGCTTCTTCTACTGCTATTTTGAAAGCTAGGTACATTCAATCAATGCGCAAGCAATCAGATGCCTTCTTCATGATCGACCTTCTCGCTTTCAATGTTTCTATTCTGAATTTAGAACTGTTTATTAACTTTTGGTAGTTTGAAGCTTCAAACAAGCAAGCAAGCAAGCAAGCAACATCTCGCTTAGTTTACGCGTTTCAAGAGGTCAAAAATTTTCAAATTTTCTCAGAAAAAGAAAAAGCCTATTTTTCATGACAAAACTGAAATGAAATAAGCATCATTTGAAAATGCTGTCACAGATGAAACGAGACAATCGATTTGCCATTGCTACGCTTCATCGGTCAACTTTTCGGTGTGACGTTTCAGCAAAAGTCTGACTGAGAAGAGGTGGCGCGGTCTGCGTCTCGCCCGCCCCTTTCCGCTGCCTCTTTATGCTGCCTTGAATTTTAGTTGAAGTCTTACTACGTCATTTTTAGCTGGCTGCTTGACACGCTGAAGCGTCTTCAATGCGACAGCTGTAGTTGAAATTTTGCTTGATTTTTGGAAATGCTTGGACTAAGAAAAGAAAATTTATTTCTCCATTTGACAACTGCTCTTGCAAACTTCATCCAAAATTGACACCTGAGGCGTCTGGGCGCATGTCTCACCATTTGAGATAGACTAAATTGCTGGCAGATTTGATTCGTATGTTTTTATTAAGCAATTTTGTGACGCTTTCTGCGGCTAAAAATTTTGCTTCATCTTGTTTTTTTTTCATCATCTCTACTTTTTTGCCAACAGTAGTGTATTTGCATTTGGAAAATTGCATAAATTTCAGCGTTCACAGTTAGGCTATTATAAATACTTGTACAGCAGAAATGGAATCTACAGATGAAAGCATTGAACTGCAGAATATCAGTCGTGTTAACATTTTTCCTCGAGATACGTTGAGTCTTCAATTACCAAGAACTGTACTAGCATCCGCTGACGACGCTGATACGGCGGAAATAGACGAAACATTTGATGATGACTCGCCACCTGCTGACTTTCGATTTTCCAGACCTTCACGAACGGTGCCCAACAAATCTGACGTGTTGAAATATTTTGCAAAAGCAGCAAAATTTCGCATCAAAAGCATCGGAAGTGAGATTCAAGTGACCGATCTGAGCGACAATCCTCTGTTCGACGTCTGGTACAGTTTGAATTGCAGTTTCCGCGTTTGGACAGTTGAAGCTTTTGGTAAGCCAATACTGCTGATGAATGAACCGCTTTCGGCGTGCGATTATGCGACACAAGAGACACGCATCTATATTACAGACTGGAATGGTAACCCATTTGGAAGTCTTGTACCCGGAGAACCATTTTACGTACACGACGCTGATGACAGGCCAGTCTCTAGATTGGTCAGAATAACAGCGGTTAATCACGATGCAAACAGCGTTTCACTACAGTTGGATTCAGAAGTTGAAAGTAACGAATGCGATACAGTACGCTGGCAGTGTTTATCTGGTGATGGAGTACACCTTGCTTCGTTGACTGATTCGTATTTGCTTCATTTCTGTGACAACCTCACGTTGCACTTGAAACTGTTGACTTTATCAGCAATGATCCGTACAATTAGTCAAGATTCAAGTTTTTCCCTTGGTTGTGCTTTGATTAAAATGTTTCTCAGCTGCTGCTTGAACGGCTCGTACGGTTAACAGAATTGCACGTTATTTGCTTTTGCTCTTCCTATCTTTTCATATTTTGCGTGTTCATTTTGCATAGCAAAAACAGGCTAAAGACGTGTGTTTCAAGGTTCACATGTTTAATCAATACCGAGCTTTGGATTCATTTAAGATTGTTGTTATTTGATCAATGGCTTATTAAACATTTATCGTTAAAATCACTGAGATTATTGTTGAAAAGCTGCTGTTTATTTGCGCAAATGCGCAACAAAATTTTCAGGAAATTCATTGCTTACAAAAACTCCAATCAATGTTTTTTTTCATAAACTTAAGCTTACTGTCTTGAAATGTGAATTTGCTTTCATGAATATTAAAGATAAAAAAGTGAAGTTCCATAAATCATAGAATTTAAGACAAAAAAATGAAAGCCGACCGAATTTAACTACAATTCAAATCAGAGTAACCAGTTGTTTGCTTTGTTCAGAATTGTTGAAACGAATTACAATTTAATTGTTTGATCGTTGTTTCAAGAAAGTGTGGATGTTGGTCATGTAAGCGATACCAACAAGCAACAGCAAGCAATTGTAAATTTTAGTAGAAATCAATCAAACAACGACGCACTTTTGTTGCCAACAATAGACACAATAACGCCATTTAACACTACGCTAAATAGCTACTTAAAACAAAAAAAAGATTGCTCTCAGAAAAAAATAGAGCTTAATTTTTCACTTAATCGCGATAACTAAAATTAGCTTTAAGTTATTATGGATTTATAATTTTACAACTGATGAACAACAGTAATATATAAGAAGTTATATATATATTGCTTCTTGCATGAGTAAATTATTAAGCAAGCTGTTAAAAGTGGTTTGGAAACGTAATTATTTGAATTAATAGATTATTATATGCTTTTCATTTTTAAATTTTACTTTCAAAATTTCTAATTAAATAATGATATGTTTTTTCCATTACAAAATGAAATGGAGAGATTAATAACATAATAATAGTTTATAAGTGAATGAAGGGGAACATTGAGAATGAAAGCATATGCAAATGTGGAACGTTTAACAGCGAAACATTTTGAAGAAAAATTTATAAATAATAATTTGCTTTCACCATCATCAGAGATATTTTGTCAATTAAAAATATCTTTTGAAATTAATTAATTAATGATTTTGTTAAAATATATTGGTTGAAGTAAAAGTATACAGCTGAATAAAGCTAATATTGTCGTGAAATAACTGACATTAACTGTATTGTATGAATAGAAGATTAAATTGATCTGTGTTCATGCCGCTTTATTGTGTGTTTGTGTGTGTGTGTGTGTGCTTATGTGTATTATTACACAAAGCAACTGAAGACGATATGTTGTGACAAACATTGCTGCTTTGTAATTCAGATGTGCTAGTAGCTTGCGAAGAATTAATCCCAATTGACAATTAAATTAGTAGCGCGTATTACGTTCAGCGATTCACAGCAAACACATTCAACTGCTAATCTAATGGGCTTGTTAGAAATGTCAGCATTCAGCGTTTCCCTGACAACTTCGATAACAAGTTGCTGTTTGTTTTTTAATTATTATCATTTGTTTAAGCAAGAACCTTAATCTGCTACTTACGACTTTGAGTTCAAGCAAAAGAATAATAATCAACGGTGTGGTCAACAATTAAAATAATGCAATCACGACAAAGTTAAATAAAGAAAGCTTGAAAATGCCTTTGGAAGAAGCAACACAAGCTGATTTGAACCAATTTTACCAGTTTATTGTATAAGTGTTCATTTTTTGGCTAAATTAAAACTGGTACATGCATATGGTAATAAATTTGCAAAGGCCATTTATTATTACTGTTCCAATGTCAAGTAATGGACAATTTTGCAATGCGCAGAAATAAAAAATTGTGCATATATAATTTCCAAACGCTTAATCCTTTTCTACTTGACAAATACAAAACCCTACTTATTATCATTTTCACGTAATTTACGTATAAAATTAAAATTCTTAAAAGTGCTATTTACGATTTGAATAAAAAGAATTTGTATAAAGCTAACAATTATCGGTAAAATTGCAACAATGCCCCTTGATAGTTGAAATGAAATTTCTTAATATGTAAAGTTTCTTTTCTCATAATTAGAACATAAGTGTGGCATCATCTTGTTAGCTTAAAAAGCTAATAAGAAGTAAACATGATTGAAAAATTTTGATTGAGTGCGTTGAAGGAAAAAATTTTTGTTTGGGCAATAACGACAACTCAGTTGGGTGATCAAACGCGAGATCTGTATTCTTTTATAATCACAATAATAATGGTAATAATGCAACTAAGATTTGCAATCAATAATTTAGCGTGATCAAGGCAGTTAATTACCGATTTTCTGTAGCGGCAAAATGGTCGATACAGCTGGCGTGTAGTGGGGAGCATTTTCTTTTTGAATGCAGAATTGCTTGGAATCATCGAAGCGTGTCCAAATGCGAAACGTGCAGACGCGCTTGGATGACCATTGTTGTGAACATTTTTACACAGTTGATGATCTAGATCTTTTGCCCAAATGCTGCTCGACTGTCTCTATGAAGCGTGCTTGTTGGCACAACCACAGCATGGTCAGCATACAGAGTGAAAACATTTCATCATGCAATTAATTCACTTCACAGCGAGGAGGCTTGGCCAATACTCTAAAACTGTTTAATAACGTTTTGATCTATGTGTACGTTTCAATTGCAATTTTTATTTGCTGAGTTAAATCATTATTTGCCTTCAATATTTATAAAGTAGCAATAATTAGCATATGATAATTTTTATTTTTTGAAAACAAACAGTTCAACTCATATTCTAGAACTGCTAGACACAGTTAAATAAAACAATTCTTTTTTCTCCACTATTAGCTAGCATTTGTTATTTCTGTAAAAACATTGAACTAGCAGGCATTTGAATCTACCAGCTTATCTAGCTTCCAGTATTGGGCATTATTTCAAATAAAGCAAGGATATATTTGTTAAGTGAAATAATTTGAAAAACTGAAATGTGATCATAATATAGGAAAAAAGAAGTAAATTCCATGGTGCCAAACAGGGACTCTTAATTTTCTATCATCTATCTCCTGCTGATAAGCTAGTTGCACAGAATAAGCGACTTAATTTTTAAGAAATAGCACTTGAAATACATCAAATGAAACTTGGTAATGCTCTATTTTACTGTAAATATTTTCAAATAATAATAGATAATGATTGTAATAGGAACTGATGCAGTCGTTTATGACGAATATTTAACGTTTTCGTTCAGTTGCTAAACTAATTTGAACAAAAGTGACAATTTGTTGTCATTTAAAAAACTAAAACAAAGCTTTTAAGTAAAAAATAATCATAAATCAATAAAATAGCAGTTTTGTTTGTTTTAATCAATAACAGATAAATTTCGTAACAAAAACTACGTATATTTTTTGGAAGAAATTTAAATAAAAAGTAAAAACATTTTACATGTTAATTTTTGCTAACTAAGAGCAGTTGACAGATAGTAAGGTGAAAATTTTCATTTTTATTAAATTTAGAACAGGCGTTATCAAAGGGTTTGAAGAAAATGATAATTAATTAATCAAAGTAGGCCTTTAGACGTAAAATTAAAGAAAGTCAACTTTTTCTGCTGAAGAAATTAAAAGAAAGTAAAGTTGCTTCAGTATCAATGAAACTAAAAGTGAATTTTCTAAATAGTAAAGTTGTAATACTTTTAATACTGTAAATTTTACTTTTTTCATTCTATCATAAATTCAATGACAATAAAACTTTGTTAAAACTGACTTTACCTAGATCTTACAGAAAATAATTCCTGATTAAAAGTAATATATTTAGAAAGCTTGCAAGAGAAAGCAATTGATAATAAAGAAGTGAATAATTTTACTAATTGCATTTATTACAAGTCAACAGTTATCTGACAAATATTTTATTATCTTATTTAGACTTATTATCAATACAAAAAAGAAGAGAAAAGAAAAGAACAAACACTTACTCTAAACGCTGTAACATGTACTTGCAACCTTCATAAGGTTGTTGTATAGAATAAATTTGTTGCAGTAAAATGTGTTGCACAATAAAATGATTTTAATAAATTAATCAATGAGAATAAAACTTTTATGCATGTCACAGGTGGAAATGAATTTCATTAAGTCATGGGCATTTATGAATGGCTTTATTATTACCGATTGGTATCTCTATGCCCATAAAAGCATTGAAGCTTGAGCAGTTAATTATAATAAAAATGTATGGCACTAAAATAAAAATTTTAATAATGTTGTTAATCATATTAAAATTATCCAAATTGCTTTACTCTGACCTGCTTTGATATTCACTTGAGTTTATAAGTATAGGTATTATATGTCAGTTTAAAAAAATTTGACATTGGTGCTATCTGAAGTGCAAATTAAACACTTTTCACAGAACATTGTGCGTTTGTGTGCTGGCATATTTTCTTGTTCAATGGAATTGGAAAATTTGCTATTTTCATAAACCTGCACTTTATTGCTTTAAAGCTTTGAGCAAATTTTCAAATCTAATAATACATGTTAATAGTTTTATTATTTTTGTCTATAAATGTTGTCTCTCGGAGAAACTTGTTTTAAATTTTGCAATTAATTTCAGTTTCATCTTTGAGAAAATTAAGAAGCGCAACATCCATGGTCATCCAATACGGAACGCTTACAGCTCTATTGAATATTTAGGTTGTCTGCCAGCCAACCTAATTGTTTTGCTTCACTTATTGCAGAGCATTGTCAGTTGCACATTTTTGTGATAACTAACTGTTCACTGTCTGTATGACATTACAGAGATTTTTTTGTCAAACAGTCTTAAGCTACATAAACTTATTTTTAATAATACAAATAATTTTTTGTTTATTAGTATTTTATTATTTTTAATAATACAAATAAGTTTATTTTTAATAATGTTTTATATTTGTTACGCACACGCACACACACACACACACACACACACAAACCCACACGAATTATTATTTTATAGATGGAGTAAATATTGATCCTCATCAATATCTGATGATGAACAGATGGTTAATGATAGTAAGGCTACAAAAATATATTGCACATATTTTCAATTATTATTCCTCTGATGTATTTAGGATTTGATAAAATAAAGTAATATAGAAGTATATGTATATGATTAGATAAAATGCAACAAAAATCACAGTTGTATGCATTGAATTGAATGTTCAAAACGCATGCTATTTTAACTACGATAAAAATGTAAATAATCAAATAAATTTTGTGCACTGCTATTAATTTTAATTTAAGCCTTTTATTTCCATTCCATTTTTTTCTGCAATTTACAATCATCAGTGTTGAAAATCATTGTCATAATACTTCAAAAGCAATATTGTGAAAACATTCTTCATCAGTGGGTCAAGGATTCTTCAGTAGAAAAATTTCACAAAAGAATATATTCAATTCATTAATTATTTAAGCAGTTTACTCATTTTAATTATATTTTTGTAATTCACTTATCAGAACATGCAAAAATTACATTGCTTGGATAAATGATCTGTTTAAACTTGTTTAAACTACATTAAACACAACAAAACGCAAATATATTATAATATTGCATACAAAATATATAAATATGTTTCAAAAAAAAACTTTTTGAAGATAATCCATATTGAAATAAGTGTAACATGTGAATGTATCGTGTAATTCCTGTATTGATAAGCATGGCTCGTTTTGGCAAAAACTGTTCAGAAGTCGATTAAAACGAAGTTGATCACTTAGAAATGCAGAACCCGTCATTTCATTTATGCATTTTTTCTCTTTCTTTATCAATATCTACACTGCCAAGATCCTGTTCAAAGTCATTTACAGCAAATAGATTGGAACGCATTAAAGGCAAAATAATTTTTGGTAGTTTTCACTTTGATGGCTCCCGTTATTATAAGATAGTTTGATTGAAAGCCGAACTAAAAAATTAGGTTGTGTGCTATTTCTTTAGGCAATCTCACAGTCCGGATCTATCCATCTACGTGCGTAGTGAGTGTTATGCATCAATGAACCCGACCAGTAAACGCCAACTGGGTCAAGCAGATTTTTATAAAGACGGATCAGTGCAGTGCCGTTGTCATTCCGCAAGGAAGGGGTCCAGAGAACACGGTTTCAAACATGGAAGAGTACGCCAAGCTGGAGCAAAAAATTGGAGATCGTAATGTTGCACCGCGAACCGTAGCCTTTTGTTCCGTTGTCTTCAGCACAGTTGCAGTTACTGCCTGCTTGCTCACCTTTCCATTGGTTTTCCACTATGTGCAGATGCTGCAGTTGTCAGTCCAAGGGGAAGTGGACACTTGCAAGGTGGTGTAGCAAAATTTGAAGTTTGTAAGTTGCTGTTACGATGAAATAATATTTTAGCTCCGCACGAGAGATATGTGGAAACAAATGATCGACACTAAAAACGGATTTGTTGGATTTGGAGAGTTAAAATCAAATACGGAAATCCTGCTTCGATTTACAAGACAGACTGTTGAAGCTTCATGTACTTGATCTTTTCATGAACAAAACAGAAGAACATTACTAATTTCTTATCATTGGTTTCAGGTTGCACGTGCCAACGAGGACCACCAGGTCCACCTGGACCCCCAGGACGTGACGGCAAAGACGGACTTCCTGGAAAGGATGGATCTCGTGGTGAACCAGGACCAGATGCAAAACCCAAAGATACCTTATTGCCAATACCGCCCCAATGTCCTTGTGTTGCTTTACCAGGTAATATGCAGTGTTGTGTTGATTTATTTAACTTGCATTATAAAATGCTGATGTAAAATAGGTCCTCCTGGAGTTCCTGGTCCAACTGGTCAAGATGGATCACCAGGTGATGCCGGACCACCTGGACGTGACGGCTCGCCTGGTGCCCCAGGACCAGTCGGTGATCCTGGACCACCAGGGCAAAGTGCCATGCCAGGAAAGAAAGGTCCTCCTGGTCCTCCTGGTAAATTAGTTCCAGGTGAAGCAGGTCTTAAAGGGCCAGCTGGACCACGAGGAGCAACTGGACGACCTGGTGAACGTGGTGCGCCCGGTGAACCTGGACAAGAAGGACCACCAGGTAAAAATTTTCTTTTGAAAATCATAGTTTCATGCTTTTGTGGATTTCAAAAATTCAAATATTTCAGGCGAACGAGGACCTCCTGGTGAACCTGGTAATCCAGGACCTGGAGGCAAGCCTGGTATTCCAGGCGCTGCCGGACCTAAAGGTCCACCAGGCTTCAGCGGAAGCTGCGACCATTGTCCACCAGCAAGACTTGCACCAGGCTATTAAAATTCTGCCCTTTAACTCAGTACTGCTTTTTTACAAACTGCCGTTTCAATGGAATGAATTACTGATTAGCTACGTTTTGCCTAAGAATTATTAACAGCTGCCCTAGCTAAAATAGTTTTGCATTAAAATTTTTCCATCACTGTTTTGTAGTTTTTCCAAATGTAAATGGGTTACTGATAAGTACTAGCCAAGCCGGCATAGCCGTATTTGTATACAAACGGTGCATAGCATATGAATACTGGATTTTTAATTTATACAACAGGAAATTTTATACAATTTATTTGGTAATAATTACAGAAACAAAAGAAAAAATAGAGCATTTCAATGCAATTAGAACTAATGGAGAAGTTGAAAAGAAAATGAAATGAAACGAATGGCCAAAGTGAAATGTGTGCTATCGAACAAAAATTTCTAACCATAATTTTTAGCAATACATAAAATAAAAAATGTACTATTTTAGTATTAAAATGTGAAGCGCAGTTCTGTCAGTGAATATTCTTAGAATCAGATGCGCATTTAAGTACTAGTTTTGGATAGTGAAAATCTTTGACATTAGTAAAAAAATTTTCGAAATCTCCGTTAAATGCAGCCTAAAAAATGCAACCTTCCTGTTTTGAGACAGCTTCAAATAAAATGCAAATTTACATTTATTAGTCTTTGAAAAATTGGACTGCAAACTGTTTGAAGATCTTTCAGTTTTTGTACAAAATCCTCTTCTTCAGCTTGATCGTGTGTTTTCATCCAATCTAAAGTTTCTTCACATTTTTCAACCATTGCATTTCTGTCATCACTCTTCAGATCTTTCTAAAACTCATCAACACTGTTATTTCTGTTTAGTCGAAGAGTAGTATTCAATTAAATTTTTACGCTTGTAACTTTGCTGTTCACAGTTGACTGCATAGCAGTAATGTAATTCTCCAAGTTAGTTTTAGCGTTTATCAATTCGCGCAATCTATCATCTTCTTCTTTAAACAATTCCGCTTCTTGGACAATGTGAGCTACATTTGGTTCTTTGATAAATTCTTCATTGTACTTATAAGAAAACTTGGCAATATGATGGTCACCAAACTGATGAGCTTCAATCACCAACTCACCCTTTTGATTGAGGCAACATTCGACAGTGATTTCAAGCAATCCTGCTTCTGGTAAAATAAAGTTTTCAAGTACACATTTTCCAAGAAATTTCTGAACATATCAAAAATGAAATAAACATTTCTCAGTTTCACTTAACTTACATTGTCCTTTACCAAAGCACGCTCCCCTTCATATACATTAATCAGCACGCAGGCTTGGTAATCTACTTGAGTGGTAAACTGACAAGTTGCTGAAGTCGGAAGAGGTGTATTTCGTGCAATTAAAACATTCATCAAACCGTTAGCAGTTTCAATGCCTATAGACAAAGGAGCTAATTCCAATAATTTTTCTTTTACTGCTACAATTTCTTCCTTATTTCTTTGTTGAACCAAACGAGCTGCTTGCAAAGCTGATAAAAAAGCATTTAAAAAATTTAAAAACTTTTTTCCTCAGCTAAACTCGAAAACATGTCTACCTGCACCATAGGTGACCACAAACTTGGGATCAATAAAATTGGTTGGTTTTTTTCCATTAAAAAAGTGTTGTATTATTTCTTGTATTTTTGGAATCAAAGTAGATCCTCCAACTAATATCACGTCATCAATATCTTCCTTTACCATTTCTGCATCTTTAAGCGTCTGTTTGACTGTATTTAGCGTTGCAAGAAATAAATCTTCATTTATCTTTTCAAAAAGTTTGCGAGTAACAGTACGATACAAGTGTTCTGCCTCATGAAATGTGTCTAATTCAATTCTAAATCAAAATTAATAGAAATGCACTGCAATTGTTACAGAAAAAAGAAACCTCGCTTCTTCTTCTGAACTGAGTCTGCATTTTACATATTCGCAGGCTCTGCGAAGACGACTTATAGCACGTACATTATAGCGAGCATCCTTTCCTGTTTCCCTTTTAAAATCATTCAGATAATAATCCACTAAGCGATTGAGAAAATCTTCACCGCCAAAATGTGTATTGCTACCAACAGCCTTAATATTAAACAAGCCATTTTCCACAGTCAGAATAGTAACGTCAAATGTCACTGCACCAAGGTCATATATCAAAAAACTTCTCTCTCCATCGTTCTAGAACAATAGCGCTTTTGATAATAAAAAGAGTACAAGCAATAAATTTACCGTTCTGTCCAATCCATACGCAATAGCAACAGCTGAAGCAGTATCAATAAATTGAATAGGATTCAAATTAGCTAACAGAGCAGCATCTCTAATAGCCAGACACTGTGCATTGTTATAGTATGAAGGAACGGCAATCACAGCATCTCTAACAGAGGTTAGTAGATGTTGTTTTGCTATGCATCTCAGTTTAGAAAATAACATTGCACTCAGTTCTTCAGGTGTGAAAGTTATCATCTGATTCTGATGATTTACTTCAATTCTGACAGCTGAATTCCTTTCAACTACACTATACGGTAACCGCTTTATACAATGTTGTGTATATGGCTCATCATAGCTACGACCCAAAAATCGTTTAAATTCATATATTGTGTTATACGGGTTAATAATTAAACGCTCTTTAGCATCATTTCCAACATAAATAACTCTCTCTGTAAAAGAGACAAAATTTGGAGTAGCTTGATCACCTCTTTCATTTGTAAAAATGTGCATATCGTTTTCATAAAAACATCCAACAGAACAATTCAACATGCCAAAATCAATTCCAATTGCATAATTATTCATAACGCAATATTATTACAATGCAAAATGCTCCAAAATTATAGAAGTATAGGTTGAAATGAACACTGAATTGATTTCAAATTTTCCTTTTACAAATGAGAACTTTATGACGATCTGAAATTGCTTGAGGGTTGACCTGAGCAACTTCATAATCAAATTTTACAGCATTATGTAAGCTTAACTTGCTGTAAAAGTTGCAAAAAATGCTATTTTACTGACAAAACAAAGTTTTTTAATCATACTCTTTGCTGCAAATACTAGCTTAACCGTTTACAAGCTCAACCACAGTTGTGTAATGTTTATTAAATTTGTTCTTATATTCTTACTTATTATTAATTGGAGATAAACATCATTGCCAGATTATGCCAGTATTATTGGTTTTATTTATAATATTTTCAAATTTAAATAATATTTACTTTTTTAGTTAAAACAATGCCTTTTGCATATTAAGTGATCGATTGCAACTGTTAATAAAAATATTTTTTCATAAATCTAATCAAAATTAATAATAAAATAAGTTTTGATTAAATGTCAAAACAAACACTACTTCAGTTGCAGCAGTTAATTTGGCTATTAATATTTATTAGAAAAGTATGCTTATGACTTTATTAGTTGATCACTACTGTGCGCTGCACATGTAAAAATTTACATATTGATAATTGTAAAGCAGTGATAACTAATACAAAGAGTAAAATGCGCATATTGAAAAGTCAAATTCAACTTTTCATTGATTATGAAAATAGAATATAAAGGCATATTTCATAGCAGTAACAAAAGAGAAAAAAAGACTTTTTATATGATGAATATAAAAAAATAATATGGCAAAGTACTTTATTTCTATTCTGTCTCACCATTCTTGATATAAGTGTAAAATTTTATTCATAGATAGTCAAAAATTGCTTCTTTTTCCCATAAATCATGTCATATAATATAATATAATATAATATAATATAATATAATATAATATAATATAATATAATATAATATAATATAATATAGTATAATATAATATAATATAGCAGCTTTTATTTTACTTCGAAATTCATTTTACAAATATATTCTATGTTCAGTTATCATGTTTCACAATTACCATTAATTAGTGCCGACGCAGTAAAGCCAATTTCTTAATTTATTCAGCATTGGATGATTAAAAGCATTATTAAAAGCAAAAAGATAAAACAGAATAAACTTTTAATTACTTTAAATTGCAATTTATTAAAAGTTTAATGTAAAAAATTGCTTGAACTAGTTTGACCAACTAACAAGGCATATTTATTTGTACAAGTAAATGTTCAAATAGTTGAAATTTACTCGCGTAAGCTTTGTGAAGCTTCAGTTTTACAAATTGAGCATTTAATTTTTTAATGCGATGTATGTATCTTTTTTAAATAATGAAAAAACAGGTTCACTATTATTCTAATTCTTTTGTCAAATGTTATGCATAATTATAATGATGCATGATATTGGAATAAAGCAAACAGTCATCATAAAAATAATCAGCAACATAGCATATAATTAGCATTATAAATTAATAAAGCAATCAAATGATTTTTTATTACTGTCACATTTTGATGAAATAGAAAACAACAATGATTGTTTGTAAAGCTGAAAAAGCAGATCTGCATATTCGCCTATAGAAATAATTTTTAAGTGTAAAAATTTGCTCAGTAAAATGAACATTTGCAAGTTGCACATGATTTAGCAATTCTTCTAGCGAGTCGAAATGTTGAATGCGGAAAACATTTTAATCAAAAGTAATGCCTACTATTGAGTTGGTATGAGCGTTGTTTTAGCTTTGAGAAAAGATCAATTGTTTCTGGCTTGCTGTCTCATCTGCCTCACTCCTAGATCGTTTAGGCGAGCAAGATAAAACGAATTACTTTTATGCACCAATGTTGGACAATGAATCTCCAAGGAACAAAGCTGATTTCTGCATTTTGCCCCATCTCTAGATGATTAGAGATCCAATATGTCGATAACTGTGGAGAATAATTTTCCTCACAATGGTTAGAATTCTTTTTTTATTTATTTATTAGTCGGCATAAATTGTTTTAACTGAAAAGTCGAAAATAAAGTAATGACAAATAAATTTTTTCAATAAAATTGAATATTCATTTGGAGAAGCAGCTAAAATATTGTCAAACTGATATCTCGAAAATGCAAAATTTTTATTCAGAAACTGCGATCGCACATACCTATTAGCAAGTGAAACAAAAACAACAACAGAAAATAAGAACAGCAAACAATAGAATCTGTCTCTTATACACATCTAGATGTGTATAAGAGAGAGGAGAGAGAGAGAGAGAGAGAGAGAGAGAGAGAGAGAGAGAGAGAGAGAGAGAGAGAGAGAGAGGATCGTTGACATTTGTGCAGATGAAGATGCAATGTTGTTGTTGCATATTGCTAAATTTATTCGTAAATAACAACACTAATTTCACCGACTGAGTTTAGCATCACTAATTTCATCAATGAAATAAATTGTTTCTGTAGGAATTATTTAATCTTTTAATTGTATTTCAATTTATAAACAAACACAAATTGCTAACTCAATTTACTATGCATGCATTCATTTCACTAGTGTCTTCTATTTATATAATTTAATTTTTCAGTGAATTCAAAAATAAAAATAATATATAAATTTTATGAAATAAATCTTTAAATAAAATTCCACAGTTTTTTATTAGGCTTTTATAAATTTTTAATGAAAACTAAATTAATTAATTCATTGCAATAGCACAGTAGCTTGCATGTAAAAGTATCAAGTATTTTCAAACGTTTATAATTTATCAGATAAAATCAGGATTTACTTGACGATTTGAAGTCACTCTTGCTTTTTGTCAATTTTGCTTTTTTATTCCAAAAATTAAGTAAGTAAGTAAAATTTTGACAAAATTGTTAATCCATAAGCTGATATAATTAAGTGCAGTAAAACGAAAATAAAAAAAATATGAGAAAGAATTACACCCAAAGCATGAACATAAAAATAAGCATATAAATCATACATGAATTTTATTCATGTTAAATTGGTTTAGTCAAATTTTAAAACTAATAAAACGTGTGAAGCATGCTGACGTCAATACAGTGTTTTTTGCATTTTCCACTTGCAGAGGGCCCTTTTTTCGCACCTATATTTGCACCAAGAGACATATCTTTGTGTCATTTCTGGTTATTGATAGTGAAAGGAAAATTGTTAATTTCTTAAATTTCATTGGATGGGCAAGAAATGGCGGTCTCTGGTTGAAACCAATTCACCAATTGGTGCAGAAGAGAAAGAAGCTAAGCTGCAACTTTTCGCCCGTTTTAACACTTTCTCTCCACTTTCCTGCTACTTAACTTTTCTGCTTGTATAAGTGGGATTGTAATTTTTGATTTCTTTGACTTCTCCATTATTATCACTAGTATGCTTGCTTGACCCATTGTTGTGCAATATTATTTTCTCTTCTTATCAAAGTAATAAATATTTCATTGTTTTCAATTATTAACGTTAAGCTGCTTTTATAGAGAAAATTTTTGTGCTGTGCTGAAAAGTAGCAACAAATCATCGTTTGTAGTAATGTTCCCGTTCGCCGCCACCCCTTCACTGCATATTGCCATTACTCAACCGTCATGCTGCAACAAGCAGTTCTCGGTATTTTTTCTAGGAACTCCATTTTTTCAATTTAACATTGTTTGTGCAGTAATAATCATAACTGAATTTTATTAAGTAAAAGCTGAGATTGTAGATGTATAATGTGATGATGATGATGATGAAGAAGATGATGATTTTCTCATTGTATTAAACAGTTTGACTATTTTTTGTAAGAAAAAAAGAACAAAGATTTAAGGCTGAGGAATTGTTTGTTTCACTTTCTGAAGAGTGATTCTACAAATAGATAAAAAAAACTGCTGATTCATTAGTTTGAAGAATAGTTTCTCTTCGGCCATGAAAAATGTTGCTTAGTTGAACATACAACAGATGAGGCCCAGTTTTTCCATTTAATGTCAGTAATGATTAAAAAGAAATGGAGCTTCTTTAACTAAAAATCTAGTTTCATTTCCATTTTCAATTTCAAAAGTCACTGATGGCAATTAAAAACTGCATAATCGATGTAAATAACGGCAAGTAAATTTTGTTCATTGTTAAAGGATAGAAGAAGCCGGTCTTGCTACTGTGAAACGTCCCCTTCCTTTCCCAAATTAATGTGGATAGAAAACCTCAAACAAAGCATCCTCTTTTTTTAATTTTAATCCTTCTATAACCCCAGTTCTGTGAGTGACTAATTGATGCAGCTTTTTTATTGATGCAATCAAAGACACTCCATAGTAAAAATGTACATTTGGAGTGATGTAAAGTTTATTTCGTCAATTTATACAAATTACTGAAATGAAAAAGCAGAGCTTTTGCTAATTTACTTCTGTTGCAAACCTGGCAACTTTGGATGATTTTCATTAATAGCACTTGAAACAGCGAATTAACAATGACAATCATTTTCTTTTATAATTACATAACAAATGATTCAATGAAGCTGACCTTTTACATTTCTACAAAGTTATATATACATATATTACAAAAAGCATGTTTATTGTAGAACTATTTTTTGCTTTGTTCTTTTTGTTTTCTTGATAACCGTGAGAATAGAAATTTTTTTTCAATGTTAATTTAAAAGCAAATTACAAACATCTGCAAATGATCATTTTTCTGGATCAAAGCATTTGCTTTGTTGAAGTAAGCTTTATATATATATATATATATATAATACATTATAATAGTTTATTATAAATTAAAATGGAAAAATGATCCACCTTTAAAAATTGTTTTTCAACGCCAACACACAGACAATACAAACAGATTTATCAAAGATCTGAACAATTAAAAAGCATTCTTAGTTGGTAAGCTTTTATTATAGTAGCTTCGTAATTCAATGCTCACATCACTGCACTTTGTACTTCCTTGTGATTGAAGCATAAAAAGCTAAGCATTCAATTTTAAATAAACAAAGTATCAATAAAAAACATTGTGTTAAACGTTCAATTATAAAGGGAAATTTTTTGTTCAGCTAAACAAATTCTATTTGATGATAATCATTCTATTAATCGCTTTAAGCTTTTATTTTAAAAGCAGCATAATAAGCACGCACATTCGTTTGTATGAAGACTCGTGGTTGCACTAAATTTTCCAATATTCAAATATGGCAAATGATAAAATCTGTTGTATAAATAACAGAAATTTCCGTTAAAATTAGGTAATTATTATTGATTAAAATTTTTTTTAATTCACTTTTAAACAATCAGTCTTATCATAAGCGGATAATACATACTTGGAGTTCAAGAAAATGAATGCCAAAGTGAAAGTATAAATCCATTTGGTCAATAGCAATTTTGTACATTGATTGTGTACAAACATCAGAAGTGATTATAAAGATATATAATTGTATGATTTAACAACATTAAAAATATCTATATGAGTGATCATTGCATGATTATTAGTTTGACATT
Source organism: Trichinella pseudospiralis (assembly GCA_001447645.1). Lineage (NCBI taxonomy): Eukaryota > Metazoa > Nematoda > Enoplea > Trichinellida > Trichinellidae > Trichinella > Trichinella pseudospiralis. The sequence goes on from JYDV01000029.1 coordinate 218,441, forward strand.
TTAATTTTGGTTTTCCAAGATTAAACTTTGAAGTTTTTTTCAGATAAATAATTTCAAAATGTCAATACTGCTAATAATTTATTCGTATCATTTATTTGTAGTATTAAAATTAACATTTCATTAAGCAGTTTTAAATAGATTAAAGACTGTAAGAATAGTTTAAATTTTAATGATTACAATCAAATTACATAAATATTATGATCAACATGTATGCATACATATATGTAAAATAAGTTTTTTGATTATATATTTATAAATTGAGCAGTATTGAAATGTTGCTATATAGTTGTTTTTTCGTGCATATATTTTTCTTTTTGTTTTACATATTTGCAAACATTGGGTAATTTCAATAGAACTATTGAATGATTCAACAACTTGATCAGTAAGCGTTAACATGAACAAAGAATTTCAAATAAATAGAACTAAAACAATGTAGTGCTTTGAATTCTGTAGGAATCATTTAAATTTTTAATGTTGAGAAATGCTCATTTACTTGGTAGTTGAATATGTAGATATGTAAAAAAAAATTTCATCTATTAAAAAACAGGCAGATTATTTAACTTTGATGTGGAAAATGACAGTATAGCTGTTATTGAAATAAGTTTTTTTGGTAATTTGATTCTGTCAAATCTGTTCAATTTAGTCAAATCTGTGGGGTAATAATAACTGTCAGTTGAATATGCGCTTTGAGTATTGTAAAACTTTTGTTTGCCAACGCCATCTCAGCTTGTGCACTGAGCCTAATTAAGCAACGGCGTCTTGCAAAATCAGACAACAAATGCTCCACAACTGATAGCAACTGGATTTTCCATGCCCACTGCCTGCGTGCCTGCTTGCTTCTTTTTGAATGCAGTCAAAATTGCACATTAAACAAAGCCACTTCATAATCGACAGACAGACAAACAGCATGCAGCTGTTTTAACAAATAATCTTTCTTTGAAAAGATAGGAAAAACACAAAGAAATAAAAAAGACAATTTTTTCTCTTGTCCACACCTTAAGCTGGTCAACCTTGGATCACAATGATGGTCAGTCATCTAGTTGAAAAGTTTTCGAGAAGAAAACTTCTCTAAACAGAATATGAATATTGTTTTTAAAAAAAAATATTCTTTAATCATTGAAAACGTGTCAAAAATATTAATGTAGCGTGTTGAAGTCAGGCAAGCGGCAAAGTAAGTTAGTCAGTCAATTGCTTGCTTATTCACAGAGTAGCAGCGCTGGTGCTGCCTCTGTGAAAGGAGCAGCTTCAGCTTGTCTCAAGCAACGGCTCATTTGCTACTTATATATTGCAGATTGATTTGTTTTGTTGCAAGGAAGTTTACACTTCCATGGTAATTTGAATTCATTTGCTCTTGTAAAATCATCGCTTTCCTGTACAAAGCAGACAAACATCCATGATGAAAATGGCACATTCTTCTTTTTTTATTTTGGTTTTTCTTTCTTTTAAATTCAATTTATTGCTTCATAACATTGCGCGTCTTTTTATTAATGCAACAATTTTGCATTTGAATATTATGCAATTTCAGGTTGACGTGGCACAAGTTCTCGACCAACACCAGAGAAGTCGTAGTTCATCAAACGTTCAAGATCAAATTAAAGGTAAGAAAATAAAAATGAAATACAAATTTGCATGCATTCGAAAAGTTTGTTCAACAACAATATTGCTACTAAATTAATCGAATCGCTTTGAGCAGAAAGCAATGTTAATTATTCTCATTTTCAACTTTTGCAGTTTCTTCATTGTAAAAGACTTATTAAACCCCTGTGTGATATGACGACGCCGATCAATTGAATTAATCTCTTGCTAGCCAAAAGCAAAGCTTGCAAACTATATTTGCATGCTATTAGATAAGAATGCGCAACTGGTCTGACGTCACTGACCCGTTACGTCATACCACTTTTCCGTACCAATATTGTTGTTGTACTTTAAGCTTTGCTGCTTGTCGCAAAATCCATCTGCTTCTACCAATGATAACAAATACATTTATGATCCTAATTTATATTTATTGAATTTGACTAGATTAGATTAGATTAGATTTCAATCAGATACAAAAGTTTTTTTTTCAGTCTAGTTTCTGCTGGTTAGATGTGATTTGATGTGTGATGAAACTATTCTTCTTTCTTTTGGATATGCAAAAAATTTTCAACATGCTAAAGATTTAATTCTTTCCCCTTCTAGAGTTTCATTTGATTGAATGAATAATAGTGAATAATTTTACTTTTCAGTTTACAGTTTACAACTTTACAAACAAAGAGTAATTTAAACCATCACCGCTATCATTAAAATTCTCAGCGCCACTCTTTAGCTTGAGCTTCATTTCACTTTTTCTTCTTTATACAACTACTAAAGTCGACTAGGATTTAACGTCATCGGATATGGTTGAAATGTAACGTCAAGATGTCAATAATAAATAGCAACTGCATTTGTTATTTTGTATGAATATTTCGAGTAAATAATTTTACACGGTTTTTCCTATTTTCATCAGTTTATTTGAATGAAAGATGTTTTGCGCAAAAATTCCATCTAAATTTTATTAATTAATTAGTAAAGGAACTTATTTGAACTGAAACAAAACATTAAAAATATCAAGTACTACTTGCTTTGTGTGTTAGTATAAATACAATCGTATGATGCTTGTATTTGTTGAGGATACTTTACACTCGCTGAAACATTTTGCATTGTTCTAGATTAAACCTTTGATTTTTTCAATTTACCTATCCAAGGAAAATACAACTGATAAAAAATGATGGAGCACTAATAATACAATAAATGTACAAATTTCCATGTTCTAAAAAAAAATGCAGATGAAAATATTCTAATATTTAAAAAAAGCGCTTATGTGTATGCTGTGTTAAAAGTGGAAATCTTAGAAAATTTAGACATTGCATATGTGCAAGTTCAGATAAACAACAGAAGTTTGCTTATCTTATCTTAAGCTTGCTGTCAGGTTGTCAAGCAAGGTTGCCTTTCCTATTCCACTTCAAATAATGCAAGCAACAGCAGATGAGAAGCTGTAGAGGGAGACAGACGCACAGCTTGTTTGACAAATGAATGCATCCATGCCGGCATCTATTTTGCCTTTTCGCTTCTCAACCGCTTTGATCGATCGCCGTTGCAAAATATTGCATGCATTTAAAATATATTAATTAAAAAAATAGCAATAATAAGTTTTGTAAATCAAAAACATGACGATTGTCTTTTATATTTGAATATGGAATTTTCCTCATCTTTATCTGCTAGCTAGGTTTCAGGATATAATTTTAAAAGTTTTATAATTTTTTTCACTGTAGGTGATAAAATGTGACTATTTGATAGAAACGGTGAGATTCATCAAGCATCAGTATGTGAAACCAATTTTGAAAAGTTGTCAATTTTATTTTGTTTCATAAGAAAAATAAATTATTAAAATCAAACTTTTCAACTGCATCAGTTTTAAAATCATTGTTAAAAAATGAACGAAAACAATATACACTTATTGTTCAATTGGAGAGTGTTGCTGTTAGCTCAGTGATTTCTTTATTTTAGCGCATTTAAATTTGAAAATAAAATTTCAGTCCTTTGTAAACAATCTTCCTCAAAGCTACTGAAGCTGAACAGAAGTAAATGTGCAAAGCTTAAAATTCAGAGAATTATTTACATAGTTCTGCTGATTAGCAGAACTTGACGTGCTTTATTTTGTTCACAGTTTTAAAGATAAGAAATGAAACAAAAAACAAGAAAAACTTTGATGTTTGAAAAAAAATTTATTTCAATTCTTTTATATTATCAGTATTATTACTGCATCTTCTGTATCGAATGGCAGTTCATAAATATGAATGACATCATTAAAAGTAATATTTAGAATTTTATTGCACTATGATTGTTCCCGTCTGTGTGCTATTATTATTATTATTGTTGTTGTTGTTGTTGTTATTATTATTATTATTATTATTATTATTACTTTTGGTATAATAAACACTTATTGATTTTAAACTGATGATCATCTACAATGGTGGATATTTTTAATTTTTTGCGGTCACTTCTTTTTCTAATTGACGCGTGCTGTAGAGCATCATTGTAAAGCTGAAGAGTTTCAGTTGCATTTAGCATAGCAACTTTATGACGCTTTGCTGCCGAGAGTGTTTGCTTTCTGATTAACTGTGCTGCTGCTGTTCGAGCAAAATCGATGATACACTTTTGAAAATGTGTACGCAAGAGTCATTGTTTATGCGAAGCGACTCCAGCTTGAAAGTCACTTGCCTCATTACAATGTCAATAGCTAGCACGTTCATTTTGCCCGCATTTTGCTCAGTTCCAACACTAGCCGGCTAGCCAGCTAGCTGGCCAGTACAAATGCGCTTCAGTTGTCGCCTGAATCCAGAAAATAGAAAATACATTTTTTAATATTTTTGAATCAGCAAGAAGCAAATCATAAAAAAGAGGAACAAAAGCAAAACCTTCTCAGCTTTGCATGCTGTTCGACTGGTTAGCATCTTGTTTAATTCAACTGTACGCTGTTGCATTCACTCACTGCACAAGTTGAACCCTAGCTTCTGCTGAAAACTGTACAAAATCGCGTAAGCAAGCAATCTTATCATTTCTTGACTATCGTCATTGGTGTTAGAGTGCATTAGAGATTGTAAGGCAAAAGGCAAAAATTTGCATATTGCATGAGAAAAATTTTTCCAATTTCATTTGTACAATGTTTTTCCTTGATGCAGCAATTGCTTTTTGTTTTTTTTTAAGCAGAATTAACAAAAAAAGAAAAGCGTGCTATAGTAGTGATGATGGATTTTTTGCTTTTAAAATTTCAAATTGTGAACGTTGTAAAAATGCTGTTTTTTTTTACACTGTGAATTTTTCCCTGTCATCAAAACGATGAAAAGTGCGCACAGCATTGTGAAGTGCTTGATAGTTGTTTACGCGACAGCTCTTTTGACAGTATACAATCATTTAAACACGCCTTGCCACGTCAGTCAAAAGAGTTTGCTCTGCTTCTGCATAGCTGATAGAAGAATGTTTCATATTTATGTTTTTCCTTTTGCATTTATGAACAATTTGATAAATGCTCTAAAAAAGCTTTTCTCATTTTTAATTTCAAAATTTTTCAAAAATTTGATTATTAATTACCTGTTAGTTCATCATTAACATAAATATTATTTTTATTACAACTTGGCTTTTCTTTTTTGCTATCAAATTTTTTTATTTCTACTTCAATGGGTGAAATTCAAATTGAAATTCAATTCAAATTGATCACTTCAACTCCAATGTTTCTTTGAATAATTTTAGCAAAAAATTTCAAGTAATAATTTCGTGCAGTTTATTATTACTATATTAACACTATAAATAGGAAAATTTTCAGCAAATTTTATTGGCAACTCTGTTGTTTGTCAGTGTCCGTGTTCAGAATTCATTTCATTGTTAAGGTGGACAGCAGCAGCAAATTGAATTACTATTAACTGAATCATTCATTTTATTCATTCTTTGCCATCTATTGTATCACGCATCAATACAAACCAGAGCGCTCTATTCATAAATACATACATGCATACATATATGCATATATATATATATATATTGTGGGTGAATTTTTACTGCATTATAGCTGCCAGTTTCGAATATGAGAACAGTGAATTATTCAAATATTTAAACTGGCAACACGGAATATGTATTTGCTTTTTTGTTGTATTTATTTTTCTTTATCAACTGTTCCTTACAGTTAAACAGAAAACGTAATTACTATTTTTTTATGCAATGAAGAAAATTCAATTTTACTGTAAATCATTATTATAATAATAATATCATTTCTTCTACCCACTGTGTAGATAGAATTTTTAATAGCATTTTCTTTTGCTGTTTACTGAAAATAAAAGATGGGGGGGGGGGAGGGAATTGAAAAGGCAAACTTTGTTTAAACACTGCACACGCACACGCACACGCACATTTATAATAATAATAATAATAATAATAATAATTCAATTTATAGGAAAAAATTTTACAATTCTATGATAAAATTCAACTAATGAATAAAAATATTTAACACACTCACTTCATTTTATTCACTTTTAGATTAATTTTTTTGACTGAAGTTATTTCATTTATTAACTGCTTACTGTACAATGTGGATATACTTTAATGAATATTTAAATCATTAAAAAGATTGTAAATTTTAACTTTTTTTAAATCTAATTTGAGATTAATGATTGATTAACTTCCTTATTTAAAAGCGCTTGTATATTTTATTCTAAAGACACTTCACTTTTCATCCATTCGATAAAACTAGTAAAGAGTTCAACATCAGCAATGTCTCTCGTTTTTCATCCCTCATCTGCTGACCGTTCTCCTGCTCGTTCAGTTCACTACGTTGAAATGAATCCGACATCTTCACTTGAGGTTTTATAAAGTGAAAAAATTCTACACGACCTTTAAAATTGCATATTCCGCTTATAGTGTCTACTGCGACGATGTGCCCACTGGAATTTTGATGTGTTCTTGCTCAACCGTCTTTCAGATGGTAAAATAATTGCATTCTGTTTTTGAAATTCTTGGATGGATGATAAACTTTGTGCAAACTTGCAGGTCATCCTATAATGGCACTTGGGTGCAAGCTTTTCAAATGGTACGACTTTGCATCAGTGTTCCATTTTGATTGGATGGCTGTTTTTAAATGCCTCAGTAAGTTATTGCTAGCTTTTTTCTTTTTAAAGTATGTGAAATCAACTTAGGACTAATTGAATCCGGCTACTATAATAACCCCTATCACACCGCTGTACATGCTGCGGATGTTGCTCAGGCATTGCATTGCTTCATACAGACATTTGACGTAATTGCCATTTTTTTCTTCAAATATACAAATAATTGAATAAAGGATTGTCGTTTTGTTACTTTTAGCTCAGCCATGCGTACAGCCATTTAGACTTGTTTATTGCTCTTATTGCTGCCTTTGGACATGACGTTTACCATCCAGGAGTGAATTCTCAATTCTTAGAAAACTCGAATCATTATCTTTATCAAATATATCAGGTAATTGAAAATATTTCGCTTACTTATTTATTTATTTATCTATTTCTTTTTTTCTATTGGATATATGCATGTGGAATTCAATTGTTTAGAATTGCTCAGTTTTGGAAAACTTTCACTGGCGTTGCTTGCTGGCTATTTTACACGAATGTGGTTTGGCTTTGTTCTTCACATCTAGTGAATGGTTTGTGTATGCAATGTTTGTAGTTACCTGATGATTTATGAATTTAGGAATTACATATGCGAAACATTAGGCGCCTTAATTCTTTCAACTGACATTCGTCGTCAAAATGAATATTTGACCGATTTAAAAGTTAACTTTTTTTAATTCTGTGCGTATATTAATCAATGGATTACTGAAAAAATTTAGAATTTTCTAAGTGGCGATGATAATGGTGAATTGCTTTTGCAAAAAAGAGAATCCCGTATTGCGTGCTTACAGGTGAGCTGCAAATTTTACTTGCAGACTGTGCATTATATGCAAAATTTATAGATGTTGTTGAAGTGTGCTGACGTGTCAAATTGCGGGAGAGAATTAAGGCACAGTCGACTGTGGGCTCTGCGTGTTTCTGCTGAACTGTATTCTCAAGGTGAGATGAGGCAAAATTCCTTTCTATGCTATAAAAGCTTTTAGCTGGCTTATTTTTAAAGGGGAAAAAGAAAAACAACTTGGCATAAAAGTGAGCGAACATTGCGATAGCTCTATTACATCTGTGCCGCTGATACAGATAAGTAAGATTACAGTTTTTTGCAAATTATATTCTTCCATAAGAATATTTTGACGACACTAGATTAGCACATAATGATGCGAATATTGATGGAATTGCAATTAATAAAATTTAAACAAGAGATGTTAATAAATTATTACTGGCATATAATTGAAAGATATGTTTTACAATTATCAAAAAATAATAAAGAATGAGATGCTTTTTCAATTTCTGTAATCAAATAGTTAATTTTAAATTATATATATATATATATATATATATGAAAAAAAGTGAATATTCAATCAGTTTGCATTTGCAAGTTACATTTTTATTGAAGCATATGTAAATTTTAATGCGTTTTAGAATTTGCTGATCATGTTGTCCTTCCATTGTACAATGAGTTGAAAAAATTTTCAAACTGTTCACTGACTGCCAGAATTTTAAAGCACATTCATTCAAATCGTCATTACTGGCTGCGTACACTTAATGGTGATACGGATACACTTACAGATACAGCTAAACGCTTCTGCTTACTCGCTATAAAAAAGCGTAAATCACTATTTTGCAATTTTTAAATTTCCAATTATTTAACAGATATATGCACGTTGAATTCATATTTAAAATTGCTTTTAACAGTTTAAAATTCTTTCCATATTGCTCATTTATGGCGGTGTTTTTGATGTTTAATTTTATAATTAAATATATTTGTTTAACGTACTTACTTTTTGCCACTCAATCTCTACTGTGGTATTCTTGTTTTAAATTATGATATCAAAAATTGAGCAGAGGCTTTTTTTTGCTTTTAGAAAGGTTAAAATCACACTTAGTATATTTGGATGAAAACTGTTTGCTCTATCCACCTGATGGAAAAAGTGTCCTTCGCAACTTGGCGCTTCAATGATGATCATGACAACAGTTGTTAACCTGAAACTATGCCTCAGTTTTTAAATGTTCATATGTGTACAACAGCAATATATGCACAACATGCCAATATTTTAAATACACCGCATGAACACTTTTTATTTTCACTTTTCTCAACCGCTACTCACTCTTTCATGCTATTAAGAGACAAATGTTTGATTTATTGTCTTTTATTGTCAGATGTTTATTTATGATGGGCTAACAAATGATGCAAATAGTGTTAATGATGTTGATGTATGTCCATAAAAAGATGTATCTACCTCAAATTATAAGCAGGCCAAATTTTCATATTTTGAACAGTTGTTGTAATTCAAAACAACACAAATAGCATTGTTGAGTACTGTAGAAAAAACAGAAATGTTTCCTTTTGTTTCATCTCTTTCAGTTCATCAAAATGTTCACCTGTTACGGTAAAGCATATACTTGATGCTTTGTTTCATTATGAAATTGTTTTATTTGCACAACTTTTATTTAGCTCTAACAGTTGAAAGTGAAAACAGAAAAAACAGTTTACCAGTGGTTTTAAATTGCACTCTATTCAATGCGAGCATGAGTGTAAGCAAGTGGAATTTTGTGCTTGTTTCTTGTTGCTTTTTTTGAAGAAAAATGATGATCAGATCATTTGATCCAACTTCCGTGATAGCATTCAAGTTGAAGAGCAACAAACAACCTCAAAGGAGGTTGCTGCTGACCTGCATGCTTACAGTGTCGGCATAAGTGTGAAGATGGGGCTGTGGTCTATTGAAAAGAAGCTAAAGGCAAGTAGAAACAAATATGGACAAATTGATGTGTCGAAATTGTTGACGAGTCTCTTGACCGTTTGATTGAGTAACGAAGCCGCCATACAAGCGGCGGAAATAACGGCTACTTTTCTGTGCAAATATTTCCAGGTCGCGAGAGCACCGGACGCGTGAGAAAACAAATTTTTCCTTTTCTTTTCTTTCTCATTTTTTGCCACATATATTTGATTGTAAGCTTAATTGTTATGAACGCAGACACTTACCATGGCAACAGCATCTACTCTTCTATTTTTTTTTGTTTATTTCTAGAATCTCAGGAAAGTTGTGACTTTTTTTGAAAAGCACAAATTTCAATCTTTTCCAAAACAGCTAACTCTCTTTAGCACTATTTTAATTATTAAGCAGTATGAATAAACATCTCTTTCCAGAACTGTCATTGAAATCACGCCGAACAATAGACAAAATCTCGTACGTACATATAATATGAAAGAATAAAATTGTATTCCTATAACAAAAGCTTATTTTGCAAGCACAATAAAACTTAACCTTTTGTGATTATTAATAAAAAATTTTTCTATTATCAGCTTTGTACCAAATTAGCATCAATTGTTGTCAGAAATGGAATTAACCGGCGTTAAAAGATCACACCTCATCACAGTCATGATAATGACAATTTAAGGTGAAAACGAAATTAGGACACAACAAAGCCTAGATACAACAGTTAAGCTAAAAGAGATTATACTTGTTGTTGCTTAAACAAAGACGGATTTTTCAAATTGTGCATAAACTTGTCTATTTCATTGTTTGATGTCAGTTTTGAATATTTCTTGAATTTTTGTTTGATTTATTTGAAAAATATGTATTTAAAATTTGCAATAATTTCATGCATCCTATTTATATTTTAACTTCCTCTTACAGTTTTGCATTTGCATTTACAATTATAAAATTTAAATTAATAAATGACTGAATAAAATTCAAAATTAAAAAGGAGCTATTTTTTCAGATATATTCAAATGTAAATTACGCAAATGAAAATGAATTAAAAGTCAAGTAATGGCATATGTCTAAAGAATAGCATGAGCACTTGGTGATAAAAGAAAAATGCGGATGTAATTCTTGAAATAAATATGAAATAATTTTTGAAATTATGAATGGAATATTATTTATTTCCAAAATTAGACATAATTATATGAAAACAAATTTTACATATTAACAAAATTAAATGCCATTTATATATAATTATTTTCATTAAAGGAAGCATTTCTCACACTATGAGACAGAGAGGAAGTTTTGCTCAATCAACAATTACTCGCAATGAACGATAATTGCAGTATATGCTGCGTTGAGATGTGATCTTTTAACTCCTGCTAATTCCATTTCTGACAACAACTGATAGTAATGTAGTACAAAGCTGATGACAAGAAAATTTGTAGCGATAATCACAAAGTGTTGCTTCAAAGATGTGCTTTAATCGGCACAAGTTTTGTAATACAAAAAAGAAAAGAATTCTAGAAATTGCGTTTGCAAAGTTAAACAAGTAAAATTTAAGGCATTGTCGTGGCTTTTGAAAGCTTTTGAAATTTAAAATAGAAGTGACATATGACAAAGAATTTCATTTAATAAATAATCCAAGATGAATATGAACATGGAATGTTGTTAAATTTTATGCCTGTTAAATACTCAATACTAATGTGGTTCATTTGTTAAATTATCTAGAACAAGAAACGTTTGCAGTTAAACGTTTTTAAGCAAATGAATACTTTTATTTATGAAAAACACTCCAAGTTATCTAAACGTTTCTGAAAAAGAATGCATGTTTCATTTTCAGCTATTAATTTGATGAGCATAAGTTTGATTTGAGTGATTTTCGTTTTTCCACATCTTTCCATTTGCCCCTGAGCTGTTTATTACTTTTCATTCTTTTTATGCGAATTTCTAAAGTTTAGCACATGTTTTCTTAAAACATTCATAGCTTATCTCAGATTAACACAAGGTTACAATGTTAATTCTCTGGCCAAAGAAAGTGCCCTGGCTTTGAGCGCACAAAATGCACATTGATACTTGACATTTTCATTAATCAGTGACGTGGCCGGAATGAACAAATCAGCTTTGCGAATTAGCCATTTGGCCAATCAGATGCGAATACATTACACAGTGAGTGAGATCAGTCAGAAATGTTGTATTCATTCTGCTGACGCTGACAATGAACGCAGCTAACGTACTTGCCTATGCACAAGTTGAAAGAGGAGTTCGACGTCCCAAATGCGCTAGATGTAGAAATCATGGAATGGTATCATGGCTAAAAGGTCATAAACGCCACTGCAAATATAAGTAAGCTACAGAAAAGATTATATTTACTGTTTTGGTATTCAAAAAAGCACTTTGTCATTATATAGAGATTGTATTTGCATAAGATGCAGTTTGATAGCTGAAAGGCAACGCGTGATGGCAGCGCAGGTGAGCTTGAAGCGACAACAGGCTGCAGAGGATGCAATTGCGCTTGGATTAAGAACAGTAGCTGGAGAAACTCAAGGTATGACATTTTTGCCACCTGGACCGGTGTGGGGAAAATTTTCTTCCCAGGAAACTGCAGAGCCAAGTACAGAAGATGATTCAGTAAAAATTAACGTTGACAAGTCATCTAAAGAGCTTTCATCACCATCAACTCCCCATCAAGCAGTGACAGAATTTCGACCAAACAAGCAAAATCATACTGAAATTCTAACTCGACTTTTCCCAGATCAACACAGAGAAACAATTGATATTGCGTTGGTAAATTTCAATGGAGATATTGTAAAAGTAATAGAGCACTTTTTGGCTGAAAAATCAAAATTATGGCCAAATTCAAACCAAGTTGTGCAACTCGATCCAAAAATAATCAAAGAAGATGAATCATGCAAATCATTGGCACCTTCGTTTTCAGCATTTGCTCCTATGGCAGCGGGCCGTAACGTTGGGTGTCATATTTTGCCTGCTCCGTGGAATCCAGCTGCAAATTATTTGAGTGGAATTTTAGAATCGAATCTATTGTACCGTTCAGCGTTATGTCCAATAAAGCCAACTCCACCATTTATGCACATTCCCAATACTGCAACCCCAAATGCTCCTCCATCGTTCACTGTGCCAATGATTCATCAGCAGACAATGCGTTCTCAACCTATGTACGTTAATTTTGACACTCAGATGCTTCCAAACGGATTAATGAATGCAGCTGTATTGCGTATGCCTGAAGTTACTGTCAAGTCTGATAACTCATCTGCATCCTCTACCGTTGCAGCTGAGCTTTAGTTCGTACAAAAGTAAAATTATCATTCTCTCTCTCTCTCTCTCTCTCTCTCTCTCTCTCTCTCTCTCTCTCTCTCTCTCTCTCTCTCTCTCTCTCTCTCTCTCTCTCTCTTTCTCTTTCTTTCTCATTATTATATATATATATATATATATACATATATATACATGTGTGTGTGTGTGTGTGTATGTTTATGTATATGTATAGGTATATGTATATGTTGATACATATTTCTTGTCTTTTGAAATTGCCGCGGTTAACTCTAGACTCATGGTGAACTATTTATTTTTATTTTTAATTCACTGCAATGCTCTGTAAGAATAACTTTATTAGCTATCTTTTTCATTGCTCACTAAACCTGGATTTACGTGATGAGATATTTCCGTTTTCTGCATGCAAAATGAATGAAATATTTCCAATCTTGACAGTGATAATTGTAAATTTGAAATCTGAAAACTGTACGGATTTCATTTAAGCAAATGTTAATTGTCAGTTGCTGAAGAGCAAAGAAAACTTAACCTCATAATTAAAGGTCTATAGATGTGAAAGCATACTATGACTATAATGGTACCACAAGTTGTAGTTGTATTTTTCACAGAACTGCTATTCACAAACTTGGCATAGTGTTAAAACATATTAGATCATTTAAACAATGTACAAATACTGGTAAATCCATCTGAGTAAACTTGCAAATAATAACAGGTCAATGTTTGGCCCCACTTCCGGACAGTCGAAACAGCATGCATTTAGGATAACTATTTAGCAGTGCAAAGCAAGCAGCATAAAAAGTAGGTCAACTTGCATTGCGAATGGCACTTGAAAAGCACTACATTTAACAAAACAAATTATACTTACAATTGAATTGTAGGATTACAAAATAAGCTGGGATGAAGAGATTAATCAACTGAACACCAATGTTTTCAGCTCTGTATTAACACCATTTTGAAGACACTTCTAAGGAAAAACAATATTTTTAATTTTTTTTGTGAACATCATCAATCAAGCTGTGAGGTCAGGTTAACGGGCTAAAACTAGCTAAATAGATTATTTTCTTACTATCAGTAGTATCATGTGCTTAAAGTTATTACTTTTAACTAATTGGTCATTTGCAAGGTAAAACTTGAAAATTTTTTATTTAAACAAAATTTCACTATGCATAGGAAGGTTGGGAAACTTTAAAACATAAATATGAAAAATTACACGAGAGAGCTTGTTTGAGGGAGGTAAACTGCTTATAGAATAAACGTTGTTACCTTTCTTGTTTTACAGAAACAGAAATTTGAAAAGTGCGAGGCCCTTGCCATTTGATATGTAAACAAAGTATTATGCAACATCATGCTTCCACTGATATGCTCAACAAGTGTATGCAAATTACTTGCTTTTATCATTCCAAATAGATATGAAAATTGTAAAATAATTCCATCTGCGACCTTGTGAAAACAGAATTTTGTTTAATTTGATAAAATCAGTTTGAATAATATGATAATAACTGGTAGTGATAACAATCTTCTGAATATATTTACTTTGGTCATTTCGATATGAATATATTATCAAGCTGAGGGGAATATGATTGAAATTTCAAATAAATCTGCTTGTATTGGCTTTTTTCATATATATATATATATATATATATATATATATATATATATGCATTCAATTTTGTATTTTTACTTTGTTTAGTTTGTACAAAAAGCGCAAAGAATAAAAAAGTAAAGAAATATTTCTTAAAAAAAATTTTTTCCTTTGAATTAAATGTAACGAATTTTGTAATGAGAGTGAAAATTGTTTTATGCAAATGAAAGGGAAATTTTCACACTATCAAAGCAGCACATTTGAACCTGCAATTAGCCCCGTGGAAAAAAATTATACTCCACCAGATATCAGTGTATATAATTGTTGCCTTGATGATGAATATCAACGTGTCAGTCCATTAGAATATTGACAGACAGGTCTGCAAAGCAGATGCTGGATTCTTGCATTTGCTTTTTCTTCAATGTGCAAATTGTCATTATCGTCGTCACTTGTTGCTCCAAGATGACGTACTAATATGAGAAGAGTGTGCTGTTCATTTCTTTCTAATGGCTCTCCTCCAGTCTGAAATATTTTCTGAACTTGATTTCCAAATGTGCCGGCATAAATGTGTCCCGCAGCACTTTTTTCCTTTGCTAAGCAAAAGTGGAGGCAATTTTAATGCAAACACGCCGATACAGCGTCGAATTGAAGCTTCAATTAACCGAAACTATTCAACACTCAACGCCAACACTGATTAGATCTTGACGACAGCTGTTTTATTCATTAACAGAACAACTTACCTCCCTCCACCCTCCACTTCTCTTTGTCGAATTGCAACGCACAATCTCATTTTTGCTTAATCTTATTTTTATAAAATAAAAATATTCTTTTATTAATTAAAGAAAAGAAAAACTAATTTCTCTCTTTCTATATTTATTTCAAATATCAACTTACATGTCAAATGAGAAATTCTAAAAAATACAATAAGAATTCTTTGATTACATTATTGAAAAATGTATTAAAAAATAATAATAACCAAATTTAAATATTTCAATGTTGACCGAATTATTTAAATTAATCGTCATAATCTGTTGATAATGGAATAATTGTATAATTTAATGAAAGAAAATTTTATAATTTTCTAAAAAAACTTATAGAAAAACAAAAATTTCTAAAGAATTAAATTGTTTGGCATCAATTGCATTGTTAAAGCATGAAGAGGAGAAAAGTTTTTGAAGCTTTCACAACAGATATAAATTGTGTGTTGTTAATAAATAAACAAAAGCACACAGCTTAAACAAATGTCCAATTCAGTGGTTTAATTGTTTAATTTGCTCTCGATGATCATACTGAGTGAGTAGCCTCTGTTCAACAGGGATACTGTTCGTCAAATATTCAAGCTACTGGTAACAGGTGTAAGTGTTAGTAAGTGTCCACTGGCGATCGGCACGTAACGACTAAAACACGCTAATAATGCTTGCAATTAGTGAATATGAACAATTAATATATAAACTGCGGACAATTGGTTTCAGAAGTGCTAACGAAAAATGTCAACACAAACGGCAATTGTTTGTACGCACAGTAATTTCCAACGACCATGCTGCCATGATTGGTGAGAAATAATTTATAAACAAATAATTTGTTTATTTTTAAGCTTTGCAACGGCTTTAAACAAAGCCGGTTACTTGAAAAGCCCGCTTGAAATGGAAAACAAGCGAATCAAGGTGTGTATCATAGCATGCTGTATGCTTTGCCAATTTTGGTGGTAATTAAATCATTAAAAGATTGTCAACTCAACTGACTGGTTATTTATTCTGTAAATTATTCTCATTCAACTTACCATTGCTTTGCTCAATCCTACCCTCTGTCCATCCAATGTACTGTGTGCATAGCTGCTGACCGTTTTGAATAAAAATGACAACAGTAAAAATGAACCACTTCATTCAATGCTAACTGTTTATATTTATCAAAATAAAATCTCCAATTAGCACATACTGCTTATCAACTATTTTCTCACTAGCTAATATAAACAAAAACTGCCGATTACAAGCAATGATGTGGGTATCAAAAAAAATTATTTCTGCAATTTTCCAATTTCAGAACGCTGATTTCTTTTCACCGTCGACGTGCACGCTGCTTTTCGATCGTTGTACATCACAGGCAGCTAAAATGATGGAAAAGAAAAACCAAGTAGTATTTATGCTTGATTGCAATTAGCAATTGAAATTGTTCCTACCTTGGCAGCAGTTTCAATCCCAAGTTCGTCCAACACTTGGTCTAAGATTAACGCCTCCTGCGATTCGTCATCCGATTCAGCAAGTACATTATCCAACGTATCACTAACTGAAATGAAATTCAGCTTATAAAATGAAAAAAATATATAACTAAAAAAAGATGAACAAAAACGTCTTAATTTTGCACACAAATGAAAATTCAGTTAAAAATTTTACTTGAAAAATTGCAAAAATTACTTATAATTCATTGCCAAAAATAAAATTAAAATGTAATTTTTACTCATTTCTTCAGTCATTTCCATTTTTGCTGCAGTTGCATCAAATTTCTGCAGTGATTTAGCCAATTTCAAAGGACGCAATCTGTCGTAAACTTTTCGCATAGTCTTAAATCAAAAAATATAAACCAATAACATTACAAATCAAAATTGCAAATTCTCCAATAAATAAAAAAAAATTAAACAAAACAACAAACAGAAACAATACCTTAGCCGCAGTTTTCATGCTGCCGGCCACATTTGCATTGGAGACGATCAACTAATTGAAAAAGAAAATTTTTCAAAAAGAACCACTGCAAATGGCTAAATCAATTTAGTTACTCTTGTATCGGAATTTATGCCAGATAACTTGGCACTTAGCTGACAAGTTCGTGCATTTTGTTCTCTCAGTTTCACCAACTGCTTGCACAGCACCGCTAGCAGAGCTTGATCTTTGCATGCCGCCGCTTGCTTGATTTGTTCTTGCTAAAAAAATTTAAATAAATAAATAACAGAACAATTTCCCTTTACAAAATTGGCCAAGCAAGCAAGTAGCACGTACCAGCAAATGCTCTTCGCGTGCAAGATGTCGACGATCACGTTTCAAATCGCATTCCGCGTGTCGCAGTACGACTCGACTGTCTCGAAGAACTTCTACAACAAATAAAAATTAATCATTACCTAAATAAAATAACATGACAAGTAAAATATAACAAAAATTCTAAATTAAATTAAAAATTAACATCACAAAATAATAATAGCTTCAATTAACTTGACCATCATCATCATTGCAGCATACGGTAAAAGAAATAGAACATTATGAAAGTGTACTTTCACTTAATTTAATCGTTGAACTTCCACGAAAAGTACACATTAAATTGAAAAAAATTACAAAACCACAAAAATTCACCACAATAATGCCACGCTTAATCTGTGTTTGATGCACTGATAATTGGGTGAACAAAAGCTAAACAAAACTTCAGTGAAAGTAAAAAACTAACAAATTAACAAGTGAAATTTAACTTTTAAAATTTCAATTCCTAAAATCCTAAAGCCAGCATTTAGCTTCAAAGCTGCCATATTACTTCCTCAATAAAAAAATATGAGAACAACATGTTAACAGAAACTATAAAACAAGCTTCATGACAATTGCGACCTAGTGCACTTGAGTGAACTTGTGTGGACAAAAACATACGCTTCTCTGTCGACAAAAGTTGAACAGTAGAGAAAAAATCAATGTCAAGTAAAAATTACGGAAATAAAAAACAAAAGAATATAATGCGAAACAATTACAAAAATAAAACATAAAAAAAAGAACAATAACAAACACCAACCTGTATCAGTTTTTCGAAAAAACGGCATAATTACAGCAACCAATAACTACAAATAACTGCTCAAAAAATGTTTCACGAAACAGTCGAAATCCCACTTGCTATTCACAGAAGCAAAATTGGCATATCAAAAGCATTCACACCTGCCCTTCAAATAAATGTATCAACAAAACAGGATACCAATTAATGAAAGAAAAAAATCAAGGTCAAATACCGTACAGATAAAGAAAACATACAGTAAATAAATGACAATTTTGCAATTCCATGATCATGGCAAACTAGAAAAAATAACACTACAAACATGTTTTATTTTCCATACAAAGCGATTTTTTGATTAATGAAGACTAAATAAATGAATAGTGATTGTTTTGTAATTTGTTTGATTGCACTGTTAGTTTTGACGTTTTTTACGTTTTTGTAACGTTTGAAATTATTTAAAAATTAATATTTTATTTTTCAAGAAATGCTATCAGCAAATAAGATAGTTTAATATGAAAAATTCTTTTCCACTAAAAGAAATGCAAACATACCATATATGCAAACGACAAAACACGGCGATACTGTATTTGGTTAAAACCTGAGTTTCAGTTAGTACAGTAATAGTTGTGTGTGCGTTGTTCTTCAGTGATGTACATCGCCTAGTATGGTTCAGCGTTAGTGATGTTTGTTTGTGCTGTGGTTGGAGTCATGATAATTGTTTGAAGTTTCTAAACTGTATAGCACAAAATAAGGGGAACTTGTTCGCAAACACAGTCTGTGCTGAATCAGCTAAGCATAAATTGGTGTAATATGAAGAAAGCCTGCAGAAAAAAAAACTGTTCATACTGGCAACATCCGTTACTGCATGATGAAGAAATGGACTAAAGCGAAGTTGCCGGTCAGATGAAGAAGAGAAAGCCGATGAGCGTTGAACCAAAGCAGAGACCTACAGAAAACACCCCTGGTTCAGACAACGCAAACGTAACTGGTCCGGCGCGACAAAATACGTACTATCGTCTTGTGCTCACTCCAACTTCAATGTAAAAGATTCTTTATGCGGAAGAAACTTGCCGATGAGCTTGGGATATTCAGACTAACAGAGCAGACTGTTGTGGCTACATTTGGCTAAATGAGACGACAGAAGAAGCTCCAAGGAGTGCAGTTACGAATACAACCACTGTCCCAATCACTGAAACAGTATCTAGATGATGGAAGCGATTGCTGTGACATCAGTCTACTCGAGCGTAGAAGCTCCACATTCATCATAAGAGTGGACACACGTAAATAAAATGGAATTATTGGAGAAATTCCACAGAACTAGAGCGAAATTGTTGGCTGGGCTCTGGAACGCCTAGCTGTGTGGAATGTAATGTTGGCAAAAGAAAAGAATAGCTCGTTTCTGGTTTGTCTAGTGGCAATCCCGATGTAGACCACGTCATTCTTTTTCAAACAGAGAATGAGTGAGGGAATATTTTTAAGAAGTCATTGAAAAGCTGTTCCGCATTACTGCTTTTTGCCAGCATTTTGCGAGGAATTGTCGGTCAGTGAGAAGCGAGCGACCGGACGCATTGCTCAACGCGAGAATGCTACAAGCAGTAGAAGATATACAACTGCGGCAGGTCTGAGAAAGATGAATTGAAGCTGAACTCCAAGCGCTTCAGAAGAAGGGCCGCGTGACATGGAGCAGCCGCATCGGCCAGCTAGAACGCTACCTGATCCCCTTCACAGAGCTGCGACTTGTGAGGTTGCCGTCAATTTTTATGGGAAGGCATGTATAAACGAAGGAACTAAATTGCCACCTTCATTGAAGACTGATGCACCCTGGCACTGAGAAGACGTCTGCGATTCTGAAGCATCGCTACTGGATTACGGAAAGGTGCAACCAGATGAAGCGCAATACACGCAAGTGCTTCATCTGTCGATGCTAATCGTCTTGTTCAGTTTAGCCGAAAATGGTGACAGTGATCGGTGGCCATGTGGATAAAACGTCTCCCTTCTTACGCAATGGGATGTATTTTGCTAGCACGATGTTTGTACGACTGGAGTAGACAACCACGTCGCAGAGGTACGTGCGCTTGTTCGTATGCATGTTGACCAGGGATGTGCATGCTGAACTTATATATTTTACGATCACTGGAAGAGTGATCCAGAAACTCCGGCGTTTCTTGGCCTGGCGTGGTAGGCCAGAGGTCATCCATGGTGGGAGGATTACAGCTCGTATCCTCAGAACTGCGTCCGCTTTGGTGAGCAGCGGATGTGAACGTGTTGAGATGCTTCTTTTAGAGCATCGCATCTATTGGAAGTTCATCTCAGAAAAGGCCGTTTGGATGGGCAGCTATTGGAGCGCACAGCTTGTTTGGCCAAACAGACGCTGTGGATGGCGTGGCTGCACGACGATGAGCTGAAAACTTTTCTATTATAGGCAAGGCGTTAAGAGTCGTAGTGCGATGCCATTTCTGAGACGGCTAGACTAGTTGTATATTGCTTATTGTGTTGTATCCAGTAAAGGAAGTTGCGTACTCTTGTTGTTGGTGTATGGCAATTTGGTCATGGCAATACATGAACAACAACTCTGCAATTCCATGTTCATGGCAAACTAGAAAATCTAACTCTAGAAAACTGTTTCATTTTCCATACAAAGCGATTTTTTGATTAATGAAGACTAAATAAATGAATAGTGATTGTTTTGTAATTTGTTTGATTGCACTGTTAGTTTTGACGTTTTTTACGTTTTTGTAACGTTTGAAATTATTTAAAAATTAATATTTTATTTTTCAAGAAATGCTATCAGCAAATAAGATAGTTTAATATGAAAAATTCTTTTCCACTAAAAGAAATGCAAACATACCATATATGCAAACGACAAAACACGGCGATACTGTATTTGGTTAAAACCTGAGTTTCAGTTAGTACAGTAATAGTTGTGTGTGCGTTGTTCTTCAGTGATGTACATCGCCTAGTATGGTTCAGCGTTAGTGATGTTTGTTTGTGCTGTGGTTGGAGTCATGATAATTGTTTGAAGTTTCTAAACTGTATAGCACAAAATAAGGGGAACTTGTTCGCAAACACAGTCTGTGCTGAATCAGCTAAGCATAAATTGGTGTAATATGAAGAAAGCCTGCAGAAAAAAAAACTGTTCATACTGGCAACATCCGTTACTGCATGATGAAGAAATGGACTAAAGCGAAGTTGCCGGTCAGATGAAGAAGAGAAAGCCGATGAGCGTTGAACCAAAGCAGAGACCTACAGAAAACACCCCTGGTTCAGACAACGCAAACGTAACTGGTCCGGCGCGACAAAATACGTACTATCGTCTTGTGCTCACTCCAACTTCAATGTAAAAGATTCTTTATGCGGAAGAAACTTGCCGATGAGCTTGGGATATTCAGACTAACAGAGCAGACTGTTGTGGCTACATTTGGCTAAATGAGACGACAGAAGAAGCTCCAAGGAGTGCAGTTACGAATACAACCACTGTCCCAATCACTGAAACAGTATCTAGATGATGGAAGCGATTGCTGTGACATCAGTCTACTCGAGCGTAGAAGCTCCACATTCATCATAAGAGTGGACACACGTAAATAAAATGGAATTATTGGAGAAATTCCACAGAACTAGAGCGAAATTGTTGGCTGGGCTCTGGAACGCCTAGCTGTGTGGAATGTAATGTTGGCAAAAGAAAAGAATAGCTCGTTTCTGGTTTGTCTAGTGGCAATCCCGATGTAGACCACGTCATTCTTTTTCAAACAGAGAATGAGTGAGGGAATATTTTTAAGAAGTCATTGAAAAGCTGTTCCGCATTACTGCTTTTTGCCAGCATTTTGCGAGGAATTGTCGGTCAGTGAGAAGCGAGCGACCGGACGCATTGCTCAACGCGAGAATGCTACAAGCAGTAGAAGATATACAACTGCGGCAGGTCTGAGAAAGATGAATTGAAGCTGAACTCCAAGCGCTTCAGAAGAAGGGCCGCGTGACATGGAGCAGCCGCATCGGCCAGCTAGAACGCTACCTGATCCCCTTCACAGAGCTGCGACTTGTGAGGTTGCCGTCAATTTTTATGGGAAGGCATGTATAAACGAAGGAACTAAATTGCCACCTTCATTGAAGACTGATGCACCCTGGCACTGAGAAGACGTCTGCGATTCTGAAGCATCGCTACTGGATTACGGAAAGGTGCAACCAGATGAAGCGCAATACACGCAAGTGCTTCATCTGTCGATGCTAATCGTCTTGTTCAGTTTAGCCGAAAATGGTGACAGTGATCGGTGGCCATGTGGATAAAACGTCTCCCTTCTTACGCAATGGGATGTATTTTGCTAGCACGATGTTTGTACGACTGGAGTAGACAACCACGTCGCAGAGGTACGTGCGCTTGTTCGTATGCATGTTGACCAGGGATGTGCATGCTGAACTTATATATTTTACGATCACTGGAAGAGTGATCCAGAAACTCCGGCGTTTCTTGGCCTGGCGTGGTAGGCCAGAGGTCATCCATGGTGGGAGGATTACAGCTCGTATCCTCAGAACTGCGTCCGCTTTGGTGAGCAGCGGATGTGAACGTGTTGAGATGCTTCTTTTAGAGCATCGCATCTATTGGAAGTTCATCTCAGAAAAGGCCGTTTGGATGGGCAGCTATTGGAGCGCACAGCTTGTTTGGCCAAACAGACGCTGTGGATGGCGTGGCTGCACGACGATGAGCTGAAAACTTTTCTATTATAGGCAAGGCGTTAAGAGTCGTAGTGCGATGCCATTTCTGAGACGGCTAGACTAGTTGTATATTGCTTATTGTGTTGTATCCAGTAAAGGAAGTTGCGTACTCTTGTTGTTGGTGTATGGCAATTTGGTCATGGCAATACATGAACAACAACTCTGCAATTCCATGTTCATGGCAAACTAGAAAATCTAACTCTAGAAAACTGTTTCATTTTCCATACAAAGCGATTTTTTGATTAATGAAGACTAAATAAATGAATAGTGATTGTTTTGTAATTTGTTTGATTGCACTGTTAGTTTTGACGTTTTTTACGTTTTTGTAACGTTTGAAATTATTTAAAAATTAATATTTTATTTTTCAAGAAATGCTATCAGCAAATAAGATAGTTTAATATGAAAAATTCTTTTCCACTAAAAGAAATGCAAACATACCATATATGCAAACGACAAAACACGGCGATACTGTATTTGGTTAAAACC
Source organism: Trichinella pseudospiralis (assembly GCA_001447645.1). Classification (NCBI taxonomy): domain Eukaryota; kingdom Metazoa; phylum Nematoda; class Enoplea; order Trichinellida; family Trichinellidae; genus Trichinella; species Trichinella pseudospiralis. The sequence continues at coordinate 241,594 of JYDV01000029.1, forward strand.
TGAGTTTCAGTTAGTACAGTAATAGTTGTGTGTGCGTTGTTCTTCAGTGATGTACATCGCCTAGTATGGTTCAGCGTTAGTGATGTTTGTTTGTGCTGTGGTTGGAGTCATGATAATTGTTTGAAGTTTCTAAACTGTATAGCACAAAATAAGGGGAACTTGTTCGCAAACACAGTCTGTGCTGAATCAGCTAAGCATAAATTGGTGTAATATGAAGAAAGCCTGCAGAAAAAAAAACTGTTCATACTGGCAACATCCGTTACTGCATGATGAAGAAATGGACTAAAGCGAAGTTGCCGGTCAGATGAAGAAGAGAAAGCCGATGAGCGTTGAACCAAAGCAGAGACCTACAGAAAACACCCCTGGTTCAGACAACGCAAACGTAACTGGTCCGGCGCGACAAAATACGTACTATCGTCTTGTGCTCACTCCAACTTCAATGTAAAAGATTCTTTATGCGGAAGAAACTTGCCGATGAGCTTGGGATATTCAGACTAACAGAGCAGACTGTTGTGGCTACATTTGGCTAAATGAGACGACAGAAGAAGCTCCAAGGAGTGCAGTTACGAATACAACCACTGTCCCAATCACTGAAACAGTATCTAGATGATGGAAGCGATTGCTGTGACATCAGTCTACTCGAGCGTAGAAGCTCCACATTCATCATAAGAGTGGACACACGTAAATAAAATGGAATTATTGGAGAAATTCCACAGAACTAGAGCGAAATTGTTGGCTGGGCTCTGGAACGCCTAGCTGTGTGGAATGTAATGTTGGCAAAAGAAAAGAATAGCTCGTTTCTGGTTTGTCTAGTGGCAATCCCGATGTAGACCACGTCATTCTTTTTCAAACAGAGAATGAGTGAGGGAATATTTTTAAGAAGTCATTGAAAAGCTGTTCCGCATTACTGCTTTTTGCCAGCATTTTGCGAGGAATTGTCGGTCAGTGAGAAGCGAGCGACCGGACGCATTGCTCAACGCGAGAATGCTACAAGCAGTAGAAGATATACAACTGCGGCAGGTCTGAGAAAGATGAATTGAAGCTGAACTCCAAGCGCTTCAGAAGAAGGGCCGCGTGACATGGAGCAGCCGCATCGGCCAGCTAGAACGCTACCTGATCCCCTTCACAGAGCTGCGACTTGTGAGGTTGCCGTCAATTTTTATGGGAAGGCATGTATAAACGAAGGAACTAAATTGCCACCTTCATTGAAGACTGATGCACCCTGGCACTGAGAAGACGTCTGCGATTCTGAAGCATCGCTACTGGATTACGGAAAGGTGCAACCAGATGAAGCGCAATACACGCAAGTGCTTCATCTGTCGATGCTAATCGTCTTGTTCAGTTTAGCCGAAAATGGTGACAGTGATCGGTGGCCATGTGGATAAAACGTCTCCCTTCTTACGCAATGGGATGTATTTTGCTAGCACGATGTTTGTACGACTGGAGTAGACAACCACGTCGCAGAGGTACGTGCGCTTGTTCGTATGCATGTTGACCAGGGATGTGCATGCTGAACTTATATATTTTACGATCACTGGAAGAGTGATCCAGAAACTCCGGCGTTTCTTGGCCTGGCGTGGTAGGCCAGAGGTCATCCATGGTGGGAGGATTACAGCTCGTATCCTCAGAACTGCGTCCGCTTTGGTGAGCAGCGGATGTGAACGTGTTGAGATGCTTCTTTTAGAGCATCGCATCTATTGGAAGTTCATCTCAGAAAAGGCCGTTTGGATGGGCAGCTATTGGAGCGCACAGCTTGTTTGGCCAAACAGACGCTGTGGATGGCGTGGCTGCACGACGATGAGCTGAAAACTTTTCTATTATAGGCAAGGCGTTAAGAGTCGTAGTGCGATGCCATTTCTGAGACGGCTAGACTAGTTGTATATTGCTTATTGTGTTGTATCCAGTAATGGTAGTTGTGTACTGTTGTCTTTCGTTTTTGGCAGTTCGACTTGTCGTCAAATTGCTTTCTTTATAGTAATACATTCAACGATCTTGAATGTTAGAACGGAAGGGAATTCTACAAATTGTAGACATGTAATTTTATATGGGCAGAAGGTTTGTTGTTTTCTGTTCTTATTGTTCGCCTGTGCATGTGTGATTGGTTAGATTTGTTTATTGTTTTTACAATGGCGGTGCATTTTCCAACAAGTCATATTGGTATATACTTCTTTTGTTGATTGTGTTGTTTCTTCCTGGAGTTGTTTCAATCGTGAGCGTGGAAAGCTTTCTTTTTCTTATTGTCAAATTTGTCCAAATTAAAGTCCTTTGTTGAATGTTATTTGTGATTATTTTTTTCTGTATTTAAATGAGGTAAATTGAAATTTTAATTTCAATGCAATAAGAAGATGTGAAACCAGCATAACAGATGGAAAAACAGCCATGGAATTTGTGAACAGAACATGAGAATGAATAAATTTCTCGTCACACAGCTTATCAAGAGATATGAGTGAAATAAAAGAAGATGACTTAGAAAATTGAAAAGAACAAATGATGCTTACAAAGACTAGATGGACATCAACAGTTGACTAGAATTAAAGTTGAAAATGGCTCGTTTCCAATGAAGCCAAAAAATGGCATGAAAAAGCAAAAAACTGCAAGTAACATTAATAAATCGTAAAGTGAACAAACCAGCCCAAACCGCGCCCGCAAAATGTCGACGATCCAATAAGAACAAGCAAACGATCGAACAATGAACAAAATATACCACCACCCACTGAGCATACCAGAACTGCATAAAAATACGAGAAAATATGTATAGCTTGCCGAAATGAGGGTTCTTTTCATTTCTTTGGAATAAGATAATTTTTCCGTATTGATTAAATAAATTATCAGAATAAGTGAGTTGAAAAGTTTCATGTGACAACTGCATAAGAAGTCCAAGAAGAAGAGGAAGAAGAAGAAGAAGACGTTCTGGAGTTGAAGAAAAAGCAGAAAATGCTTTTATGCAGTTGAGAGTAGAATTTTCAACAACCCCCTTGTTCGGAAAATCTGCTCGCTTCTTCCGCTGATTTGAAGCTTTGAATTGGATCCAAATCAGCAAATAAATCTAGCCAACGGATTGGATTTTTCTAAAATTAAACACAGAACTCAAACATAACAATTTCTACGTATACAAATAAGCAAAAGGTAAATAATTAGAAAAAAAGGTATATATATATATATATATATATATATATATATATATAACCTCTCCAACGCTTGCATTCGAGCCAGATGTTTTCGTCAGATTTGATTGTTGTTTTCCATCTTTATCACTAGCGGAGGCTAAATTATATTATGAGAAAAAATATTAAACATTAAAGAGTATAATTAATGCAAAAGAAGGAAAATTTTCAAATTTTTGAAAATGCTTACGGTTTAAATTTTGAATAAGATGAAGATCTAGCAAATCGGATGGCATGTTCAAAAACTGGGATGCAGAAATCAAAGGATCATCATCTTTCGCTGCGGCTTGCTCTTCTGAAAAATCAAATGAAAAAGAAAATATAAAACACAAGTTACGCAAAGGCAAGTTTGGTTATTAGAATGAAATTGAAATTGAAATAATACCACCAGAGCCAAACGTTCGCAACCACTGATCTGCAAATGTGATGTTCTCGCCGTCAGAGTCTTCTAAACAATGAATAATAAAAAATACAATAATAATTTGAAAAAAATTTTAATAATAATAATAATAATAATTGTTCACTTTTGCAAGAGTTCGGCAAGAGCAAGAACGTCTGCAGCAGATCCACAGTTGACGACGATTTGATCGAACTTTGATCATCACATTTGGTTTTTGTGTTCAAATTCAGTTTATCGTCAAATATTTCCAATTCCAAATCTGATAGCAACAAACAAAGATTCCAAAAAGCCAATTTCAAGCAAAAAATATAAAATGCATCGCATACCCGGAGATTTGTTCGTCTCTGGACTGTCAAGAAATAAATTTTGAATACTATCAGTACGTATCAGTTGTTGTTCCACAATTTTCCGCGATTCTGTTGCTTCAGCTTTAGCACTAAACAAATAAATAAATAAATTAATTAATTAATTAATTAAATAAATAAATAAATTGCATGAAAATTACTCGTCTGATTCATTCATAGTCAGGTTATTGTTATCGGTTTGTTGTCGTTGGTGACTGTTGATCACTTCAGCAACTTTTTGGCATGGTTCCATAAGATCCTAAAAATTGAAAATGAAATTATTTTCCTATTCAAACGACCAATATATGGATGATATCAACTTTTAAAACGGTAAATTCATAATGCTGATAGCCTTTCAACGAATCAGCTATTGTACAATGGGCGTTGCAAGTTTTGTCCCAAAAGCGTAGAAAATTATTCTGATAATTTACCAAAAGCTGAAAAAAGCAAAAATTAATCAATCAAACAAATAAATAAAGCAATATCCAGGTGAATATACTTTTGAAAAGAGATTGCAACGACTAGCAACGAGAAGGTCGATTTTTTGCATCGAGTTGAGCTTGCATGCGTCCAAGCGTTGCTTGTTCAGCTTCACCTGAGCTTGGACTTTTCTGAACTGCTCCAACTGTTTGAACGTGTCCGGATCAAGCTGCTGAGAAACGTCGTTCATCCACATCAACGAACCCCGGTACCTCTGGCGCATCGTTTCAGTTTCTTCAACGGTCCGATGGCAGTCGGCCACGGCCCTCTCTGTGAACACTTCCAAATCGGCGAACAATCTTGCCAACGGAATCCGCAAAGCTAATCTGAACAACAACATTAATAATTCGTAACTAATTGATCAACTGAAGATTGTACTTGAAGATGCTAATAATAAAATATACAAACATAATGCTGTGGAAATGCAGTGTCACATTAAATGCATGAATATCTGTGGCAAAATGCCACGTCACACCCACTTACTAACCCTCCTAAGTAGTGCTGAAAATTTTGATGTTGAAATTGAAAAAAAATCAATCGAAACAATAAAAGTGAATCTCATTTTTCACAAAATTACATTGCTTTTCCAACGTCATTGTCCTTATTATTATTATTATTATTATTATTATTATTATTATTATTATTATTATTATTATTATTATGCCGGTGTATTGTTTGTGGTTAATGTAGAAAAATGCTCTTTGTGCATTGTTGAATCAGAGCGAAAGAAACAACATCAATGCATTTGAACACGGTTTCATCATTGTCCGACGATAAATATAATAATAATGATAATAATAAGAGCATACAATCGTCATAGAAGAGGTTAACCCATTTTTAACTGTTGCATCCGAGAACGACGACAACAACAATAACAATTATGAAAAAAAAATTTATCATTCAACTTTACAATTTCAATCAACAAATAAATAATACACAATAATAACAGATAAATAAGTATAAAATCAATTATAATACGACCGATTTGCGTTACCTTTGCTGCGCAGTGTAACTTTGAGCACGGCCGACGGAAGCCATCATTTTACCAGCCTGCGTGTGATCCGCTTTGCCTTCGTGTTTCAAAAAACGTCCCAACGCATTTTCTGTCTGAGCTAAATCTAAAAATAAATAAATAAATAAATAAATAAAATTAAGCAAAAGTATTCTTCACCACTTTCGTACAACAACTAACCGTAAAGAAAGCAGACACACCCATCCACAAATGTACAAAATTAATTTTCAACTTTTGAAATGCTAATCTTCTTTTACAATTCAACTTGGCTGAGTGCACAAAATTCCGTGTATTTAATTATACGGTAAAATAATGGTCAAGTGCATCGTTGGTCCACGGGATTTACTGTTCACAGTGCTTAAGTGCACAGTGGCTTAAGTCCTGGGCGCTTTATGTTTTTTTTTTCATCAGCCATAACAACAACTATTGATACTCAGCATAGTTTAATGTTGCCTACATCAGAATCACGGACAAGGCAAGCTAGCCCCCAAAAGAAGTTACTCACACAAGGATTACATGTTTGTTCAACAACAACAGTTGCATCTCATGTTGAGAATAATAATAAAATTAAAAAAAAAACGTGAAAAATTATAAAAAATTTTCAATTTGTTTTTCTGCTACAGTAAAAAAAGAAGAAAACCAGTTGATTAAATTACAAAATACAGTAATGAAACAAAAATTTTTTTCACGACTCGCAATAATAATGCTGCGTGCGCAATGATGCAATCAATTTTACGTCGCAGTTGACAACGAACAGACGACGTTGCATTCATGAAAGCACAACTTATAAATTAATCACTGTGAAACTCTCTCATTGTGAAACCATTCCCTGATTGAATTGAAAATAAAACAAAAAGAAAAAAATCATTATTCGCAATTATTGTGCATTCCGGCTGTAATTGTTTTATGTGCACATTTTACTGCATTTCTTATTTTCCTAGTATTTTTTTTTGCTTGTCCGTATACATATCATTAATAAAATTCAGTTAGTTGTATAGATTTTGTCGTCGGCGAATATTCAATTCAAATTGAATCAAACTGAAATGCAAAACACTCGTCAGCTTTGCAAGCACAAAAACAAGCTTCACTATTATAAACTGAGAACATATTTTGAATAATCGAATAAACTGAACTGATGCATTTGAAAGCGTTCACTTTATGTCTTGCCTTCTCTACAAGCAATCTAGTTAATAATAACTGAAATTGGAAAAGCAAGAAGTTCACATGCGGAAATGAAATGAAAAAAAAAATAAAAAACAAAACAAAACAAGCAAATAACAATCGAATTCAGAATATTTGTTCTACTGCTAATAAATGCTATATGCGAACTGAATGAGGTGAGAGAACGTTTACAAAAAAAAAAATACAAAATTCCATAAACTAATAAAACTGGTAAGAACAGTAACCGGTTTCAAAGATGAAAGAAATTAAAAAATCATCAAATTAATCCGGTTTATTATTTTACATTTAGAAAATTTCATTACAGTAAGGTAAATGACACGCAGGTTCAATAGTTAAAATGGTGAAAAAGAATGTAATTTTGCAATGGCGTTCAAAGAAAAACACAACTTCTTACCGCACAGGCAGTCCTGATAGCGTTCGATGCACTGCAACAAGCGTTCGCATGTCTGCTTTACTGAATCGTAAACCTGAAATTTTAAGATGTACCATCAAATTCAGAATTGGTGTCGTCATTAAAAAGAAAGCAATTTCCAACAATTCAACTGGCCTTGTTTTACAACTGTGATGAATGAAAATGTTGTATGTATATATATATATATATATATTTATTTATTTTGACAATTTGAACAATATTTTTTAAATTGCAAGATTTGAAAACAGGAAAATTTTCTCATTACGAACTGAAAAAATTGTGCTTGAGCATCAGAAAAAAGAAATAAAAAAATTGAAAAAAAACAAAGGTCAATAAAATCAGCCCAGCCGGTGACAGGAAGTGGGACCGTGGACAGCTTAAATACACGTGACTTGAAGTGAAATATGGCACGTGACGCAAATGTGCGCTGTGCAAGTTAGTCAATAAAATTTATTTGTGCGAAAGCAGTTGAAAATTTGTCTTGAAAGAGAGTGATCATTTGTCGTTTGTCATTTGTCAGATAATCGTTTTTCTTTTTTTTTAACAAATTTATCCATCTCCTCTGAATTGTAAACTGATTTTGTTTTTCATATACAATTTAAACAGAAAAAATAAATAACATTTGATCAATGGTTTGAAGATGAAATGAAAATGCTGTCTGTCTGTCTGTCTGTCTGTCTGTGTCTGTTCCATCAGCTTTTCGTTCTGTTGACAGCACATGAGAAATATTAGTTTGAACGAATTGGAGAATAAACAAGCACTGCCAGGACAAATCCAGAATAATGACCCTTAGCCAAAGTTGGCTTAAATAACACGTGACCAGAGCGATAGAGAGAGAGAGAAATATTTCAAAAGCTTTATAACGACAACAACGACACCACCAGCTGGTCAGTAAACGATTAAGCATCCAAATAATGAGGGACACAGTTTAAACGTCAGACAGACGTCCTGACCCGACCTGAATGATTTTCAAAATTGTTCCACCACCAACAGCTAGTCAGTATCCATCACGATCCACCATCCTCCTCAAAGGTTACAATCGTCACCAATAATAACAATATTATTATTATTATTATTATTATTATTGATGACCGACTTGATGATCATTCTCGTAAACTTTGTTCGTAAATGAATAAATATTTCAACAAAACCAAGTACATATGTAAAAAGCACATGCGAAATAACCTCGCGAAAATCAAAAAAATAAAATAAAATAAAATAAAATAAATAAATAAATAGAAAACAAATTTATTGTTATTAGACAATAATTCAAAATCTACAGTATGACTTTGATAGTGGTGAATATTTAAAAGTTTGGTTTTAAAAAAGAAAATCTATTTTTCTTTTCTGTTAATAAATTTCAATTCAAACAAACGTGTGAATGAAATGAATATTATATAAAATAAAGATAAAGAATTTAATCCGTTGTTGAATTGTGACGATTGAAATTTCTGGTCAATTTTTTACCATTGTCAAATACTTTCAGGTGAATATATTGTTGTTGAACTAAAATTAAACCAACCAGTCAACTTAGTAGAAGTAAAATCAGGCCGATGATGTTAACACCAACAATTGTAGTGAAATAGAATTGTCAAGCTGGCATGGAATCAATTATGAAAATTACCAAATTTCATCCTTCTATGATTCATTTTCGAAATGTTGCTGCTTATTTTGGAAAATTGCAATAAGTACGAAATGTGAAATTTTGCTGAAACAACTGAATAAAGAGAACAATTTTATCAATGCAAATAAACCGATGAATTGTTTGAACAATGATGATGATGAATGAAAAGGCAATTCTTTTTCATTTCATGTGAACGTAATCAAAATTCACTTTTAAACATCAATATGTACACAGAGACAACGACGACAACGTACTAGCATGTGAACAAACATAAATATGTTGAAAATCAAGAATTACCGATTGACAAGTTATGAACATTGAATATTAAAACAGCTGCGTTCTATTATTATTATTATTATTACTATTAGCATTGTTCTACAAACAAGCCAGCAAAAGCAAAAGTGATACATTGTTGTTAAAAATTGAATAAATTGATCAACAGAGAAAAAACAACATGTGCGTTGGATATTTATTTAGTTGTTTGTTTGCTTGTTTTTTTTTTTTTGAATAAAATGTAAAAGATCTCTGTGTGTGTGTGTGTGTGTGTGTGTGGGTGGGTAAAAGAATTGTTTGTTTGTGGAATTCTTCTGTTAACATATGCTACGGACAAATTTTGATCACCAAAATGTAAAAGAAGAGAAAGTTCGATCTGTAGCGTGGTCCAAGTGCATGGCATGCGTAGAGTAGAAGATTTGACGACGCGAAACGCGCGCGTCTTGTAAACAAATATTCATATAAATTGATAAATCGATGCAAAATTTTTGGCGCGCGTTGATTATTTGTCTCCAAGCTCGTAATTGGTTCCATTTCAAAGATCAAGTTAATTAATTGAACAACATCGACATATTGATGATCTGTTGTTTGTTTTTGTAAATTTGCAAATGGCTAAAGGCCGTTTGCTCATTGCTATGATTCGAAATTCAGCAACCCCTGCCAGGGGGGTATTTTGTTCACAAACGGTGAAGGGCAAAAAAAAAAAAACAAAACAAAATCAAAAACACCATACAGTATATAAACAAACCACAAGCATACTGTCGGTGCGAGCTTGCGTCTCAAAGAAAGTGTCATATTTTGTTTTTTTTAAAAAAATGAAAATTAGCAACCGAGAAAAAAAATATTCATATTATGATTTAAAAAAATGACGGTACATGTGCGTTCGAATAGAATTGACGTAAAAAAAAAGGTGAACAGAAAAATGCAAGTGTATGTCGTCATATGGTGGTCGTCGCAACAAATGACCAACGAACGTTCAGTGCTCGAAACAAAAGAAACTCCTCCAATTTAGCCTACAACTGGGCGTTCTCAAATGCTGAATTGTAAAAACAGAAAATTGAATAATAATTTTCGAAAAGAGAAAAAAACTTGAGAAATTCAATCACTAACTACTACTACTATTGAAAAAGATTGCTGCGCTATTTTTTTCACATTCACGTTTGTGTCAGAGGTTCTCCGCGTTGTTGCGTGCTAATTGACTCCTCGTCATTGATCAACTGAATGAAAAAAATTAATCAATTAATTAATTATTTGAAAAACCGATAATAAGAAGAAAAAAACAAATTTTGCAATTGAATGGATCGTCAGCCGATGATTTTGAATTTCAATTATTGGTAAGACGAAACTTTTTCTTTCGCATACAATAATTTTTCACAACAAATATTTTTTTTCTTCATTAATTAAAATGAAATAAAATGCAAAACTGAAACAACGACAAATATAAGAACAAGAACAACAACAAGACACACACACACACACACACACACGATGATCGATAATGTTCAGCCGAGCAACGCAGACCGAAATGCAAAAATTGACGCATCAATTTGAAAAGAACAAAAAAAAACAATGAATAATTGATAAAAGAAAATAAAAAAGCAAAAAAAAACAACAGATCTAGGGTAAATTTTACAAATGACAGGAATTGAAAGTGAACAAACAGGACAATACAATACAATACAATATATTACATTACAGTACAGTACAGTAAAAGTTTTAGAGATGAACAAGTGTCAACGCCCACGCAAAGGAAGAAGAAGAAGATGATGATGATGATGATGAAACACTTGGAAACGTGATCAACGTCGTTGAACGCGTGGTAGCTTTTGAGGAAGTGGTGGATTATTTTCCGTCTGACGGTTGGAATAGGGAAATGATTGGACAAGTATTGATTTAAATAAATAAATAAATAAATAAATAAATAAATAAAATTCATACAAAGAGTGAAAGCTGAAAAATTTCCTAGTTGAAAACTGCACTCGCCACGCCCACGTGTGGTTTTTGTCGTCAGTGAAAAGTGAGAATGTGAATAAAATTCTTTTCTCTCTCTCTCTCTCTCTACATTTTCCGGCTTTCTTTATCTTTCAAAATCGAAACATTCACAAGCCGGAAAAAAGCCATATAATATATACATAATATACGTGTCAATGAATCAATCACGCAACGAACAAATAAATAATTAATTAATTAGAATAAAATATGAAAAATAAAGCTAAACTGAAACGAAGAAAGCAAAACTTTTTTTAAAAAAGAAAAACTGTTAGAAGAGGTTTTTGACCTGTATTTTGGCGTCGAGCTGTGCGTCGGAAGCGATCAAATGTTCGTCTTCCCTTTTGCCAAGCTTCGTGCGTACCGTTTGTTTAGTCGTCCAATATTGCTGACGTAAGCGTTGCAACGGTGACTCATCGCGTCGGTCGAACTCGTAACAGGAAGAGAACCTGCCCAGAGATGACATCAATATATTAATTTTATTATCCGATGCATAAAATAAAATAATAAAATAAGAACAAGTTGTCAATTTTACACAACACAATTACAATTGGTTTATTTTTTTCCTGCTTTACACACACACACACACACAATGAATCTCATTTATATACCTCCTGTTGTTGCTGTTGTTCATCGATGAATGCAGCAGCACGCCTGCACTTTCAACAAAACGGCACTAGAAATATATTATTAATATTAAAAAAATTGACATGATAAGAAATAATAAAATATTTGATCAAAAAAAAAAGTAGGAACGAAAATCTCGCTCGGATTGAATTCACCTCGCTTCATGTGATTCAATTTATATACAATGTCGAAGCTTTCGTCAAAAATATATTTTACTTCATTCAGAAACAAAATAAAATTTTGCTAAATTAAAAAGTAAAGTAAAGTGAATAAATTAATAATAATTGCAACAAACAATGAAGCAGGAAAACGGAAATTGTTAACCCACATGCGAGATCATCCGTGGTGGTGGTGGTGCGTGTGGTCAGGCAAAAGTAATCGTTCAATCGTGACCATCAACAGCAGTGCATTCATTCTAAGGTAGCATATAATTTAGCTGAGACAAATTTTAAAATTTGAATAAAATAGACAAAAATTATCTTAAAAAAAATAATTGTAAAAATTAAAAATAAACTATACAATGATCAATTTGAAAGTAAAAGAAAAGTAAACAAAGGTTGTAGTGAAGGTGGAAGTTAAAGCAGGAATGACGATTACGACAGCATCAGGGGAGTGGTGATGAAATTGTGCTTCTGACAGAGATTTGCTTGTGTTAAGTTGTTGTAAACCGTGATGCTTTTTAGAACATCTCTTCTATCTGAAAACAAAGATGAAAATATTTCCAAAAAAAAAAAAAAAAAGAAAAGAATAGCAGCTGTTGGCTATCAGCAATAGCATAAACACAACATGGCAAAAAGTACAAAACTGATGCTTTTGTTTGTTTGTTTTTTTTTGCATTTTCTTTTTCAACAAAACTGTATGAACAAAACGTGCGTGCTCGGCGTGTTCTTATGTGCAAAGAGGGGGTGGGACAAAAAGAAAAAAAGAAAAAGAGAACAGTATAGAAAGCGTCGTCATCTGGTACGCTTGTAAATAATCTTCACCTAATCATAATTGACAAGCGCACACATGCTTCAGGCTATAACGATAATAATAAGAATAATAATAGTAATAGTAATAGTAATAGTAATAGTAATAGTAATAGTAATAGTAATAATAATAATAATAATAATAATAATAATAATAATATCAATAATAATAATAATAATAATAATAGCAATAATAATAATAATAATAATAATAATAATAACAACATCTCGCCCGGGCTGGAAATCACGTGAATTAAAACAAACTGAACAAGCAAACTGATAGACAGACAGAAGATATAGTAGAAAGATTTGTGAATATAAATTTTATAGATTAATGAAAAAATAAAAATTGAAATAAGCAAACAAAGTAGAAAATAAAAAAAAGATGTCCTAGAGTTTAAAGAAAGAATTGAAAATAAGAAAAGCGGAGTGGGAGGAAGAGAAGAGGAAAAAAAAATTTTTTTTTCTTCATTTCATCGGTAAATATTTTTCAGAGGCAACGTTGCCACTATAATAATTCAGCTGAATTCTCTTGAATGAAAAAGACAAATTGTACAATGTCATCAAATGTGAACAAAATGTGGACTTAGAAAGAGGGAATAGAAAAAAAATCTATTTTTTTTTTTGAAATTTTTTTCTGAATGAGAAAGCAGAAGAGAAAAACTAGAAAGCTGAAGAGAAGATAAAAAGAGAAAGAAAAAGAAAGAAAGTTGAGAAAAATCATGCCAAAGTACAGTTTTCGCGTTTTCACTTATTATTATTATTATTATTATTATTATTATTATTATCATTATCATCATAATCATCATCATTATTGTTATTATCATTATAATTATAATAATAATTATTATTTGACCAATTTGATCAGATTTTCTTTATCTTTTCGCCTTGGATCACAGGGTTGTTCTTACGAATTTCCGCTTTCCCCATTGCCTTGTAGTCAAAATTGCATTCATGCATATCGCTGTATCGATGAACGGCACAAAACAATCCCCCACAACGACACTCAAAACCTACAAATGAACATTTTCTCAACGAACAACATATATACATTTTTGATAACATAAAAAATTGATAGAAAATAAATAAAATTGAAAATAGTCAACAACAACAACAACAATAATAATCAATAATTCATATACCAGTCAACCCGACGCGCTTTTTGCATGCCAGACACCGATTCGATTTCTTCACTTCAAGCTTTGCAGGGGCAGCATCTTCACTGTTTTCACTGCCACTGCCGTTCAACGACGAAGAAGAAACGGATACGACGAGCACTTTGTTGGCAGCGGCATCAATCGCATCGACGACCGTTTCAACGTCAACCGGCATCTCTGGGCGCTCCTGAATTGAAACTGACAATAATTAACAAACACGCTTTACAACTCAGTCAGTCATCAACAGCAAACCGGACACAACATTTTGACAAAGATGCAAAACAGAAAATAATAAAAAAACAAACAAACAAACAAACAAACACAAATATATACTTCCTGCGGTACAGGAGGTGTAGCGCCACTCAGTTTGGAATGGCCACTGAAATTGATAACATCGTCTCCATTTTTCATCGTGTCGTCAACTTTGACACCTAGAATTACAGTATGAACGTGATCATCACTTTTTCACAGTGAAGTTGGAGAAAAGTTTTTGAGGAAGTGGATTGATCGAACCTGGCGACGGCGCTGAGCTGACCACATTGCATGTTGGCTGGCCTTGACGTCGCTTCAACGACTCTTTGAAACATTTTGAGCAGAATCCGTCAGTCGCAGCCGAACCATAGAAACCGCATCCACTTTTACAAAGCGTTGGATGGGTTGACTGATTCATATCTTGCTCCATAGCATCTGAAACATCAGAAAAGGAACAATTCAAATTAAAATTTAACACTAGCATCTATTTTTCACTGTACTTGTTAAATCTATCATTATAAACGCATTAAACAATTTTCATCAATTAATTTAATTAATTGATTAAAATCAATCAAATTGTGAAAAAGAAAAGTAAAATTGTGTACAATTGACGAGACGTCCAGACAGTGATTTGTTAAAATTTGAAAACTGAAAGCCCAAATTTTCAAGCCTGCCACATAGCAAACGCCCAGTTTTCGCGCGCTTCACTCACTCACTCACTCACTCTCTCTCTTCTCTGACGTAATAGAGGGGGGGGGGGAGGAGGGATGCGCTTGGCGGTGACACTTCCGCGCTATTTGTCGTCAGCTGACTCACACAAAATATTAGCAGTTGTTGTCGTGTGTCTACGTATCGTTGTCGTCAACGTCCTTGTCACCCATGAAGCCCTTGATTACAACAAGAACACCCTCAAAGTTTAAGAAATGAAAAGAAAAGAAAAAAAATCATCAAAATCGTCACATGGAAAATTTCTCTCTCACGCGCCCGCGCCCGCGCCCGCGCACGCGCACACACACACACACACACACACACACACAGATATACATCTATATCTACACCTATACACAACAATATCCAATATTATCCAATATACTTATATTTGTACATTTACAAACTTTTTCTCTCTATACATTTAATGCTGCGCAATCAACAGACATCTATTTTTCTAGAGATATATATGCACACATATATACATTACATATATATATATATACATACATACATAAATACATAAATACATTTCTATGCATATTTATTGCACATGCAGACAAATATAATATCTTCACGAAGATATTGTGTGACAATAAATAAATTTAACAACTTCCAAATAAATAAAAGTATGCAGCTAACAAAGTGAAAGAAAAGTACACGTAGTATAAAACGAGAATAATTTTCAAAGAAAACACTGCTCTATTTCTTACATTATTGACCAATCAAAAGTACATGCCAAGCAAAATCAGCTTCCGTTAATGAGCGCTGGTGATGAAAGTATTATTTTGAAAAACACGCACTGGGAAAATTTTGCTCAAAATTTTAACATCAAATGGGACAAAGTCCTGCGAAATCGCAGCTACCGAAATTCCAAAACAAAACAACAAACAAACAAACAAATAAACATTAAACTAATGTAGACTTTTTAACGGAAAACGAACGTAAAAGGAGAATCATTGAAACGGAGAAAGAGACAAACTTTCGAAATACTCACAAGCAAACAAAGTAGTCCACACCTATCGGTCGAAACAACAACAGCGACGGAAAGGAGCACAGCCGCCACACACTGGCAAAACAAAATGCGGTATGACAGCGTTTCTACGCTGAGCTTCTGTCTACGTATTTTGTGCTTGACAATCAGTAAGCTACAAAATGGCGTATACTGTCATCAGGAAGAAAAATTTCTTTTTATTATTTCAAATCAATTACAATATAAATATTCGAATAATTTTTTCATCAGTACAATTATTATACGAATTATTACGTAAAACCTCTAAGTGTTGTATTTTACGCAACATACTATACTGTAACTTTGCTATTTGTCTGATTAATGGAATAAAAAGCAACAATTGTTTCGTTTCAGGAAGTTGAATTTCACTTTTGAAATCAAATTCTCATTTTGTTTATTAAATGACAAAAATTGGTGTTTTTTTTACTTGCATAAATAATTCTCTTTCCGCTTGTTGATTTTTCAAGAGCAAAATCAATTGAACGAGCATTCCGGGTGGTTGAATGAAAATATTTGCAAGTGAATGAAAGAGATTAATTATTATTATTTCCTTTCTCATCATCGACGCTGAACAACATTCGACCAACTTTAGGTTGATCTCACTGAGATGTGGCTAGTCGTGAAGCAGTAGTTTTCGAAAAATTTAACAAAATCAAATAGAACACAATTTCAACATCATCTACAAGTTCAGTTCAGATTGAAAGTGAAAATTTGATTTTTCTCATTCAAAACGTTGAAATATTATCTGGTTGCTCATTTGAAAATCGACAGCCTGAATAATTATGAGAAATGAGAAAAAAATAAGGTCCATGAAAATCAATTTCACTTTTTTCAACGTCTGGGAAAAATTTACCGCTACTAAAAAAAATTTTTACAAGCGATGAACATCGGTGAAATTTTTTTTCACTCTGATTGCTTGCACATGCTTCCTGATGCTTTGTGCAATTTGGCAATAGTTTGCCGAAAGCAGAACTAGCACACACTTTTCAACTTCCGTGGATTGCGTCAAAAATTTACTCTTTATTTACGTCCGCAATCTGTTTGCAGCAAATTGAAATTCGCTCGGCAAATGGCGTCACATCTTCGTCACGGCACACAGTGCGGCTAATCAAATGCTAGCGCACATTACAACGATGAAGATCTGTTTTCAAAGCACAACAATCACCAGCTCTACATTGCTTTGAAAGTTCAACATCTGGTGCTTTATTGTATTGTTAGATGAAAAATAGACCATTTTGTAGAAAACAAAACCAAAATGATCCAACTCGGTCTGCGTATTCTGTTTACACAATGCGGAATGCAAAAATTAATAATATGTTGTATTGAAAACAAACGTGGGTGATCAACTAAACATTTTCAATAACGTTAAGTTGATGTGCTCCATGTTTACACAAATAAGCATGACCCAGATGATTTGTTTGTGTGTTTCATCGAAATGTTGGACAATTTTACTACGGTGTATTTTTAATGACAATCAAGTTTAATTGACAATTATTTTCAGTGATTCTTTTAATGATATTACAACTTCACATTCAAATGATTTATGGAAAATATTTTTTTTCACCCAAACTTTACGCTTGGAATAATTCTAGCTGTTTTCAATTTTGCTAGTTAAATAATGAGCAGTTTGAAGACGCTAGCGATCGTGATTTGTTTTATTGCTGTTTAGTAAAAAACTTAGCGTTTTTATAATCACTATTAATAAAAAAAACCTCTGTTATATTGAATCACATTTAAAACTATTTCGAACATAAATAAATCTAAACAAACAATATTGACTAAAACCAAATTTATTTCAAAAACATTAAAACCAAAAAGTAATAGCATGCGTTGTGCATTTTATACGTTCATTAAGAATTTAAAAACAATATTCTAACAAAAAATATTATTGGCATCAAATGTTCACTTGGTATTGCCTTAGCAACGCAATAATTATTACTAACAACAGTAGAATGAATAAAAAGAAATTTTCCTATATAACCCCCGCATAATATTAATTTCATTTACTTCTTCAATCGAAAATGAGATCGTATTTCGACATTTTTAAACAAAACATTAACATATAAAAATTTAACATAATTCCAATTTCTTTTCCATTCGTTGATCAAATTAAATTATTCTATTGTGCCGCAGGATGAATTTACAAATACGTTACGACATGGCAACTAATTTATTCATTGAAGCTGGCCAGAGATAACTGATGCGACTTATGATCGCAAAATGACAATCCCGTTTAATTCTTATGAAAATTAAAACATTTCACAAGTTCTTCACATCCAGATATTCTTCAATGATGACGTTTCACTGCCATGTCAGCACGAGACTTCCTCGAACGAACCTTCAGCCCACCAATACCTGCAACGCGATGTTTAAAAATGTTAGTTTTGTACACAAAACACAGTTGCGTAATTTTTGTATTCTGTTTCTAATTTTACCAAGATCAACAAGTGGTGGAGATTCAAAACCGAATGATTTTGCCACTGCTTGCAAATCCAACGTAGCTACATTGAAGATATCTTTCAGCTGATGGGAATCATAGGCTCGAACGTAACCTTTGAAAGCTTCAATTGCCGATTTGAACAAGTAAACGTTAGATTTCAATAATTTTTCTAGCTGAATTGAAAAAATGGAATATTTTATGCTTCTCGTGTTTCTAAAATTCAACGTACCTGCTTCTGCACGTTGGCCACTTTATCCCAGCAGCATTCGTATTCCATTACGGGAATTTTAGCTTGTTTCAAATAATAAAGAAATTTCAATTCACTTGGTTGTAATATAAGCAGCGCATTTCCTTGGCCACCCTCGCCTCGAGCCGTTCGTCCAACACGATGTATATAATCGGTCGGATCATCCGGCGGATCGTATTGAACAATCCAATCAACTTTAGGAATATCCAGCCCTCTGGCAGCCACGTCTGTGCAAAGCAGTGTACCAGCTTGTGCTTTGATGAAGCTGAAAAATGTGCTCGTCCGTTTCTGCTGCTTCTGTTTGCCCTATTCAAAGAGAAAAATAATAAGTAAAATGCAAAACAATCCTCCAAACCTGCACTCACATGAATACTAGCAACTGGTAGTTCAATGTAATTCAACAAATCGCCGTAATATTTAACCGATGCGCAAGAAGAAAAAAATACCATCACTTTTTTCTTCTTGTTTTTTCGTAAAAAAGTATACAATAATGAAAATCTGTTCTCTATGGGACAAACTGCATAACCCTGCAAAAACACAGGAAACGACATTTTGTTTGCAATTTATCATACACACACACACACACATATACACACACACACGCATACATACATTCATGAATAAAATTAATTTTATAAAAAATGAAATTATAAAAATGTATTATTAACCTGACGCAAACCATCAACAGTCGCTTGTTGTATATTCGATGCTATGCCGACAAACAACGGCTCCTTTTTCAATGCTAATTTAGCAAGATCTTCAATCTTAGATGTCTGTGTGGCCGAAAACAACATCGTCTGCCGTTGCTCTGAACATAATATATTTAGGTAATATTGAAACAAAATGATACAAATAAAAAAACAATAATACTAGGCAAAAGTCGAATAATTTGTTGCATTTCCAGTTCAAAACCAATTTCCAATATTCGATCCGCTTCGTCGATTATCAAACATTGTAAATTCTTGTACGTAAATTCTGTTGTATTCTGAAAGTGAAAACCAAAAAAAAAATTTTTTTTCAAATAAACACAACACCAGCAACACTGACTCGTAAATGATCAAGCAGTCGACCAGGTGTAGCAACCAGTATGCAAATTCCAGTGGATAATTTTGTTGCTTCAATTTTACGATTCGCGCCACCAATCACTAGGCCATGAGTCATGGAATGATATTTCAGCAGTTCAATAAGAACGCCATATGTTTGCATGCTCAATTCACGAGTAGGACTAATCACAATGCAACCAGTTCCTTAAAATTAAAAAGAAATTATAATTCTTACAAAAATATACAAGAACAGTACAGTTATACCATTTCGAGGTAAAAATCTCAACTTATACAACAATTCTACAGCTGGAATTAAAAATGCAAGCGTTTTACCACTTCCTGTTTTCGCTGCACCCATAACATCCCTGTATAAAAAAATAAAATGAATAATTGCTACAGTTTCAAAGTGGATTCACTGGTTTACCTTCCTTCCAGTAATGATGGTATTGTTTGAGCTTGGATTTCAGTCATTGTTTCAAAGCCCATATCTCGGATCGCTTTTAGAGTTTGTTCCGAAACAATTCCAGCAAGAGAACTGAAACTCTTGTCACTTAAAATAGATTGACTGAGCACCAAAGCGGCTATAATAAAATTGAAATTCAAGCAACAGTTTTAGAATATTATCAAAAACTTATGCATACATCTTAAACTGCCTGTTAAAATTTTCTCTTCATTTTTCGTATCTACGTCGGACGAACTTTTCACTTCCTTCATATTATCATCTACAGTTGAACAATTTGTTTCATCAACAAGCTCTTCTTCTTTTCCAATCTGTTGTTCAACTAAAAAAATCCAAAAGTTATCCCATTTTTAGACTACTGTAAAAAGTAAATAAATAAACTTTTTCGTTTCTTCCTCTTCTTAAGCTTCTTCTTGGATTGATTTTCTTCTAAGGTGCCTATCACCATTAGAAATTTGAAAAACATAAAATTTACATACAATTTTGAATTGCATACCTTGGCACAAATTTGTTGCAATTTCAGACGTGGTTTTGTCGATTCTGCCCTTGTAATTTCCTTTTTCACTGTCGTAATCTGCAAAAAATGTACAAATGCCAAAATTTCAAGCATCCTATGCAATTAATGAAAAAACTTTTTTCAAAATAATATTCAATTTTTTGCGAAAATTAAAAACTATACTCAATTTATTTTAAAGAATACTGTAATTTTCCTATAAATAAAAGTTAATAAAGAATTTCCAATTTCTAACCTCATATTCAAAATACCAACAACTCAAAATTCATGAAACGTTTATAATAATGTAAAAATACAAAAAAGCATAACAAGTGGAAACATGCGAACACAATCATACTGTTCACATTCAACTGTTTTTCCGTTTTGCTTTGTGTTGCTGCTTTTTCGTAATCGAAATTTTCATCTGTCATTTCATTAGTACTTTTTTCTGGTTTTTGCCCTGCATAACTATCTAACGGAGAAAAATTATATTCAAAATATGAGCTATTTCATCAATGAACACAAATAAATACTTTTCCGATTGGATGTTTTCTTGTGTTTAGAATTCAAGCTTTTACTTTTATCAAATTCCCATGAATGCCTTACTAAATAAATAATAACAACTTTTTCAACAGAGCCAATTTATTTGTCAACCAGTGCCATGTGAATCGCTTGTAATACTCGAATAAAAAAAATAATCAAATAATATGATAAAATATAGACATCTTTATTTTATTCTGTTCTGTTCGTCAGAATACATTTTCAAATTATTGATCACCAGACTAATATGTATATCTTTAAATTCTAATATGCAAAAAATAACATTGATGTGCATAAAAATGAAATGCATGTTAGATTAACGCTAATGTAATGAGACAAGCTTCTTCAGTTTCATGTTATTGATCGCTCTGATTTCACTTTGAAATTTGATATACTAACACTAGTGAAGCTGCGGAGTGCACAATAAAACATTGCTGAGATAAAATTTCACTCGCGCTCTGAAATTGCCTTCTCCATTATGTAAAAAATAAAAAATTATTTTAAAAATTTCACCTTTTGCTTCTGAAATAGATGAATTTTGTAATAAATTCTCTGTGATAATGGCATCGTTTCGTTTATCATTATCAATACTGTACTTTCCACCTAAAACAAATATTCATATTCGGCCCAATAATTTAATTAAAAAAAAAGAAGTTACTTCCATCGTGATGATGCCGAAGCACCTTCAACTTCCGCTTCAATGCACGTTCTCGACAAAAGGACATGGATAATGCTAAAAATTTCTTCAAATTCAAATCGAACATCAATAAATTAAAATCAAAAAAATCTTGTTATAAAAATATAAAGATGCTCTACGCTGCAAACTTTTTTTTCATATTTTCAGAGAATAAAAGCAAATTTAATATGAAATAAAAAAAAATAATCTGCAAAAACCATAGTACAAGCAAAAATAATAACAATAGCCCCAAAAAAATACTGAATGTAAAAGATAATCAAGTACAAATAAAATCATCAGAAATAATTTCAATGTAAATTTTAAAATAAGGTTTGATAAAAATTTATAAAATGATGATTGCTGAAATTTATTGGACAAATTTTTGTAGGATTCAAAATTGTCATTAAGATTTAACAAAACTATCTACTTTGGTAATAGAAAAATGGTGAATTTTAATATGATCATTTGCAAATCGTAAACTAATAAATTTGTTAATTTATGTAATTTTGTAATAATTGATGTAATTTTAACAATTTAATGTAATGTCAATATTTTTGTTTATCTTTATTATTTATTAAATAGAAAAACAACAACTTTTTATTATTGTTATCAGCTTTTTTTGAATTATTTTCAAATATTTTAATGCTATTATTTTAAATTAAATAATAATTGAGAAAACTTTAAACTGCACGTTATATTTTAAAGATTTTTAATGTGATTTAAACATAAAACCTGAAGTTCGTTTTTCTTACTGTTTTATATTTTAAGCCAACGTGCGCCTGTTCGGTTAGTCTATACTTTCTTTCCGTCTTGTTCGACAGTTCTTTATTTGAACGAGATACTGTTTGATTGTGTTAGCACATTTTGCCTATTTTGCGAGCCGTTGTCAATTTCAACGTCTCGCTATTTTTGTTGATGCCGAAAGTTTATTACAAGACAAACATACCTGAAATTGAGCCTCTCATGGTTGGTAGTGGAAACGAAAGCATCTCGAATATTTCTGTTGAACCAGCTGTTAAATTCCATCCAGCGACAACGTGGAATGAAGGTCAAGATGTGCAAATTGCATCAGGGTATGGAAAATATAAGTTATTGATAATAGTTTTATGAAAAATATTTTTTGTATGTGTTTTTGTTAGATCACTGTGGAAAAGAATATTTGGACATTCGAGTGCTAGTGCTATGGGCAGAAAAATTTGCTTGCCATGTAATCGTAAAGGCAGCATTTTTCCTTCGAACATAGTTCAGAATCAAAAGTACAATATTTTGACCTTTATTCCATTGATTTTGTGTGAACAATTCAAATCTTATTTGAATATGTTCTTTCTTGCTTTGGCGGTGTCTCAATTTATACCTGCCATACAAGTTGGTTACATGTATGCTTACTGGGGTCCATTGGTATGCTAGAATTACAAATTATTAATTCAAATTGTTCAATTTTCTCTTGTGCTTTAGTGTTTTATGTTTATAATTACAATGTGCCGTGAAGGATATGATGATTTGAAAAGATTTATACGAGACAGGGAATTGAATGAGTTGAAATACCAAGTATTATTGCCAGGTGGACGTGAAGAAGTGAAAAGTTCCCAATTAGTTGTAGGTGATATAATTAATGTTTATAAGGTAATGTTAATGTTTCAAATTAATATTTTTTTTTTATTGAACAAGCCAAATGATATGAGTTAATGTTTTTCAGAATCAGAGGATTCCGGCTGATATAGTTTTAATTCGCACATTGGAGAAAACTGGCACATGTTTTGTCCGAACTGATCAATTTGATGGCGAAACAGACTGGAAATTAAGAATTGCATGCCCTCTCACTCAAAAAATTGAAAATGAAATGGTTCGTTTCTTGGAAAATTTTTACCTTTTTTTCTGAGATTTTAATTTTTATAAATTTTTATTGAAAAAAAATAATAATTTTAATACTTAACAAGCGATATGGAAATGGTATTTCAAAGCAGCAGGTGTAATTATTTTTTGTATGTTCTAAGTATGCTTCAGGTGTTATATATACAGAATTGTAATTTTTTTTACTTTCTCAATAACTTAGCTCTAAATAATAGTGAGAATTTTATCAATTTATTATTAAAAAATTTTTTATTTGTATCGTGTTCTTTTGAAATATGAGACAGAACTTTTATTTTTGTAATTTTTAGGATTTTTTTCGTAATGACATTACAGTTTACGCAGCAGCACCAACGAAAGATATTTACACATTTCATGGTTTAGTGGAAAAGGTAATTAAAATTTATAATATTTTTCGTAATTTTTCATTTTTATTTGATATATCTTTTTTAATAGAAAAATAAAAATGAAAATGAACAATTTGTTTTAAATGTGGACAATGTACTTTGGACAGACACAGTTTTGGCGGCCGGTTCCATTACAGGCGTTGTTGTATACACTGGAAAGGATACTCGTACCTATTTGAAAACATCTTCATCTTCAAGCAAGGTTTGTACCCTGTATATGTATTTATTTGCAAATAATCATTTGAAAACAATGTTTTATTGGTTGTTGAATGTAAATTTTAAAATGCAGTGAATATTGTTGTTAAAAAATTTTGATTTTGGTATTTTAGTCTGGTTTACTTGAACATGATGTGAACATTATTACAATACTTTCATTTTTGTTCATGTTCTTCATGGCAGCCGCTGAACTCTTGTTAATATTTAAAGCGGTAAGTTTTAGCATTTGAGTTGAGTTGCTTTGAGATTATCTTGCATTTATTGAATGTTTAGGAATTCCTGTCAGATACTGTTGTGGGCTTTATTCGATTTTTGCTTCTCTTTTCATATGTAATACCATTCAGGTAAAAATTCAGAGAAAATTTTCAATGAATAAAATGAAATATTATTTTAATGAAAAAAAAAAAATTTCACTTTTAGTTTACGTATCAACTTGGATCTTGCAAAAATATTTTATGCTTATTCAGTGTCAGAAGACAAACCCAGTTCAGGTATTTTAGTTCGAAACAGTACCGTTACTGAAGATCTTGGACGCGTGTCTTATGTGCTTTGCGATAAAACTGGCACTTTAACACAAAATTGCATGGTATGTTATTGTTTTATATTTAAATTTGATAAAAATTAATTATTTGAATTTAGAGGCTTAAGAAATTGAGTTTCAGCACCGTATGCTACCAAGGCAATGCATTTTCAGAGGTAATTGCTTGTTTGTTGGTTGTTGCTACATAATTTAATTTTTCTTGTTTTTTTTTTGCTTTTAGCTTTCAGAAATAATAAAAAGTGCTTACAGTGCGTCATCTTTGCCGGAGGATGATGAGCATCGGAAGCATGCGAAGACAGTTCGAGATGTAGAGTTTTTCTTTCTTCTCTTTATAATTTTGTAATTGTTTCCTCCGTTTTAGGCCTTGGAAGCTATAGTTATATGCAACAATGTCACGCCAGTTGACACCAATACAGAGAGTGATGATTCTGATGATATGGCATTGAGAACAGCAATTCCTATGATTGTTGAGGAAGATTGTTACCAAGCATCCTCACCGGATGAGGTGAATTGAAATATTAATATTTTTGTGGAAATGCAATTGGTATTTTTAGATAGCGTTGGTGAGTTGGGCACGGAAGATGAATGTGATACTCAATCATCGAGATGTGAATCAAATACAGATTGTTGATCCGTTTACAAATGAAAGGGATTATAAAATTTTGCAAATTTTCCCATTCACCTCAGAACGCAAACGTATGAGCATTATCGTGCAGGTGAATTTGTGAATTATAGAAAAAAAAATTTTGAAAAGATTATTTTGATTTTCATTACTGTTTGTTTCAGGATAAGCTGACGAAAGAAATTTGCTTGTACAGCAAAGGTGCGGATGTAGTGATGCAGCGTATGGTTGAACAAAATGATTGGCTTGAAGAAGAGGTTGAATATATTTTCATTTTTTGTCTTCTGTTGCTTTGTTTATTTGTTAATTTTTACTTTTAATTTTTAAATTTCAGTCCGCGAATTTGTCACGTGAAGGTTTGAGAACATTAGTTGTTGCAAAACGAGTACTTTCTTTACAATTGTATAATGAATTTGCGGTAAATTTGAAAATTATTAATTTTACAATGTTTAATGATAAAGAGTATGATAGTGAATATATATATATATATATATACTATTAGGAAGAGTACAAGAAAGCTCAGTTGGTTCTTACGAATCGAAACAATGCCATAGAAGCCGTGCTTGCCACAATTGAACGAGATATGAAATTGTTGTGCATAACTGGTGTGGAAGATTTGCTACAAACTGACGTTACCGTTACTTTGGAATTGCTCATAA
Organism: Trichinella pseudospiralis; assembly: GCA_001447645.1. Taxonomy (NCBI): domain Eukaryota; kingdom Metazoa; phylum Nematoda; class Enoplea; order Trichinellida; family Trichinellidae; genus Trichinella; species Trichinella pseudospiralis. The sequence goes on from JYDV01000029.1 coordinate 267,390, forward strand.
ATGCTGGAATAAAAGTGAGATGTTTTTTCTTCTTTGGTTCAATTTTAATTTGATTGTTTGTTTGCAGATTTGGATGTTGACTGGCGACAAATTGGAGACAGCAATGTGTGTTGCCAAATTGTCAGGTTTGGTAAATCGAAAGCATACGGTTTTGCATTTGCCTACAACGTTGAAGAACGAGGACACGTTGTTACAGCTGGAAAATTTGAAAAACTGTCCGAATGGGGTGTTGGTCATTTCCGGTGAGATGGTGAAAGTGAGAGCAAGCAGTGTTGTTTTGCGTGCTGTTTGTTTTACAATTTTATATATTGCAGATATGTCTGGAAAATTGTTTTAAGAAATTTTGCGAATGTTGCCAAAATATTTCTTCAGTAGTTTGTTATCGTTGTTCACCTGCACAGGTTTATAATTTGTTTGTTTGCTTTTGATCTATATATATCTATATCTATATTTGTATCTATATATATATATATACTGGGTTAATTATTTCAGAAAGCTGAAATGGTGCGCATGCTAAAAGAAGCGGATAAAAAAAAGGTAGTCGCTGCTGTTGGTGACGGAGGCAACGATATTGCCATGATCATGGCATCTGATACTGGCGTTGGCATTGTTGGAAAGGTTTTCAAATCAAAATTTACATGATCTTTTTTTTCCTACAATTTGCATATTGTTGTGGGATATTTTTAGGAGGGTTGTCATGCTTCAATGGCAGCTGATTTTTCGATTAAATCATTTTCTGAGCTGTCTCCATTGTTGTTCATTCATGGTCGGTATTCGTACTTACGGTCCAGCAAACTTATTCAGTCCATCATGCATCGTGGCTTAATTGTCGCAGTGATGCAGTTCTTGTATTCTTACCTCTATGATACTGACTCGGAGCCTATGTTTTCCGGCGTGCTTATGCTTTTGTAAGTGTTTGGTTTTTTTTCTTAAAAAAAGTATTTTTTTTTAATTTTTAACATTTCATTAATTCAGGTATACTACTCTGTATACAATGGTGCCAGTGTTTTCGTTAGTTTTGAATAGAGACACGAAGGAAAGTTCATTATTGCTTTATCCGGAATTGTACAAGGAATTTAAAAGTGTAAGCGTTGTATACATATATATATATTTTTTTTTTTGAATGTTTATAAATTGATATTGTTCATAACGTGCATTTTCAGGTTCGCCTTGTAAGTTGGAAGTCATTTGTAAAGTGGGTTGCGACAAGTGGTTTTCAAGGTATGCAGTATGTTGAACTATTGTTGTTTTGTTTGTTTGTTTGTTTTTTTAGCTATTGCAATTGTTTTTATTATGCATCGATTGGAATGTGAGTCATCAGAAGTGGAAACTGTTGCTTTTTCTGCTCTGATTTTCAACGAACTATTGATGGTTTTTTTCTTCATCGACATGTGGAATTGGTTGATCTTTTTGTTCACAGTTCTTTCGCTTATTACTTTTTTGTTAACATTGTTTTTCGTCGATGAACTGTTCAGTGAGTATATTATTTATTTGTTATTAATGTTGTAAATTTTTTATTGTAATATTATATTGTTGGAGCTGTTTTCTTTTTCTTTTTCTTTTTTTTTTAAGATACTACATTCGTGTACAAATTTTCATTTTGGTGGAAAGTGGCGGCAATGATAGCCGGTAGCTTTTGTCCTTTCTATTTGCCGAAAATTTTCATGCGCAAATTTTATCCACCAAAAAGTGCAAAACTGCAATTATGATTTTTTTTTTGTTTTTTTTTCATTTTTTTAATTTTCGTTTTACCTTATTCACTAACACTTATGCATTGTTGTTTTATTTTTTTATCATGAATTTTTTCATGTTTTGTTTAAAATAATATAAATAATAAAAAAATAAATTATTTTTCAAAATCATTGAAATGCATCAACGATATTAATGCAGACTTTTTTGTCGTTGCCTATGTTGAGATCAAGCTCAGATGTAAAGCAAAGTACGCTTTTATTGCAATACTGTATGTATTGATAATGATTGCAATTAGTTGTTTTGTTGTTGTTGTTGTTTACAAAATTGACAATTGCGTTGCTAATTTGGAAGATTATAAATTGGTAAATTTCACAATTTGTTGGGCAGCAACGAATATTTGTTTGTTGATTTTATGATTCCTTTTGTAGATTTGCAGTTTATACAATGAATACAAGCAATGATCGATCACTGGATGTTTGAGTAAAAGTATTGTAGAATTTATTGAAAGATTGCTTGGTTTGTTTCTTTTTTTTTAATTTATTTATTCTGTTTTTTTGTTAGGCAGATTTTGGAATTTTTCTCATTCTATCATCTAATAATCAACTATATTAGTTATTATTCATTTTTTGAATGTTGATTTCAAATTTGTTTTGTCCAAATGCAAGGTTTTAGTTTTCAGTTGAAAAGGGAAAAGAATAATTTAGCAAAAGTATACCGTGCATCAGGAAAGCTTGCCGAACAACACAAGGCTACTGTACTAGGGAAAGATATTGTCGGTCGTGTTTATGCTAATCGATGGGCTGGGAAAATTAACGTAATTGTTGTTGGCACTTGTCAAGCAGAAATGCTGCGCAGCATTTGTTGGACAAAAAGTGACTTGTATTATTTATTATTAATATAATATAATTATAATAATAATAATTATTATTATTATTTGTTGCAACGGTTTGTGGATGGTGGTTGCTTTATTGCACTTTGCACTTTCATCGGTATTAATTAGCTGAACAAGAAGCACCGTGCCAATTACACTTCACTGGAGGAGCACTTTTGAAAATTAATCATTCAATCAAGTGAAGCAGCGGAAAAAGAACAGGACGAAGAAGAAGTTTTTATTGCTCAACATTCTCTAACGTCTTGCTTCAACTTTTCCTCTCAGATAATGTGCTTTATTTGAATTTAGCTTTTGATTTTGTTGTTGTTGTTGTTGGTGGTGGTGGTGCAAGTTGTATGTTGGAAATGGAAATGAAAAAGAACAATTTAGATTGAATGTGAAAATATATTCAGATCGATTTTGGTACAGCTAAATTTTTATATAAATTGTAGAATCTAATCTGCAGTGGAAAGATTTTTGAAAATTAGCATATCATTCAAAAGCAAGTGAATTGATTTTTGGAAAAACAAGTTGATTCTTTTTCTGTTTGGTGTGAAGAAAAGTTTAAAAGGAAAAATGAAATTATATTATTACTTTGTTCAACTGATCATAGCTGACAATCTCTGGTTAATAATTATTATTGTTATTCATACAAATATGACCAATTAATGACAGTTAATAATTGATAATTTGATAACGATTAATCTGATATTCACATGAACATGATGATATGATTGATTTTTTTTTGAACAGTGAATGAACAAGTGCAAAATTGTATTACATAAAAGATTATAATAAGTTTCTAGTTGTAAAGCAACTTTTGAAAGATAAGAATATATGTATATATATATATATATATATATATATATATATATATATATATATATATATATATATATATTTGACTAATTCGGTGTAGTAGGGTGTGCAGAGAATAGGTTTTATTGGTATTATTATTATTATTATTGCTAGATTTAATTGCGGCAGAAATATTTCGAGGTCATTTTTAGTGATCTATTAAATCTTCAGGATTTCAACTGTCTCCACCATATGTCAGGAACTGGTTGTTGAACGAGCTTTTCTGTTACTTTCAATATTGCTGATTTATTGCTTCAAGTTGCTTGGATGCGAAATGATGTTCAAGGATAATGCCGAAGGCGTTTCGTCTCAGCCGGCATTGTCCATTCGTTTTGAAAATGTAGTTGATTTGGAAGTAAAATCATTTTTAGCCAATTTCAAGGGCACATTAGCAAGATCGTAAAGCTGGAAATTTTCGACTCAAACTTGTAATCATGAAATAATAAAAGTGAATTACACACTTTAGGTGCGTTCCTCTGTTTTATTATTTACAAAAAAAAATTAATAATTTCACTCTTGATTTTTCAAATATAATACAATACAGGATGCATGTTGTGCAGTAGTGATATTTAAAAAAAAAGAATTTTTTTTTAATTTTAAATCAGTGTTGCCTGTTGTTGAAATAAATAAACATGAGAATGTTTTTCGTTTTACGTATGTTTTAAAGTTGCGTGGTTGTTGTGATCAACATCCGCATTTCATCAGAAATCATGTATCAAGTGGGAACATTTCATCTCAAGTGAATGAGATGATCATTTTCAAATTTAACTCACTCAGCAGTGGGCAATCTTTTTTTTTTTTGTTCTAAAATCCATAGCTTCGTTTGATAGTGCTACTTTTAGTAAGTGATATTCTCCAGTGATTGAACGATACACATTCAATTTCTTTTTTGTATGTTTTCAAAATATGCTTGTTCAATTATTAATTTCATTTTATTTTATTTTTATTATTTGTTTCTTAACAAAAAAAAAATATATATACCGACAAATTTTCATGCACTGTGAGTGAATGTTGAAGCATGTGGATAGAGTTGGCGTTGTTAAAAAGTCCACTTGTACAAAGTCTGCAAGCAAAGTGACCACTACTGTCTGGGGAAATTGTCAACTCTTTCAATGAGTTATTGGTTTTTATGGAAAAAGTTTTATAATTGCTTCAGCTATTCACATTTAGCAGGTTGCCATTGTCATGTGGGACTGTTTTGACGTTGCATTTTGATGAACAATCAAAAATTTCATCGTCGTCATTGTTCTTTAAATTGAAATTTTAAAATATTTTTCATCTTATAATCTTATTATTATTATTCTATGTTCTTGTTTGTTTTATTGTATACCGTTCAAGCTGATCAAAATCTGCAACAGCTTTACCAGACAGTAGGGCAGCTTTTTCCACTGTAGTTAATTGACATTTTGCTTTTCAATTAGCTGAAATTGATGAGTTTCATGTTTTGAATTGAAGAAAGACTGTTTTGAGAGGGGAATATTTTTTTAATCAATTATTTATTATCAAAGATCATTTCTTGTTTAAATTTTATTTTTAGTTTTTGTTTTCTCCAAGAGGAGCTTTCATTTTGTTTTTTTTTTCAATAAACAAACTAATCTGCTTGCATGAATAATAAAATGATTATTTGAAATTTATCTCATTTGTCATAGCCAATGAAACTTCATCATTATTATCAATGTGAAGAATATATCAGATTGCAGAGTATTTCATACCCCTGAGTGAAATGTAACAAGTTTCTTAAATTGCATGTGGTGAATTTTTCTTTCTTTCTTTCTTTTTTTTTGAAATGGAATTTTCATCTATGCAACTGATCATCTTGATCGTAGAATATTTTTCAATACTGATAATTGTGTCATGTGTTGTGAAGCTTTCTTGTTTTTTTTCATATTTATACGATGGGATTGCAAAAATGATGATGAAGCGTGCAAAGAAGTGGTTTGTTGTTCATGCAATTCAATTTTCACAATATTTATAAAATATGTAGCATAAGTTTTTTTTTCTTTAATTTTGCATAGGATTATTTTTTTGTATGTTGAAAATAAATTTCTTTTTTTTTAATCGTCCACATATTGGATTTAAGTAAATTCAGTTGTTAGTGGTTGATTTATTGTTTTTTTTTAAAATATTCTTCTTAGCTTTGATTTTGATTAAAAATTCAATTTTATAGACAAAGGATAATTTGGAAATGATTTCATGATTCAGACAAGTACAATATGCAATGCATACATTGTGAATTGAATGTAAACACGAATGCGTATGCATGTGCATATATGTACACATTTCTCTCTCTCTCTCTCTCTCTCACTGCTTCTATGTATGTATTTGCGATTAAATTCATTTTTGCTAAATGGGCTTTGTGCTGATCGATCGTTCCAATGCAATGACAAAGCTTTCGGCTTCAACTGAGAGCCAAACTGCAAATTGGCAAGTCTCCTTTTTGTGTCACGGTTGCTGTGTGGAAATTTAAAAATCAATTTCCCACCGGTCCGGTCAACTGACTTTCATATTTTCTCTGGTAATGAGAATATGCCGTTTGTCAGCAACTGATATATTCATTTGTCCAGCTTGTTAATTATATCAAGCTGGTTAGCATTTTTTTATACAACTGATTTCTTTTTTTTAATATTTATTCATAAAATATTGCAATTTATTATTTTTTTTTGTTTCTATTTTATTTGTAATATTTTCAATCAAGAGATAACCAAGAGGTATTGTCGTTTCTTTTTTTTTTCACTTCTATGCTTGTTCATCAACTTGTACTTCATCATGAATTTGTTGCTTTTCACTGCTTCCATTAGCAGCTTACTTGGAACAACAACAACAACAACAACAACAACAACAACAACAATAGCAACAATAGTTAACACAGAGACAAAGTTCGATTTGAAGAGCAATGCGTTGTGATCGGGTCGATTGGAAAATTTTCCTTCAGTGCAATGAAATCCAATTGACCAGCAAAATTGAAGGGACACGAAATACGAGATGCCGCCGGCAATTATGAAACATGTGCAACTTTGCATTTGCATGGCTGCAGGCTGGCCACAGACTGCAAGAAATGTTTTCTGTGACAAACTTGGTTTTCATGGACAATTGATCATCACTTTTGGAGGAAAAAATCGACCTAAAACCGCATCTTCTGTTGGTGTATTCATTTTACATCTTTTCACATATTTGCTTTTTTTTACATTTTGACAATGTACTTTTTGTATTATTTTCTGATATTTATTTATTTATTTATTTATCCACTGGTGAATTGAATTGTTCCATTTTTGAGCACATCACATATATATATATATATAATATGCAGTCATCTCGACAAGTGTATATATTTTCATAAATATGGATTTTAACAACTTTGATCGTTTCTTTTCCAATGGAGACGATCATTTTCATTTTAGCTTTCTTCGCATGTTGTCGTAGTACAATTGTAAAAGAGAGTTGTACATTTGCCATTTCTAATCAAGCGCGACTATTTTTCCACAATGACCATGTCCCACATTTTTCCCATTTGCATTTCTACCATTGTACACCAATGTTCAAGTTGATTTATTTTCATTTGTACATCACATCACAGCAGAAATGCACGCTGCATCAGATAAATGGTTCATTGGTCGATGGCAATTGTTGTTAGCTTTCCATGCAATTCCGTTCATACAAGCCAAAGAAACAACAGAGTTGAGTTTATTATATATATATATATATATATACTTTTTTTTCTCCCTACATACCTTTCATTTGCAGTATGAAATAATTGATCTATTTTCTTTTTACAATGCGCAACGTCGTCTACATTTGTGAAATGTCACTTTTGTTGTACATGGCTGATTGTGTTGGTGTTGAAAAAGCAAAGAAAACCAATTTAAGCGTTGTCGTTTCGGCAATGATGTCAAAATGTTGTTCATATTTTAGATTTATTTTCATGTCGTGGCGATGCACCGTTTGCTTTCTCTTACGAACCAATTCCTCACTCGTCGCTTGCGTACAAAACGATCAATACTTGTCGCGCAAATTTACAAATCAACTTGACAATCATTTTTCATATACTGTAATAGTGGTGGTGGTTATGATCAAGTTCAAGTTCGTGACCGACTTTTTGAAAATTGTTGTCGTGTTATTTTTGTTGTTGGTTTTTTTTGTCCATTATAATTATAATTATAATTATTTAATTGTTGCAACATTAGTTGGTGTAAAATATTTTCCATTGCTGTTGTATTTCGGTATTTTGAAGTGACGCAACAGTCACGTAGGAATTATGCGTTGGACAAGTTGAGACAAGAATCCAAGTGGTGATGTTGTTTCAGCTTGCTAGCGACCGGTTGGTTTGATTCGATTTTAATCAAACGCCGCAAGCTCGGTTTCAGGCAGTGGTGTCAGCTGTCGAAGTGAAAAGTTTGAAATGTTGAAACAAGGCAACTGCTTCTACTAGATGCTGCTGTAAGGTGCCGTTTCCTCAAATAAATGATAAATAATTGGACAGATATTATTATTATTATTTTGATTCGATTGACTTGATCACACAAGGTGTGATGTTAATTTATTTTTTCATTTTCAAATATTTTTTTGTAATGATAAGCTGAAAATGTTTTTCTTTTTTTTTACTTCTATTCCACAGTACAGTACAGTACAGTACAGCTTTTTCCATGGATGCTTTATTTTGTGAGTGCGTGGGTGGGTGTGTGTAATCTTGCTCGTAGTCCGGTTTTTCTTACCGATGAATGTGATTTGAACTTCTTTTTACTGCAGGATGGCATCAGCAGCATCAGTTGGTGTTGTTGTTGGTATGAGCAGTAGTGAGTGATTCTGATTGGAAAAATATTATTTAATTTTTTTTTAAAAATATTTTTCTGAAACAAAAAGCAAATTTGCATGTTTTACACAGATGTGTGTATTTGTGTAAGTCAGATAAAAGCAGCTTGATGATAGGTGAAAAAAAAATTTCAGTAGAATTTTTCCAGTTCAACTAACTGACTGGTCAAGCGATGGTTGACCGACGGACGCGTGCTATTGCTTTGGCATAAAGTTTCAATGGTCCATTTCCAACGACGTCAGCCAAGGTCGATGTGCAGAGCAAGAGAGAGAGAGAGAGAGACAGTATGTGTGTGTGTGTGTGGATTGATCGTGTGACTTTTTGTTCGCTTCATTGTAATTGTTCAAAAAGCCTCCACTGCTCACCTTGGCTGTCTTGTATGCTGGCATTTTTATTTTTCACCGTCAAGCATGTTGCGTGATTATTCACTTGACCGTGTGGTCAGTTAGTTGCCGAGGTCAACGGTCAGTCAAACGCGTGTCCATTGTTTATAAGCAGCAAAATTGTCGAAAAGTATAATTCTTTGGCTGTTGTTTGCAGGGTTGCATATTTTGAGAAGAGATTTTTTTTCAAATAATAATTCGCATGTAACTTGTCCAGGAAGTGCGTTCAATTGTTTCCTTTTTTTTTGATTTTACACTTTTGACGGAAAAATAATATTGTTTTCATCTACCCAAACGGAAGTTCACTTTTCTACTTGGTATATTGTATTGTACCTGTTGTGTAAAAGTTTTAGTTTTTCTCTCTTTCTCTCTCTCTGTCTTTTTTTTTTTAAATATAATTTCACTGATTCATTGATTGGTATTGTGGGATGTGGAAATGATTCTTTTTATCTTCAACCTTGGAAGTATTGTTGTCGCATGAAAGAGAAGAAGAAAAAGTAGACGTATGCCATGTCAGTGTTTGCGAAAAGCTCCGGTGCTTGCGTTCGGTGATGTTTGCTTTAGCCGTCTGCAGTTGCCAATTTTACACCGTGCCCGTCTGACGGTCTCTCGACAACTGAGACGACACTTCTCTTATTGTCCAAGAATTGGATCGAAAACAAACATTAGCACATTTTGTTGTTTACTGCATTATTTTTAAATTTGCATGCAATTTAGCAGGGAGGGCAATGCAAGCAATTTTATATTTCTTCTTCATGCTTTGTGAACGGTTGGCAATAATGGAAAGGTGAAAAGTTTTCTGTACGAACAAATAATTGGCATCGACATGATATCAATGCAAGTTCAATTATAACTTGCTCGCTTGCTTGTGCACTGCGCATATTTTGGTTTAAAATTGTTAAAATGTTTGGCAGACTTTGTAGTTGTTTTTTTTATATAAATATTTATTCATATTTTCCATAATTTATTAATTTATTTTTCAATTACATCACAAATTATCTTTTGTTTGTATTTGAAATTTTGTATTATTTTTAAAATTATCTTCTTTTTATAATAAGGTATTTTTTATCATTTGTTAGTGTTGTTGTTGTTGTTGTTGTTGTTGCTGCTGCTGCTGCTGCTGCTTCTGGTGGTGGTGGTGGTGCTGTTTTTGATATTGATTGTAAAATTGAATCGAACAGAATTATTAATAAGTGCTAGTAAACCCGCTTGTTTACTTTGCAATCGAACACTTCTTCATTTACTTTGCGCATATAACGCATATATACATTAATATATAGCTATATTTAACACTGGTTCTCGTATGTAATAACTTGCACGCGTGATCTGTTTGAAAACAGATTATTGGAAATGTTTCTCTTGACACCTTTTCCTTCATTTGGTAAGTATTTAATTATTATTAAAAATTATACAATTGATCATTGTAAAGTATATTTTTTCAACAACAATTCTTCTCTTTCTGCTGCTTGTTTACATTGAACAGGATTGAATTATCATTTTTATTGGTTTTTACTTTGGATAGAATTACAATTTCCATTTTACCATTGATATTGAAATAATTTTGAATGTTTTTAAATTATTTTTATACTGTTATGTTGATTGTTTATAGAATTTGAGAAAATTTGTAATAATCACGCAGGTCAGCTATACAGAATGATAATTTGTACTGATAGAGGCGAGGGATTGATTAATTAATTTTTAACCGTTGCAACGAACGGTCAGTATAATTGCTTGACAATGTGAACCACCGTCACCTGCAATTGAACGGCATAATTATAAGTTGCACAACACGTTCAAATCATTCATTGTAGCATTTTGAACGCTCTCGACTTTCAAGGTTCCAGTTGTGCACTTGCTGCAGTGGAGGAAATTGATTGTCTCCAACACTACTTGGTCACGTTGAACAAGCAGATACAAATCTGACCATATATATATATATATATATACATTTTTTTAAATTATTATTTTTTTAATCATTCATTTGTCAACTTTTGTGTTTTTTCCTTTGGCAAATCATCTTGCATTGCTCATTCTATCTGTATGTGCAGTGATGTCGTTTTTGCTTTTGCTCCACACACCCTGAGCTTAAAAGTGAAAAGCATGGACGAATGGGCAATTGAATTTTTCGCCGAATCGACACGGCTAACAAGATTACCAACTTCCATTCTCTGCCTCTCTCTCTCTCTCTCTCTCTCTGTGTTTAGCATGCTTAATTCAGCACATTTGCAACGCACCACTGACGGCAACTTTGCTATGCCATTTTTCCACTTAAGTGTCGCAATTAATTGACAATGAACAATTTTCCCCTTTTGCTGGCCGTTGGTCATCCATCTATCTCGTTTGGTCAAAATTTTCATCGATTAATTCGATTGTGACAAATTTTCCTCACCATCTATTATTTCCTTCTCTAATAATAATAATAATAATAATAATAATATTGTTCATTATTATTTATTTATTTATTTATTATTGCTCATTCTGCCGCTGGTTGACACGTTTTGACAGTTTATTTTGATTATGTAAAAATTTCTCTTCCTCATATTAATTATATTATAATTGACCAATATTTACATCGTTTCTTATATGTGTAAAAAAAGAAAGAAAGAAAAACCATAATTTTGAATACAGAGAGAAAAAATATTTTTTCTTTTTCTCTTTTTTTTTACTTTTATTTCTGCTCAAATGATCAAGCAAGTGAATGATCATCGTCAGACGGTCACGGCCTGATTTGCCAGCGCCAATGATCGACGCCCTGACCTTCTGCGTGTGCTTGAGTATATATATATATATATATGCCTGAAGAACGGTTTCTTATTATTATTATTATTATTATTATCATTATATTGCTTGTGCTAGAGCTTTGAATAAGGGATAAGGTAGTGCGCTTAGTATGGACAGGACGGACGCCAGTCGACTTGGCGCCATTTGGCCCCGCTTGTCATGGCCACTATTGTGGCGCCTGTCGACTTGCTGGTGCGCACCAACTGGCGTCGCTTTTTGACATCCGCCGTTGCTGTTGTCTTGGTTCTCATGTTTTTGCTTTAATCTCATTTTCTTCCTTCTGTTTCTCCATTCTTTCTGATTTTTCCTACTCCAATGCCAATGGCGTGCTTTATTGCAGCTGACAAAGAAAGCGAAATTGAGAGCTAAATAGAAAGCCAGAGAGAGAGAGAGAGAGAGAGAGAGAGAGAGAAAATAGCGAGATATGCATAGATATATTATAGCACGCGTTCATCATCATCATCACTATCATCATCACATCCCGGCCAATTCACCACGCACATTTGCTGCAGCTTGCTACTTATGCACCAGTTTAAACTTTTTTTTTTTTTAATTCTCCCTTAAAAATTTCCGCGATTCTTCCTATTCAAATTCAATCTCGCGTCATTTGTTGTTCATTGGTCAATATGGGCATTATTTTTTTCTACTTTATTACAATTTTATTGTTATTGTTCAGGTAAGCTACGTTGTTGAGATCGACATGGATGAACGGAAAGTTGCAGCCGGGATAGTCGGATGAGCTTGGTTCTTTGTCTTATGCTGATCGTCGGCTTGGTCGTCACCGACCCCGATGGTAAGTTTGCTTATTTTTTTTTTGCTCAATTTATTACAGATATAAATTGAAATTATAAAAGAAAAAATTATAATCCATTTGTTGTTGTGGCCAGTGAAATTGAAATTTAATCTTTCTTATTTTCTATTTTTATTCTTCCACATTATCTGCTGATTTTATTATTTTGCTTCATGGAATTAATTTCAACTTAATAAAAAGCAAAATTTATTTGTCATTAATTTTTTCTTTTCATTGCACCTGTGCACATCTGTGTCTGTGTGTGTTTCAATCAATTGAGCATAAAATGATATTATCCAATTGACTCTTCTTATTCATCACAACACAATAGATGTCCAAGTGCAGAATAGAATTTTCCATTGTTGCACAACATTGGTCTTTCTCTCTTTTTTTTTTTTATTTTATTTCTTCTGTGCAAATTATACGACAATTACATCCTATCAATGCCGCCAAGCCGTATTCACTGTTGATAATCGGATTCAATTGCCATTTCTGCTTCCAATCCCAAATTATCCATACTGAGCATCAGCTGCGGTGAAGCAGATGTGGATGAGTTTTCTTTTTTTCAATTCTTCTGAAATCTGGTCGTTGAATCCAATCTGATAGCTTCATTTCAAACACGATGTATTTTTCAAATGGTAACGAATGTTCAGTTTAAATTTAATCAGCAAAAAAGGGAAATGTAGAAAAAAAAACACACTAGCTTGCATTTCCAAAGCTTCATCCAGCCATGTGTTGCTTGCTGCAAAGCTGAGAGAAATAATTTTTATTTTTATTTTTTTTTTGCTTATCCATTTCAACTTTTGCATTTGTTTCAAACAAACAAATGCAACTCTCTCCACCACAAGCATCTTGTCAAGTACACTGGATTGATGATTATTGTCGTATCTTGATTTTATTATTATGTTAATTTTATTTTAAATTTTTAGTTGACGACGATCTTTTTCAAACCAAACCACAAGATTCGGTTGTGTTATTAAATTCGAAAGTTGGTTTCATCTGTGAAGTGAAATCGTCCGACCAATTGGTGAAAATTGAATGGCTTCGCAACGGTAATTCCGTGCATCCGGCCAGGTGAGTTAAATTTTATCATCAATCTCTGCATTTTGTGTGTGTGTGTGTGTGCTTTATAAAATTGTTCTTTTCCCATCAATGATTCAGGTATATGGTCGAGGCTGTTGACGACACTACCAGCGCTTTGCTGATAGAGCCGGTCCGTGAACGGGATAACAACACCGAAATTGGGTGCGCACTGTTGGACGCGGACGACGGTCAACTGTTGGCCAAGTCCACTGCCCGTTTGGGCGTGGTCGATCCACGGCAACACTTGGCGCCAGGGTTCCCCAAAGTGGTCGAAGGTCCCAAGTTGAGGACGGTCGAAAAGGGCGGCTCGGCAACGCTCACTTGTCGAGTGGTCGGCGACCCCAAGCCGTCGATTCTCTGGCTCAGGAATGCGCTGCCGGTGAACATGACCAACCGTCGTTATTCCATCTCCACTCTAGGTAATCCAGGTAAATAATCCCCCATAAAAAAACAACAATTAGTGCTCGGCAATCTGTGTTTTGTGTTGTGTTGTGTTGTTTATTTGTTGTTGTTATTTTTTTTTACAACTTTACTACCTTAAATTTCTTGTTTTCTTATTTCAGAGGTTATTTTTTTCTTCATTGTTTCAATTAAACAAAAATTACCCAATTAAATACGTTGAAACTATAGAATTCATTGATATTGCTGATCTGATATATTTTTATTATACTAATATATTTATTTTTTCTTTGATAATTTATAATTTTTCAAACATTACACTAACCAACCGATTGCTGAAGTGCGAAGTTGTTCTACCACAGGGGATGATACCGAAATTATTTTTTATTCTTAATTTATTACACAACTATTTAAAAATTTCTTCTTCTTCTTCTTCTTCTTCTTGGTGTATTTGTTTGTTGTTGTGATGTAGTAATGTTGATGCAGAATTATCAAATTTGGCAATGTGTGGATTTTTCTCAGGCTCACTGGTTATACAAAATGCTGACGAAAGTGACGAAGGTCGTTACGAATGTGTCGCTCGAAATCGTAACGGCGTCACCCACTCCCAGTCTGCTCATCTGTACGTCAAGGGTGAGTCAGTGGGATCTTATTATTTATTAATTATTTTATATTTATTGGATTATGAATCAAATGTGAGATTGTTTGAAAAATTTAGTTCGGGTATTTCCACCGTTTTTTTCCCGTCGACCCGAAAGCCGATATCAAGTGATGCCGGGTGGCAGTGTCAATTTGTCTTGCGTGGCCGTTGGTCATCCAATGCCCAGGGTATTCTGGAGGCGTGGCTCTGGAGAAGATTTGGAAGACGCGTTCAAAGCACCGTACGGTCGCAATGTGCTCACGCTCACCGCGGTCGACAAGACCGAAAATTACAGTTGCGTCGCATTTTCCAGTCTCGGCAACATTGAATCATCAACCACGGTTGAAGTGAAAGGTAAAGAAAAGCGTGTTTGTTTGTTTCTTTGTTTGTTTGTTTGCGTGTTTGTTTTCTTGAATGTTGTTGTCGTTTTTAGCACTTGCTTATCCGCCCTCTAATCTCAGGGTGTTGAAACAGAATTCCAACAGCGTGGAATTGGCTTGGGATCCTGTCACCGCTGCCCCGGACAACAACATTGTTCTCTATTATTTGATCGAATATCGTCCAAAGTGAATTTATTTATTTATCTATTTGATCTTTTTTTTCAAATTAAACATGAATCTCAAAATACAGGTACGCTGATTTGTCGGATTTTTTAACACTGAAAGTGGTCAATCAGACTGAAACTAATGTGACCAATTTGCAACCGCACACGCAGTATGAATTTCACGTGCGTTCAGTGACGGCCGTTGGTCACAGTAGGCCTTCTCGACCGGTCGAAACTACTACACACGAAGCTCGTAAGTGGACGTTTTTTTTTGTACAAACGTTATATTTAATTATGGTAATTTGAACAAAAGAAACCAAAATTAAATGCGAGAGTTGGGCTAACCTTTTTCAAAAAAAAACTGATGCATATATTTATTCATTTGCATTACGAGAGATTTTTTCTTCTCTTGATTACTCGATATTGATGCATTATTATTACTCTTTGTTTGATGTATTATTATTATTATTATTATTATTGTTGTTGTTGTTGTTGTTGTTGTTGTGGCTGTTGTTGTTGTTATTTCATTTATTATCATGATTAGAATGCAAAATGGACGTGTATTTTAACGGATAATTGACAATGGGCCTTTTTATAATTGCTTTTTCAATTGTTCAAAATTTGATTCGACAGTATTTTTTTCGTTGTACCTGAAAATCATTTATTTACAATTTTATAGACAGTATGATTGCCGCTTTTTTTTCAAACATTTTTTATTTTTTTGTTTGTTTTTGATAGATAATGACAAAAATAATTTATTTAAATTAAATAATTATATTTTTTGTAAATTTGGAAGAGTAGTTGTGTTGTTTTTGAATGGTGAATTTTATTGTTGATTTTTCGACGATTTCGAGTTTCGAAATCAATTGGACGGTGTCTGCTTTAGCTCCGCAAGGTCCGCCGAAAAATGTGCACAGTCGTGCGGTGTCGGTGAGTTCGATCATGGTCCAGTGGGAACCTCCTGAAAAGCCGAACGGCTTCATCGTCGCCTACATGGTCTACTACACTTCCCAGCCGACCGAACCGTTTTCCGTCTGGTCAACCAAGGAGGTTGGCAATGAACGTCTGACCACGGTCGGTGATTTGCAGCCGAACGTTGTCTACACTGTCCGAGTGCAGGCGCGTAATTCTGCCGGTTTCGGACCAGTGTCCGAACCGGTGTCAGTGGTCACTCAACCAGGAAGTGAGTGTGTTTAAGATTCTCTGAAAAATATTGCTTTTTTTGGTTTTCAATTTAAATTTTTTTTCCTTGTTCAGTTCCTGGTCAACCGCAGAATGTGAAAGCGACCGCCATTGGAGCGAGGAGAATTTTACTAACTTGGGAATCACCGTTGTTTTCCAGCGACATCACTGGCTACGTGTTGCGTTACAATAGCACGTTGACTGACCACGTTGAAGAGGAGGTTGGCGGTTCGAAAACGGAACGGGTTGTTGAAAATTTGACTCCAAATACGGATTATTCTTTCCAAGTGTACGCCAAATCACAACGTGGCAAAGGTTTATTCAGCAGGGCCGTACGTCAGCGCACCAATCCGTCCGGTAAATTGTTTCAAGTCAAGTTTCTTTTTTCTCTTTGATCATCACATATTCTATTGTTGTATGTTGCAGTTCCATCCGGTGCTCCGGAAAGTGTTGTTGTCGAAGCTCTGAGCTCTAGACAGTTGCGTGTGATTTGGGAACCGCCGTTGAAATCCCAACAGAACGGTCTTATCACTGGTTATCGTATCAATTGGGAACCGTTGATCAACGCTGACGACGATGCTGACGGTGATGACGATGACGACGACAACGATGACGACGATTCTGCCGTTGGAACTTTGGAACATTCGGCCGAAAAGCAGCGCAGCGTAGTTATAGACAAATTGATGCCTTATACTGATTATCAAATTACGGTAGCTGCGAGAACGGTCAAAGGATACGGACCATCGTCAGAACCGGCCATTGCACGCACTCACGACGATGGTAATTTTTCATTTATTTTGAATATTTGTAAAATTTAATTGTTGCTGTTGCTGTTGTTGTTGTTGTTGTTGTTGTTGTTTTATTTTAGTTCCCGGTGCACCGTTGAATTTAAAAGTCACTCCGTTGAATGCTTCATCAGCGCATGTTGCATGGCAGGAGCCGATCAACAAGAATGGTATTTTGGTAGGCTATTCGGTGCATATTGAAGAACTGGATCATCTCGGCTTACCGTTGCACAGCGGGATGATGTTTCCAGCGCACAGGGTGGCCAGTGACAAGGTTATATCGAGAAGTGAACAAATTCAATATTTAATATGCTCGTTTGCAGAATGAAACTGTTGTTCATGATTTAATACCGAATACCAATTATTCGTTTCGAGTTAACGCCTACAATCGCAAAGGTGACGGATTGTTCACAAAAGCGTTGGTCGTCAGCATGCCGTCATTGCGTGAGAAATTTTCAGTTGCTCATGAAATCAAATGAAAAAAATTTTTTTTCTCAATTTGCATACATAACTTTAGCTCCCAGTGAACCACGTGATTTGAGTGTGGAATTGATTCAGCGTGAGATGCCGGTGAAATTGTTGTTGAAATGGAATGAACCTGAGAAAACTTACGCCAAACCGGTGCTGCGCTATCGAATCCGTTACGGCACGTTGGACAATTTTAATAACACTGTTGAAACACAGTTCACCAATTTGACATCATTAATTTTGAAAAATCTCAGTAAACAAAGTTGAATATTAATTTGTTTTTTTGGTTGTTGTAATTTTTATTAATGATTTGTAGAAAATGGTCGCAGTTATGAGTTTGCCGTTGCCGCTGAAAATGAGCAAGGCTTTGGATTGTCCAAAAAATTGGTTGTCACTACACCTACTGCAGGTAAATTTGTAAATTCATGCATATTTATATAAATGAAAAATATGCATATATGTATATAAATAATAAATGTATCTTTTTGTTCAACAAAAATGGCAATTTTGTGATAATTTTTACGATTTATGTATTTAATGTTGAATAATACATTTTTCATCTCGGGTATATATACACAACAAGAAGAAGGAGCAGGAGGAAAAGGAATTATGCTTAGTGTTTTTCTTTTCTTTCAGCTCCGAGTGGTCCACCGTATGATGTTCGGTATGAAATTGATCCATCCGCCAAGCGATTACAGTTCAGTTGGGAACCTCCGTTACTGGACGAACGTAATGGTGAAATTACTGGATATGAAACCCGTTTGTCAATACCATCTAAGAATGACATTGTCAGAGAGGTATATATATATATATATATATATTATGACGTCTGCTTGTTTTCTCAGTGAAATAACTTTTACCACACTAACTTGAACGTAATATTGAACACGCTTCAGATTCACGAATCGACTGTTAGTTTTCTCATGGGAGAAGTTGGTATACGTTATGGTTTTGCCGTTCGGGCGAAAAACAGTCGCGGGCATGGTCCGTGGAGTGAGCCGGTGACAGTGGAAACACAGTCTGACCGTAAGAAATGGCATGATGCATGAAATTTGTTCTATTATTTAATATAACATGCACTGTTGTGTCATGAGCATTTGTTATTAATGCAATTCAGATGTGTGGAAAACGTATTTATTGCATGCTTGATATAATTTTTGGTTTTTCTTGTAAACAACGCTGCATCGATTTTAAAGTGATTTGGAATTTTGAGAAAATTACTTTAAGACAGAAGGACAGTGTAATTTTGTGGAACAGTGTTTCACGTTTAGGTCAATAGAAATGTGAAGAAAAAAAAGGTGTAGCTAATTGGAATGCATGTTGTAGGAAGAAAAATATCATTTATTCGTTTGTGTAAAAAAAAAAGTAATTTACACTATTCAAAAAAGATAATTTGATGTTGCTCAATTGTGAAGAACATTGACTGCAGCGGATTGTTGTTAGCAGCAGGCATTTTGAACAAAACTAAATATATTGAGCCGTATGCAGAGAATGCTTGTCGTTACCCCTCTCTTTTTCTTTCTCTTTCTCTTTCCTCCCTCTGCCTTTTTGATCAATACATCTCAGTCGTAGTCAGCGGTTCATTTCACGACTATATTTGAAAATGATGGTTAAATGTATACTATTAACGAACTGAATTTAGTGTATAATTTATTTTTTTTAAAAAAAAAGATTGAATAATCTTTCCAATAAGATCAGGCTATTTTTTTCCTGTGGGTATACAAAATGAGAAGCCAAAATTTTTTTCTTATTAACGATTCAGTCGTATTTTTGTGAAAATGCTATTTGCAATGATAACTTTTATCTTATCTTGTTGAATGGGGAAGCATTTTCAGAAAGTTGCACAAATTGTGCATCGCTTTATTATTATTGATTGATTCACTTTTTCAATGCTGTTGAAAATTTCATTACAACATATACATTTTGTACAGATTGCAAATTGCATTTTTATTAATATGCGGCAAAATTTGTTAAATATTTGTTGGTGCATAACAAATAAAACGCAAGTAGTACAGTGGGAGGAGGAGATAGTGGATCTGTTGGGTTTTATTTTTTACTTTTGGTTGAAAAATCAATTCTTCACCTTGTGTGCAAAGTTCAATTGAAATATTTTGTTCATATTTTAATTTAAAACTAACAAAATCATAGCAAATTACAAAAATTAGTTTTTTCCTCAAAAATGAATTTGCATTGTAATTTTGTTATTGTTGTTGTGATTGTTGTTCACTTCATCATCATCATCATCATCATCATCATCATATTCTTCTTCTTCTTCTTCTTCTTCTTTTTCTTCTTCTTATGCTGTTTCACGCAACATTGCACGAAGAAATTTTGCATTGTTGTCGTGGTTAATTTGCCATCGGCACTTGATGTGAGAATGTGGAAAATCCGTTGCCGATTGTTGATCGATTTTGTCCAGTGTTGGGCGCAATTCTGTTTTTCAAATTCAAACAGATCAGACAATAATTAAACTCTTTCTATACACGGCAAGCTTGTTTAAGCTGAGCTTGATGAGATTTTTTGACCTGATTGATGCTCACTTGATCTACAACACATTTTTCTATTCAAAGCTTGCTTGGTGCATGCGTACAAGAAAGCTTTAATTTTTTTTTCATTTATTCATTTATTCTGGTACTATTATTATTATTATTATTATTATTATTATTATTATTATTATTATTATTATTATTATTATTATTATTACTATTACTATTACTATTACTTTGTTGTGTGTGAATTTCTTTCCACATTTATGGAAATGATGATGATGTTCAATTAAATTTTTCTCATTCTTGCATATTTTTTATTATTTCTTGCTATTGTTGCTGTTGTTGGTGATGATGACTTTCTTCAAGCTTTTCAAGATGCTTGTTGTTGTAGTGCCATCGGATGTGTGGTGATATATTTATGCTTCCGTTTTGGTCGGAGAACATTTCCGCCCGGAAGCTTGCTTTTCATACAACTTGTGATGACAAAGTCATTGCAATGATGAGGTGTAGAAGTGATTTTTTTTCTTTTTACTTTTGCATGCATGTCTTGAAAAAAGAGCTCCAAGGCTTGCTTGGTGCGGGATACGGCATAAGTTGATTTCCAAAGACAATTGATTTTGGAATTTGCGCTTGTTGGTGACTCTGTACTCATGGGCGTGTTTTGCATGCATGTCGATGCCGATGTCGCTGGTGTGTGTTTGTGTGATGGTGAGTGTTAGTGTCAGTGCTAGAGGTTTTGAACGAATTGCTTTACGCGGCGACATCTTCTTTTTCTGCTTCAAGTCGAGGCGAGCGAGAGTCGACGCCAATCAAGCAAGCCAAGCATGCAGCGCTTTAGCCAAGCACAGCAGTGGCGGCGGCGGCGGCGGCGGCGGCGGAGGCGGATTCACAGGCCATTGTCAGCTGTGTGAAATATTATTATTATTATTATTATTATCATACAGTTATGCTTATTTATTTAAACATAAATTTGAAATATTGAAGAGAAATATTATTGTTGCCGCTGTTGTTGTTGTTGTTGTTTCGTTTGTTGTCGCTGCACTTTTGGTCATTGTTTTTATGTTCTTGAAACATCCCTCCTGCAACGTCACCTACATATGCTAATTGACATTTTCACATTTACAACTGGGATATTATTTTTTTGATTGCATGTTTGCATTTTCACCTTGGACGGACAAAGCTTTTTGGTCATTGTCAGTTTGTGATATCTGACGATGAAGTGGTGGTGGAGGAGTCGGTTGACGCCGGTCTGTTTGCTATTATTGTTAGCCGTCTGCGTGCATTCAGCTTGTGAGACCGGCTCTAGATACAGAACTCCACCGATGACCAGTGAAGAACGTCGACTGATCAACTCTTCACCTTGCTTTTTAGTGTCTCAAATGGAAGTGAAGAATGTCACTGCTCAGGCAATGTCCACAACATCCGCCCTTGTAGTCTGGAAGCCAGTGAACGAACGACGAGTCCGAGGTTACAAGGTATGTGAAAGCAAATATAAATAAATAAATAAGCTTGAAATTTATTATTTTTACTTTTTTTTGTTTTTCATTTCTTTAATTTTTCATCGACTTTTCAATATTGACTGGTCGCCCTTGGAGCGGCGTTATTAATTGATTCTTCGTTATAATGCGACGACGAATGAACTTGAAATTCTGGGTTGTGTCTCTGGCTCCGGCGCTCCTATCTGGGCAGAATGTTCAAGTGGGAGAGTAGGGAGGTTCGGTTTTTCCGCTTTGCACTTTTCCATCAACCATCTTGGATCGACTTTTTAATAATCGAACCATCGACAAGGATCAATACTGCACAAGTTTGTGTCACTTCAAGCCATACCAGCTTATATATCCACTTGCATATATATATATATATATATATATATATATATATATATTTGCAATTAATTTTTTATAATTAATTTTCTTTATTTTTGGATTCACTAATATAGTTTTTTGTTATTATATTACATTACATTACATTTTATAATATTGAGTTAATATTAGGTTCAAGTCAACTTGTTCAATTCTCGATTTTTGCAATTGATTTTCAACTTAAATATCATAATTGATAGTTTCATCACAATCATTGATTGATTGTATAATATAGAGATAAGTAAATCAATAATATTAATTCTCGGATCAGTTAACAAAAGTCAATTGAATGTAGCTATGAGAAGCTATGAGAATACATTAGGGAAAAAGTATTTTCTCCAATTTATCACATCATCATCATTATTTTACTGTCTCCTGTTTCAGTTTGTTGGAGTGATTTAAAATGAAAATGAATTTTTTTTTAAATTTATTATCATCATTCATCGCAACATGACGACAATATTGAAATTTCATTTTCTTTCTCTTGCGGAAAACAACTCACTGTGTAAATGTCAAATTTGGCAAAAGTTGAATTATTTTATATGAAAATTTTGAATAAATTGTATTTTTATCAATGAAAATCAAAGGAAATGTGTGTATATATATTTTTTTTCTTCTTTTTGTTCAGGTTCTCTACACTGCAGAACCGTCGGACAGAGCATGGCGTGACAAAGAAATTTTAAATCCGGCAGCCGATCGGCTTCTAATCGAAAATTTGATGCCCAAAGTTCACTATGCATTCTGCGTCAAGACAATTTTGATTGACGGAGTTTGTTTATTTATTTATTTATTTATTTATTTATTTGAAGAAAATTTTTCTTTTTCTTTTTATCATTTTATAGATTTTAATTTAAAAAATATTTAATGTTTCGAGTGAAAAATTATTCAACTTTCAGGCAGTGACGGAATGTTCGGAAAATGCGTTTGAAGTCATCCAACCGAAATATGTTGTTCACGATGTGAACGTTGAAAAATTGCACAGCTCTTTTGTTCAGCTGCGCTGGGAATACGACGGACCAAGGCCTGCTTCATTTTACGTAAGCGGCTTGTTGTTGCTTCTTTTTAACCAAATTACACACTCGACTGATGGCTTTTATACCAGATAATCAAAGGCGGGATGCTATTTTTATTCTTTTTTTTCTCTGTTTCTTTTTTCAGAATTAATTATTTTTATTTATTTTATTGAATCTATCTATCTAAATATCTATCTGTATGCTTGTATTCTTGTGTTTAAATTCAGGTAAAGTATCGTGGAAAAAAGAGATACAAGACACAGATTGACGAATGGAAAGAGTTGAGCATTGATGGATTGACCACTGAAACTGAACAACAAGTACTCAACGTGACCAACTTGAGACCGTATACCAATTACACATTCGACGTTGGTGTAGTTTGGTTGAATGACACTCATCAGCATTATTATTTGCCGCAGACTGTCGACATTGTCACCAAGAAATCAGGTAAATTTATTTGAAAGTTTAAACTTAAAAAAAAAAATTTTTTTGGTCACAACAATTATTACATTTTATTACAGTGCCACCGTTTATAACTGCCCCGGTTGTGCTTGAATCGTTGAACAGTAAAGAGGTGCTGCTTCGACTGGAAGCTGCCACCGAAGAATACGGTCCGGTGTCTTACTATTGGCTGGTGGTCGTTCCGGCAGAATATCCACGCATCCCGGACAAAATTGAAAACAAAGAAGTATGCAGTTTTAACTTTTTTAAAAACCATTTTATTAATTTTTTTGAATCAAGGTTTTACACGCCAAAACTTATCACCCGATGCCCGGAGATTTGTACGTAGCTGCTCGCTTGACCAGGCGGGAAATTTTGGCCATGAAAGGTGGCTTGTTCACGCTTGGTGACGGTTTGCGTTATGCGGATTTTACCAATTTTCCATTGAACAACAAAATTTACTACAAAACATTTTTACGAGCCTTTCTCGACGACGAGGCAGAAAGTGATTTCAACGAACCGGTGATATATTAGTTGATAAAGGTTCTATCTGGGGATGTGTAATTTATTTATTTTTTTTTTTTTTGAATTTTTAGAGCCAGACATCCAGCATGTACAGTGCAGAGTTTTCACCGTTGACCATGACCGCCGGTCCGAAGATGTCCAGCTCAAGCTTGTGGATTGTTGGTCCAATTATTGCATTAATTGTAGTCGGATTTATCATTGGCATTGTTTGCTTTTTTGTGTTCAGCTTGAACAAGTAAGTGTAACGAATGTAACAAAAGCGTTGCTTGGTTTGCTTCAAGACTGCTTAAAATTCAAACAAGCTGTGGGCGGATGTAGGTGTGCTTTAATTTGACTTTATTCATTTATTTTTCAGGAAGCATAAACTTCCTACAAAGCAAGGTAGTGTGAACAAGGTTACTTTGGGTCCGGTGGGTCCGACTGAAACGTCGCGATTGTTGAAAGATGCGCACGGCAACACGACCGTGGTCAACGGACCCGCGGTCAATGCTTACAGTTCAAAAATGCCGAATATGTACTGCGGCACTGGTGCCGGTGAGCAGATGGAAATGCAAAGCGTCTTTTATCCACAGCCTCCGCCCACTGTGGCTAGCGGTTCACCTCATTCACCGATCCCGGTCATTGAATTTGCTGCTCACATTGATCATCTTAAAGCGAATGATAATTTGATGTTTTCGCGTGAATACGAGGTAACAATTGTAACTGCAGTCAGTGTACATGCAAGTGCAAATAATTGCAAATATCCCAACATGTGAGATATTTTATTTTTTTCAACTTGAAGAGCATTGAAACTGGTCAACAGCAGACATGGGATCATTCGAACTTTGATTACAACAAACCGAAAAATCGTTACGCCAATGTAGTTGCCTATGATCACAGTCGTGTGGTGTTGAGTAAACTTGCCGACATTCCTGGTTCTGATTATATCAACGCCAACTATATTGACGGCTATCATCGTAGCAAGGCTTACATTGCTACCCAGGTAGGGGAGAAAGTTCTTCTTTTCAACTGATTTGTCATTGTCGGTCTTTTCTCAGGGTCCTATGCCAGAGACGTTTAACGATTTTTGGAGAATGGTCTGGGAGGAGAATTCTGCCACAGTGGTGATGTTGACCAAACTCGAAGAGCGTACAAGAATCAAATGCGACCAGTACTGGCCTAGTCGAGGTTCGGCATTGTACGGTCTGGTCAATGTGGCCATGAAAGATACCACTGAACTGGCTCATTATACGTTGCGTGTTTTTCAAATTAGTTTGGTAATTTTTATTTTACGTTCACATTTTACAATTTTTTCCGTTTATTGATTAATTTATTATCAAAGCAAGGACAGAGCGAAGTTCGTGAAGTTCGTCATCTTCAATTTACAGCATGGCCTGATCACGGTGTGCCTGAACATCCGACACCGTTTCTCATATTTCTCAAACGAGTCAAAGCTGTTAATCCTGCCGAATCTGGTCCTGTTATTGTCCACTGCAGGTGAGCTCTGATGTGAGCTGTTGGCAAGTGTTGTCCAATTGTTGGTTGAATTATTTGTTGCAGTGCTGGAGTTGGACGAACCGGAGCTTACATTGTCGTCGACACCATGTTGGATCGTCTACGTTATGAGAATACGGTCGACATATATGGTTGTGTGACGGCGATTCGGTCTCAAAGAAATTACATGGTGCAAACTGAAGAGCAGTATGTATTTATTCACGATGCAGTTTTGGATGCGGTTCAGTCGGGCTGTACTGAAGTTCCGGTGTCGAAATTATTTTTGCACATTGAAAATTTGCTTCAATATCAATCCATGGAAAATGCTACTGGCATGGAATTGGAGTTTCGAGTAAGCGCCGTTCAATTGTTCAATTGTGTATAGAGTTATAATGCTGTAGTTTTGATTGTTGTTGTTGTTGTTGTTGTTGTTGCTTCATTTATTTTTCATTGATCATTATTATTGCAATTTGTAGCATTTGTCGACGTTGAAATTTCCAAATGCTAAATTCACGGCTGCCAATCGACCGTGCAACAAGTTGAAAAATCGTCTGGTCAACGTGGTTCCGTACGATTGGTCCAGGGTCTGTTTGGCGCCACTTCCGCATGCTGACGGCTCGGATTACATCAACGCATCCTTTGTCGACGGATATCGACTGCGTAAGATGTACATCGCTACTCAAGGACCGATGACCAACACTGTCAACGACTTTTGGCGTATGCTTTGGGAACACAATTCCACTATCATTGTCATGTTGACCAAACTACGTGAACTTGGTCGGGTAAGTAACAAATTAAAAACAAACAGAAAGAATGAAAAATTTATATCTTTCTTTGATTTCTGTGTATATGTAAATGGTATGTATCTGTGGCTGTGTGTTTTTTGTATGCTTATTTATTTATTTATTTATTTATTTATTTATTTTATTGTGTGTATGTTTTGTTTTAATTAATTGTCGTGTGTTTGGATTCTTTTTTTCGTTTCAATCATGGACACTGTCAGCTTTAACATACGCGCACAGTTTAAATTTCATAAGCAGTCATTTTCAAGTTTTTTTTTTCAAACTTTGCAGAAAATGGCAAGGCGAATTTATACAGTATCTATATAGCAGGTGTGAAAATGTCACTTTTTAATTGTTATCTATTTAATTGTTTCAATTTGTGATGCTTTTAATACTGCAAGGAGAGGAAGAATTTCTTTGTTCTGTTGCCGTAAGAAACTTTTTAACGACTATGATTGCCATATACTGGAAAAGCTGGAAATTTCTAATCAATAATAACAGTAGCATTAAATTAATAAATTTATCTTTTATATCTGCCTTTGAAGTTTAATTTTTATTATTTTTTTGTTTTGCTGTTGTTGGGGTTTCAATAAAGTTTTAATAAGTGATTTCAGAAAAATGAAAAGCATTGACAAAAAGCTAGCGTTATTTGATTGTATTTTTAATTTATTGTTTTTTATTTTTTTCTGTTGTTGATATTAATGTTGGTTGTGTTGATGTGACTGGAGTTTTTCTGTTTTTGGTAGTTGTGTCTCAGTTGTTCAGATAAAAAAGTTGGCATCTTTACCATGCTAGGTCATGGATTTTGTAAAATTGGAATCTCATCGCTTTTATTCTCTTCCAGGAAGTTTGTCCAGAATGTCATAAATACAAATCCATCGACCTCAAACCACTTCAAGTTGTAAGTACCCAGATTTTGGCTTGTCCTATAGGCTTCTCTCTTTCTTTAATAGGCCCTCGGTATTTTTTACATGTTTTGTGCAATCAGCTTTCCTCTAACTGTTCTTTATTGTTAATTTATTTTTTATCTGATCTATGTATCTTGAGCGTATAAATCTGCTATCTTTATATTTGTCTATTTTTCTGTCTCTCTTTCTCTCGCTGTTTCTTTATTATAACTTATTAAATAAATAAACACAAACAAATAAATAATATTTATGGCTGTCTTGTTAGCGCGTGCGAATCTTGTTGTTCATTTTTGGAATTCTTTTTTTTTTTTTTGGAAAACTTTTTTTTGGTTTCATTTGTGTTGGTTTTGTTGACTGTTGTGTGTGTGTGTATGCTGTTGTTGTTGATTGAAAATTGTTGTAGGTGTTTTATGAAATTTTATTAACAAAATGTATCATAATGCTATCGCTTTCTGATTTTATATGACAATGATTTGTTTCAGGAAAAGTGTTGTCAGTACTGGCCATCTGACCAGGCTGAAAAGTACGATTATTTGCTGGTCGAACCGATCGCTGAGTACAATATGCCTCAGTATGTTCTCAGGGAATTCAAGCTAACCGATTCCAGGGTAAACAGTTTGGGATGGTTTTTTTTTTCTTTTTAAATTTATTCTGCAATCATTTCATTTTGATTTTATTTCCACCATATAGAATGGACAGTCGAAAACGATTCGACATTTTCAATACACCGAATGGCCAGAGCAAGGTGTACCGAAATCCAGTGATTTTTTGATTGATTTTATTGGACAAGTGCACAAAACTCGAGAACAGTTTGGTCAAGAAGGGCCAATAACTGTACACTGCAGGTATAATATTATTTCTACTGTACTGTGCTGTACTGTAACTTGTGTATTTGCACACATATTTCTATTTCAGCACTGGCGTCAGTCGAACTGGCGTATTTATTGCATTGAGCATTCTGTTGGAGAGAATACGTTTTGAATGTGTTGTGGACATTTTTACTGTTGTGAAATTGCTTCGAGCGCAGAGACCGAACATGGTTCAATCTGAGGTTTCTAATTTGGCATTTTCATCGTTTCTTACTTGTTTTGGTAAAAAGATATATATATATATATATATGCATATTTTTTTTAGGACCAGTACAAGTTTCTTCATCAAGCTGCAATGGAATATCTTGGCTCGTTTGATCATTTTGCACTCCCACAATTTTAAGCCATTCTGTTTTTCTTTTCAACCAGTATGCAGCCAGTAGTAATTGCGCAACCGCAACAACAACAACAACAACAACAACAACAATGACAATGACAATTAAACTAGAAATCCCGAGTGGTTGGTTATATTTATCCTTTTTATGCTTGTTTGTAAAATCACTGGTGCTGTTGTATTTTTTCTTCAAACAGAATGTTTGTTGAAAATTTATTAATTATTATTATTCTTTATTCATTATTCATCCAATCATGTCCAACAACTGTCTCTGTTCACTTATTATCATTCAATTGGATACACAATACGTACCACTCAGACCAGTCAATTTATGTTGATTAGCATCTTATGCCTTCATATGTTTACAATTGTTTATTATTATTATTATTATTATTATTATTATTATTATTGTTTGTTACAATTGTTAAAAGATTGTCTGTCTAAAAGTGCTCCTTTTACCACTGCAGTGCATGCATATGCATACGTACATGATGACAAGTTGTTCTTGCCACAGATCCACGAACACTGAAGACACGCAACCGACCGTTTTATTTCATACACCAAGACAGGCAGGGACTGAACAAGCAGCATGTGATTTGAAGACTCTTGGATGCAAACGAACAAGCTCTGGATATTTGCGAGGTTAACAGAACGCGACATGATTGTGTTTTATTTTTTGCATCACTGCCCGCCACGTTCATCATATGTGATAGATAGAGATGTAAATGGATTCTTTTCTTTTTATTGCCTGATCATCAAAATAGTCTTTTCCAAAAACAGCAACAACAAAATTATAAATCAATTGTTTGAAACTGTCGGAAAATGAATTATTTAAAAAAATATTTTACAGCAGTTTTTGTTTGATCTTCTTTTCCAGTTTGGAAAACGCAATGCGCCAATCCTAACAGTTGCTACCTCGATGAAACAGAGAAAATATTTAAACTTACTTTTCTTTATTTATCCAGTGCAAGCTGTTTTTATTTATTTATTTATTTTTTTTAAACAAAGGTTTTATCAATGAATCAATTATTGATCAATCATCATTATCAATCAGTCGATTATTCATTTTACCGTTCAAAACAATCAATGACATATTTAAAAAATAATTTCAATTACATTAAAAATTTGTTCTTATTTTTAAATGGCAAATAATTCGTCGCGACATGCTTTGTTTAGATTTATTTTTACATGCATTTCATCTTTTAGCAAAGGAAAGAAATCAGGTTAAATTCAATTATCGTATGAATAAATAAATTTCAAATAAATAAATAAATAAATAAATATAAATAAATAAATATATATATATATCTACAAATGCGCACAGATGTGCTGCCTATTTTGAAAATTTAAATGATAGTTTAAAATTTGAATTCATAAAATATTTATTTTTGCATAAATTAAATATTATTACGCGATAATTTGTTTTCATACCTGCCTTTTAGAGACCAATTTGAGTGTACTGTAGATTGCACGGAAATCTTCTCTGCGGCTAAGCGACTGAATTTCTGGGCCGTGCACTGGAGGCTCTATTTGGTCAAATTTAAAGCGACGACTTGGCAATTTTGTTCTTTTCAAATTATTGCTGCTGCTCTCCAACTCGGTGAGTTGAACATATAATTGCCGTTGCACGAAAACTATTTTACAAATGCACGTTTCAATATTATTAATCGAACATTTCAGAACAGTCAAATCACACTTTTTACCAGTGTTGTTTGAAAAATTTAATCAACTTTTCAATTTTTTACCGTCTCTTTTTATCAATCAGTCTTCACTTGTATCTTTGAACTTTATATATATATATATATATATATAATGTTATAACATTATTTCGATTTCGATGCATTTCGAAATGATTCCGTTTGATCCAATTATTTTGTCAACTGAATTTACATATGCAAGTTGCTTTTGCTTTTGCTTTTTTTTATCTGCTCACGTTGAATGATTCTTCGAAAAGTATTATTTTGGAGCTTATCGAAAAAATTCAAACATGAGCATTGTTTTTCTTGTAAGTTTTTCAACTTTTTGATTTTTTCTTGTCAATTTTTAGTTGCTGCTTGACAGAATTTTGCTCGCCTGTTGAATGAGAACATTGTACAAAATTTGCACACCCGTTTAGAGTGACTTGCTTTCGACAGTCAGTGCATTTTTACCATGGTAATTTTTTGTTTATTTATTAATTAATTTATTGTTTTATTTTATTTTATTTCATGTTCAATTTTGTGGGTTTTTTTTCAGTTGCGCGAATACAGAAATCTCCGGGAGTCCGGCATGATGGGCGAGGCGAACACCGTGTTGCAGCAAATTGAAATGCAACACTTGTTGAAAATGAGAACCACCAACCTGTTGTCAATTGACAGACTGACCAGTCGAATGGAGATGGACTCCTCGGAACAATTGTAAGTTGTCTTTTTTTTTCTTTTCAAAGTAATAATAATAATAATAATAATAATAACATCAGAGCAAGACTTTGTGCATTTCTGCTTGTACATGCACACACATACGTGCAATATTTGAGGCTGTGTTGTCAAATCACTGATTGATCAGTTGTAAAGCAGCAAACGCACGTTTGATTTGTCGAATTTGTTTATGCAAATTTACTCAGGTCATTTGATTGTGCTACAGTAATTTTCTGGGCAAAGGATAAGTTTGTCTGCGTTCGGTTGATAAAACTTCAATTTCAGTGAAATTGCACTATTCTTAAATTAGCACTTTTAAATCTTAAATGAATAAATAAAACAAATATTTTTACATTCTACCGTGTATGTATGCTGTGAATCTGCAGGTTCAGTGCGAGGTTGTTTTCGCTTATGAGCTTCCACATCATAACAGTAGTGAGTAGTGACTTAACCAAACTGAGAGGCTAAATAACCGCTGCTAATGCTAAGTGGAAAAAGATGAAAACATTAGGCTGAAGAGAGAGGAGGCGCTGCAAACGGGAGGTAGGTCTACGGCAGCACTGGTTCCGTGATTCCAAACGCGTGATCCTGACATGTCTGCAAGTGCAGAACGTGCGCTTTCACGCTAGCACCAGTTCAACATTGTGTGAGAATAACGCAAAATTTGAATAAACACTTACTGCATGTTACAGTACTATAGTCACAGCAGTTGTTCAATGAGCATGTTTTTCAAAGAAAATGTGCCGCACAGTCGTTTCACTTCTGGCAATGATTTTGACTGTTATACATTCAATTAAACGAATAAAAAAAAAATAAATACCGGATAAATATTTAACATAAAAATCAGTAGACGATCCGTGATATCCTTTGCAGTTTTCAGACAATTGCGTAGATGTATTATGCATCGGCGGGTTGTATGAGCAGAAGTTCGGCATTTGCGGCTCCATCGGAACGCACATCCCGCTGATGTTCAGGACCGACTGTATTATTGTACAATGTTTGTTTGTTTTGAAAAATTATCCATCTACTTAATTACAGCACTGTGTGTGAGCAGTGTGTAGGAATTTGTTGAATTGATGACAGAAGTATAATTTTTGAAAAAATTTGCATTTGTTTCATTTGTTGAAGTTTATTTTGTTCAAGTTGATGTTGTGTGTGATTTGAATTTTTAGCTTTTTATTTGCCGAAGTGAGCGGTTTGGTTCGTATAGGTCAAATGCGTGCAGGCGAGAAAAATATGTCCGTCATTGCGTAAGTGCAATTGAATTGCAAATGTTTTTTTTTTTTTTTGGTTTGTTAATTTTTCCAACTTTTTCCAATTAAATCATATGCAAGCAAACCGATTTTGCTTGTTTTTTTTGTGCCTTTTCTTTGCAACTTTATTTTTTTTTTTGC
This sequence comes from Trichinella pseudospiralis, assembly GCA_001447645.1. Lineage (NCBI taxonomy): Eukaryota > Metazoa > Nematoda > Enoplea > Trichinellida > Trichinellidae > Trichinella > Trichinella pseudospiralis. The sequence continues at coordinate 299,159 of JYDV01000029.1, forward strand.
TTTTCTATTCTGCTTTGTAACAATTTTTCAATGGGTTTTCAGAGAATGGGTTCCACGCTGCGTGATGCCTCGTTACAAGACCACATGCTTGCGGTGGCATCCGTGGGACCACAGCCTTTTCACGTCTGTCGGCACTGACGGCAGGTTGAACGCCTGGAGCGCTGCCACGATGGTGCCCATTCAAACTACTGAACTCGGCTATTCGTTGAGGTATCACTCGATTTGTAACAATCCATCAGCTGAACCCCTGATTGCAGGTTGGCAGTTTCTTTTATTTCTTGGATTGTTGTTTTATCCATAATATTTTTTTTTATTTTTTTCTCTTTTCAGCCGCTTATAACGAACGTTTTGGCGTTCCTATAGTGGATCTGCGAGACAACATGCCATGCTTTCGGTTGGGAAATCGCGATGTAGGTGTTGCATCGTTTGTTGAATGGTCACCAAGGGAAAAAAATTGCGTACTTTCCATGTGCCCAACGGGTATCTACGTTTGGGATATACGCAGTAACATGGTGTGGATTTGTTTGTTGTCGCTGTTGTTGTCCCTGTTATATTCTTGTTTTCTTCTTCTTCTTCAACAGATACCGGTGAAGAAGCTCGTTCCACCGGATGATCGATCTAACCTGCGTGCTATGAAAGTTTCGTCCGATGGTCAGCACTTGTTCACTTTGCAAGGCAGCAATCGTTTTGGCCTCTGGCATTTGCCGTTGATGATTTTCATCCAGTCAACACCATCGCAGGAAAGGTTAGGTTTATTCGACAAGAAAGTCCAATTTGACATGTTTTCACCGGTCCAGTGCGACGAAAATTATGCCTTTGTTCCAGTTCAAGATTTTGTCCACTTGATGTGCCTTCGCACTGGCAACGTTCCAGTGCATTTACATGGACCGATCAACGGCACTGATCAGTGCATTTATCGGCGCATCAGTCAACAGCTGATCATCTGTGGCATTGATTCCAGGCCTTGTTTGTGCACTATACCGAATGATTTGCAGGATCTTAGAGAAAATCCGCTCCCAGAGCCAGCTCCTGTAGAAGATGAGTTTTGAAAGAGAAATTTTACAAAAGAAAAATCCACAGAATTGGGAACACATATAAACAGTTACGCATATTGTCTGTCATGTTTGTGCATAATCGTATTGATCCACTACTGTATTACTGTATCTGTAATTCACCACTACTGATTTTTGTTGTTGTTGTTGTTGTTGTTGTTGTTGTTGTTGCTGTTGTTGTTGCAGCTGTTGTCGTATTGCATGTCAAATTTGCATGAATGTCGTTACTATATAATATTACACAACTCACGAAGCGAATATTTGCTTTTTGTAGAATGCAAATGTATTTTGTAAACACACAAACGTGCAAATACATTTCACAGGCATGTAGTAAGAAGAATATTTCTTTTCAGGCCATGAAAAAGCAGTAAGTGATCGTTTGAAGTTACTCATTTTCTGCAGTTGAGTTTCCAATAATAATCTATACTTGAACAGCATGAAGAGTAATAAATTGATAACAAGTGAAATTGAAACCTTTGTTTATTTAATTTAAAAAAAACACATCAATGCAAATCTTACTTTTAAGTGAAGCAAAATTTTGGTAAATTACTTTTGATTTGAATTTTATTGAATTGAATACTGTGAAAAATTATTTTCAAGGAAATTTTAATGATTCAGGCTTGATGACGTACGAAAAGAATTTGGACATCAGAAATGCATTTCAAACATCATCGTGTAATCAGTTCTTAGCAGCTAATAAACATGATCAGTCCAGTCAGACAGAATAAGGACACACACAAACACATGCACGTTATCAGATGATCAATATCACTGATGCTGAATCTGTTGCACAAGTTCATTTGCATCTTGACTGGAAGCTTGGCACTTGAGATTGTGCCAGCGTTGCTTTCATCAGTCCAAGCAGAAAAATAGTTCGCAGTAATTAACAATGAAATTTTTTTGATGATCGGCCTTTATGCGCTGTGTCTAACGCCAGCATTTGTTGCCTTTTAAATCAACTCTACGTCCAGTATTTGTCTTGCCAACGGTGATGCAACTATGGGCGTGGCAGCCGAACTTGCCTTTTTTTCAACCGACTGCCTCATCAACAGTGCAACATGTGTGATATTTGCAAATGGTACATTTTATCTTTTAGTTCTGTTTTTATTTTTCACACTTTTAAACAACAGCATCTGCTGTGCTGCTATTATATAAGCTTAAAGTTTTCTTAAAGTCGGAAATTTGTTGCGCAGATTCCAATGCACAATCTATTGCACTCAAAGAGGGACGATTAAGTCTTAGAATTAACCAATTCAGTTGTCAGTCTGATTTTGCTATTTTTATCAGAATTGCTTTATCAGAATGCTTTATAATTGAAAATGCTGAACGCCGACCTACGGAGCGCGCCAGCTTTCATGCCAGCTTCAAGGTGTGTGTGTGTGTGTGTGTGTGTTTTTTGAAATTTGCAGTTGCTCACATAATATTTTCAATGTGAAAAATTGAATAAATGCTTTTTATAAAACATTCATTCATTCAAATCAAATTTTTATCCTTGCGTTGTTGTTTAGTCCCTTTAATATATTAAGCTATAAGCTGTTGCGTGTGCAATCGTGCATTTTTAGCCATAAGAAATGAAAAAAAATAATAAAAGAAGCACTTGTTAACAATTATTTTCTATTATTTTGTAATATTGGGTGGTTCTACGGATGGCTTTTATGAATGATTGCTATTACACGCAGGGATTTATTGCTCAAATTTCAGAACACCAACAACGGCTTCAGTTTCTCTAGGTAAAATTTTCAGTGCTAATTACAGAAATTTCAGTGTATTGATTGGCAGAAAATCGAGTTTTCATCAGATCGCTTTTCATTACGTAGTTATGGCATTGGTTCTGTCGCGTAAACTTTTCATCATTGTTGCCATTGCCTTGTGAGACACCTCGAGTTCTTGGTGAGCTCGTCCACCAAGGTCTGGATGCTCTGCGGAGTACCATCTCCGTGCATTCCGGCGGTTAACACAGAGCTAGGATGTGCTCACGAGCCACCTTCTCTGGGCAGCCGAAACGTTTTCTCAAGATCTCAACAGCTTGTTTGTGTATAATTCGCTGCAGTGACCGGGATTTCTTCGATCGCGCCTCGCGCCTTTCCTGTCAAGCAGGACAGGAGGTAAGCAAACTTCGCCGTGCCGTCCAAATCACTCTGTGGACGCTCGCGGCGAACTGGGAACAAAACGGGGGGAAGTCCAATGCTTACCCGAAAAACTGCAGCAGTCTCAGCTCCGGCAGTATCCCGTTCCCAATACTCGATGATTGACCGGCCAGGCAGGCACACAACTGATTCACAACTGTGTGATCAACACAACAGACATGATTACACACACAATTCATCTATTCAGACTAAATACATTTTACTCCACAGATCGCAATCACCGGATTTATATAACAGGCTGAAAACAGCGTCGACGGCAGGTCACTGGACTGGGGCGCTGGGCTCATCCGGGCAGTGCCGGCGGTTGGCTTTCCGGGGCATTTATCCATTGTCCGACCCGGTTTTCTTACGATGCAGAACAATGCCACCCCTTCTGACGCAGCCTGGTCGCGTGTGATTCGTTCGGCGTTTTAAAATTGTGACCTGCAGGCTCAAAGCTACCGTAACCCTGCTGATTTGTCGGAACATCGAATTTTCGGAATTTAGTATGTGATTTGTAGGAAGAAAAGAAAAACAAAATATGCATGTTTAGACTTGATAGTGAGAAATGGAATGAAATTTAATATATGGCAATATTTTTGAAAAAAGTCAGTAAAAAAATAATTGTTGGCGACACAATTATGCCAACTGGCAGTGGACTGTATTATTACTGATGCTCAAGCACGCCGACCTCACAGACTCACAGCAAGCCGAAGAGTCGGTTGACACAAGGAAAACAATCACAAGTTGATATTCAAACTTTATTGTGATTCAGGACAAAAAAACTCGATTTCAACGAGATGATAGACACAGCGTTAAGATCGTAAATTTGTCTGCTCTTCTCACACTTCACTCTGATCACAAGGTGGTACTTGCACCGCGTACAACTTCAACCACGACCACTCCTGGTTGATACTACTCTTGTGCCGCTTCGACGGTCCTTATATAGGATCGACCTCAGCTATCCTCAAAGGTCAATCGGTCAAGAGGGTCAGAGCAGTGACCTATGTCTTCAAGCGAACCCTCACAAAATAAGGTTCGCCAGGTCTTGTTACTGACACCGTGGCGAAGTGCCGCTTCAAAAATGCCGCATTGTTGATCTGCAGGTTCTGGGATTACTGTACCTCCCGTTCCCAACAATAATTGTACCATAAAAATTCAAAAACAGTTAAATGAAAACAGTTTTAAACTAAATAATATAAAAATAAAAAACAATCGCTGATTCTTTTCACAAAAATATCGTCCTAGAATTTGCTCTAGGTTACTCATTAAGTGACGCTTGTATCAACAATAAAACTGAGTACAAATCAAAACAAAACATTAGAAAATAAATTAGTAAACAAATTAGCAGTAGCATTTTAAAATTATTAATTACTTTATCGAATTATAATATTCACTTCTTGAATTAGTAACTTAATAAATATTATTAATCAATGCAACAATTTCGATACAAATTGTGACAAGCAAGTTTTATTTTTTTACAGTATCCTGTTTTATGCCAGTTGGTTTTTTCATTTGATTGAAGTTTAATTCATTAGTTTACTGTACCAGAAAAATTGCTTATGTAGAATCTAATTCCTTTGAACGTTTCAAGTATCAGTTTGGCGTGACCTTTTGGTTACGTTTAAAATGTTCAGTTGTTTAGGCTTTTGACAAACCCAGCTTGCGCAGACAGTCTGTCCAATTATGGACGACTGGACTTCAGAGAATGCTTTGGATGAAGCAGTTGACCAACTGGACGATGACGCTATACAATCGGGTGAGGAGTCCTCTGAAGTGCCTAATGCAGACACGACAGTTCAGCCAAAAGTTCCCATCGTTCCTAATTTTCCACCGATGCATCCTTTTTCAACGAGACCCGCTTACAGGTAGGTGGAACAGCTATAGTTCTTTTTCTCGTATTGCACATTTTAGATTGGAAAGCAATGATAGTTTATCACAAATTATTACTGTTTTTTATGTTTTTTACAATTTTATTTGCTAATCGGTTTGCACATTGACTGTTTGATTGTTTAGCTATAGATTCAAACCTCAAGTTACTGTTAATTTGGCAGAAGTGGAAGGATGTGGAAGGAAACTTCGGAGGAATTTGGCACAAGTACGCCGACATATTGACTCTACTGCTCCAATATTAAATCATATTGAGGTATATTTATTGAGTGTCTGCATTAAAGGTGTTTTGATTTTGATTTTTTGTTTTTTTAATTCTACATCTTGCCAAGTGTTGTTCATAACTTTAGACTAGGGCGTGGCTTAATAGGAATTTACGTGATAGAATTTTCGTTCAACCTCATTTTGTATATTCCGCCGAAACATATCCTGCCATGTGTTTTCCTGACAAGCCTATCGATTGCGTCACTACAAGATTCGTTCGTTCGGCAATGAACAAAGTGAAATGTCCAATTTTTGACTTATGCGTAAGTAATTTTTGAATTTTTAACTGACGCTAGTTACTGTGATAGAGTAAATTTAGAAAACTGGCCAGAAAGGCAGTGATTTCTTTATACGATAAATGCTTTTCATTCGCTGTTAACTTTTTTAAGCAAAATCGGCATTTTTTTAATGCATTTTAGCTATTTCTTTTGCATCTTGAATCTTGATTTGAATCTTCTACTGTTACTGTTAATTCTCAAACAATTTTTTTTTAGAAAAAACACTTTTTATTTGATAGCTGAAATGTTTTCTTCAGTTTAGCTATGACTGTTCAATAGATTTTTCTGTTATTAAGAGACACACTGGTCTTTGGAAGTTTATTTTTTTATTTTTGATTTACCAAAATTTTGTTTTCGTAATATATTGATTGTTGTTGATGGGTTTGATGAGCTAATGATGAATAATAAGTCAGTATTGACAAATTTCTTTTGAAATTTCGAAACATCCTAAAGAATTATCGTACTGTAGATGGTTCTATTTATGCATTTACGGTAAAACTTGAAAATTAAGCATTAATTTATATAAATTGTTTTTAAATTTGTTTTTTTTAAACTGAATTTTGTTATACGTTTAGGTTACATATATATAATAATTTTATCTTTTTATAATATTTTTATAATGACTTTTAATTCCATTCACTGAAAATAAGTTTTTAGTCATGCATCTTTTATACGAATTTCTACAAGTTTCTTTGTAATAATTAATTTAGTTTTAATTGAAGCGTTTTATTTTGGTGAACTGATTTTAAAATGATATATTAGTAAACTTTTCAGTGGACACCAGAAGGCAGACGGCTAATTACAGGTGCTTCGAGTGGCGAGTTTACACTGTGGAATGGGACAGCTTTTAACTTTGAAACTATTCTTCAAGTTAATATTCACAATAGTTTTGTTATTATAATTATTATTGTTTTATTTTTATTATTAAGGCGCACGATTCAGCTGTGCGTTCAATGCGCTGGTCGCATAATGATATGTGGATGATTACTGCAGATAATGATGGTTTTGTCAAATATTGGCAAGCGAACATGAATAATGTTGCCATGTTTCAAGCGCACAAAGAATGTGTGCGCGACATAAGGTAAATTAATGAATAATTTATGGTTATATTATTTTTATAATATTTGTTGCATTGTGATTCATAGTATAGTATAGTATAGTATAGTATAGTATAAGATAGGATAAAATAGTATATGGTCATTCGTTGCAATGCTATTGTTAACAGCATCAGTTATTTATTTATCAAGTAATGAATGATGTTTCAGTTTACGGTGACATTTTTGTGTGTTAAATGAATGATAAATTTTTTTATATTGATTAAATTTGGAGATAAAAATAAAAATGCATGCACTGATTTTCAAACTTTGCTTTTTTGAAAAATGTTAAATGCTGTTTTATTTCATTTTGTTTGCATTACAATATTGATTTATCAGATGGAATTCTGATTTCAGCGAAAATTTTTCCATTTTTACGTTGTCTTTTTTTGTGATAATTTTAATTTTATCTTTGTGTCTATGCTCATTTTATTTTATTTTATTTTATTTTATTCTGTGCAGTTTTCAAGTGTTTAAAGGTTTGCTATTAAATAATAAATTTTGAATTGCAAGGCATTCAACTCTTTCCCGTATCATTTAGAAGAAGTTTTACTTGTCCATCATCATTTTACCATTTCCTGACTTATTTATTTTACAGATTACCAGATGATTACTTAAAGATTGTAATTAATTAAAGCACATTATTTGTTAACTATTTTTTCAATTTCATTTTAGCTTCAGTCCGAACGATTTGAAATTTGCAACGGCAAGCGACGATGGTACTGTAAGGGTTTGGGATTTTATTAGCATTAACGAAGAGAGAGTTTTACGTGGGCATGGTTCTGATGTGCGGGCAGTGGACTGGCATCCTCAGAAAGGTTTGCTTGTATCAGGAAGCCGGGACTCTCAACAGCCCGTGAAACTTTGGGATCCTAGGAATGGACAATGTCTTTCAACTCTGTAAGTGTTTGAAATATTGCAGTTGTTGTCGTTGAACTTTTATTCTTTGCAAACAGTTCACTGATGTGTGCATGTTTGCATATTGTGGACTAAGGGAAATTTTAAAACCGAATATTGTTCAGACATTGTCATAAAAATGCTGTTATGTGTACCCAGTGGAACCAAAACGGCAACTGGCTGTTGACAGGATCGCGAGATCATTTGATTAAAATGATCGACATTCGAATGATGAAAGAATTGATGACGTTCAAGAGTCATCGTAAAGAAGTTTCCGGTATTTTGTCTTTTAAACTTATTAATATGCCGATAATGAATGTGTTATTTTTTCTGATATTTTTTAACTTTAATAGCAATTGCCTGGCATCCTTTGCACGAAGGGTTGTTTGTTAGTGGCGGTACTGACGGGTCGATGATTTTTTGGCATGTTAATTATGAAAAAGAGTTGGCTTCTATGGAAAACGCACATGATCAAGCGATTTGGGCAATAAAATGGCATCCATTGGGTCACATTTTAGCCAGCGGTTCCAACGACAATAATACGTATGTTGATGATTGGTGTATTTTTTGTTCAGTGTTTTATAAAATTGTTATTTCGCTAATTGTAGAAAATTTTGGACACGCAACAAGATTGGCGATACAATTGAAGATTTTTACTGTGTGCCGCAGTCTATGCACGAACAATCAGCTTCGGAAGCTAACAAAGAGGCGAACGATGAAACAGAAACGGCAGCTGAAAAGCAGAAAAGAGAGTTCAACGAAATACTTGGGATTCAAATTCCTGGCATGGGTCTAGAGGCGGATATATTGGAAAAGATTCGCGAGAAAGCGGAACGAGAAGCTCCAACATTGCCTGCGTTGGGCGGAATTGCGGCTGGTATGGATGCGAACGCAGCCTCTGTGAAAAGAACGTTATTGAAGAAGCCTCCGCCGAAGAAGGCACAACGTCAATTTGAACGTGTGTGGAACGTCAGCACTAGCGATGGCACAAATTTTGTGGACTATGCAATGTCATCGGCATCACGCATACCAAAACCGTCTCTGCTTGGCCGTCCTCCTGACCATCTGGTGGTTCAGTACCCCATGGACCAGATGCCAGCATACGAAATTGACCCTGTAGATTCGGCAATTTATGTTGCGTCGTCTCACGATTACTATACTGAAAACTGGTCTGTAGATGGAAGTGGACTGCCGTCCACGGGCTTCCAGCATTCGTCATCGGCGCTGCACGGGCATCTCAACTTTGATACTTTTGACGATCATCAGCAACTAGTTGAACTGGTGGATCCGACCACTTCATCTTATGTTGCCGATGAAGAACACATGGATGGAGTTTATGGAGTTCCTTATTCTGAAGAATACAATGTCGAGCAGAGCTTTCACAACGACGACTACACGAATCAGGCACCGTATGCATCTGATCGCTATTCACACTTGCACAGCGGAGGCAGTTATTCACGTGCTTACGGTGCTGAATTTGAAAAAGGTTACGATGACCATTATATTGGCCAGTATAATCGAGAACATCATTATCAAGACCAGTATGACGAACAGCAGTATGCTTCTGGCCAATTTGTTGATCAGTACACTGATGATCAGTACACTGATGATCAGTACGCAGAAGAATATGCTGTTGAACAGTACGGTGCAGAACAGCAGTACCCTGAACATTATGAACGTGGAAATCGCATACGATCTCCAGCACACTCATATTCTCAGTCATCAATGAGGTACAAAGACCGATCCGAACGGCATTACCATGAAAGTGCGAGTTCTTACTTTCCCAGTCAGCGTAACGATTATTCTTATTCTGCCCAAGGGTCAGGGACAAGTGGCCGATCATCCTCTGAAATGTACAAACCGTTGCTTTCTGGTGGATTTCACGAAAATCACCAGCAATCTCGCACATATATGCAAGAATCACATTCAGCTGCAAATTCGCCGCTCTTGCCAACAGATCCCAGGATGAAAACAACACGAACGCGAGACGGTTCACTATTGCCGACACCAACCGATCAAGCCCCATTAGCATATCACTCGACTTTGGACAGACAAGAGGAAAGTTTGCTAGAATCGAGCTCAGTGCCTCGGGATCCTAGACTGTCGCGTCAGGACCGTTGGTCGGCAGCATCTGGTGGCAGTGGTTTGCAGGATCCAAGACTGGCGAAGAAGCGGAATTTGCCGCATAGTCGAGCTGGCTTTGAATCGTACGAACGAATTCCACGGTCAGTGACGGAGATCGACCGTCGTGACACCACTGCCGGACGATCAGGTTCAATGCGAAGTCGCGGGAAGTCGGCTATGTCTCAGCAGCTGAGAAGCGACCGAAATCACCAGTTAAGTTACATGTCCAAGCAGAGCTTGTCATCTCAGCCGGTCGATTCAGGAGGTTTGCTGCCGAATCCAGATCATTCGTGGTCACAGTCGACAGCCCAAGATCCCAGGCTAAGAGGTGTTCTGTACAGTCGTGATCCGCGAATCACTGGTCGAACGACGCTGTATTCGAATAGCGATGAGCCAGAAGCTCTGATGAACCGGAGTGGAGGGATCGCTTTGAACGCGAAACGATCTTGGAATGCGGGAGTATCAGGTTCTGATGCACAGTTGGAAAAGCGACGCTACACAGGCGAACAGCCGCTGATTTCCGGTCGATACAGAAGTGAAACGGCTGACCCAAGGCTAAAGAACAGACCCAAAGAGTCAGTCTATCATTCAAACAGTCAGAGAGATTTTGACCACAACACTTACGATAAATATGGATCTGAATATCGCAGTAGTCGCCGATACGACGACGATAAATAAATAATGAGATGTGTGATGCGTTGTCGAATCAGATACTTTGTATTGAGTTGTCAGTTGAACTCAACAACGCTTGTTTTGCATCAGGCGAGCAGTTGTTTGGGAGGAATTATTCATTGTTGTACAGTTGGATTTTCTTTCTGTTAGCACTGTATTGTAAATAATAAACATTTGGATATAGCTTTGGCAAATTGTAATTTCAGAAGAACCAGCGTATTTATTTTTTTTTCCTCCCCTTCCAAATCTGTGCGAAATTGTTTTCTGCATCACCAACATGTTTATTGCAAATGCTTTACTCAACAACTTGTGAACTGATTGAACACTTTTCACTAACCGCTTGTCAGATTCATCAGCATTGTGTAATGTTTGCTGTTATCCATGTGTTATTTTGCACTTCACTAGCGTGAACTGCAAAAAAGGTTAGATGTACATTTTGAAATAAATTTTTTTGCGCTCTTGTTGTGGTTTTGATATGCTCTGTCGTTTCTGAACAAATGGGCTTATTATTTATCTCGCTTTTACTTTTAACATATAATTAATCAAACTTTAATTTTGCTTTATTTGATTGTCAATCTGCTTTGCAATTTAGCAGCAGTTTAGCAGCAATTTAGTTCGCTATAAACTGCAACAACAATCAACTGGTACCATTTGTCATATTCAATCAAGCATGGATGCGTGAAAAGCTTTCGCCGAGATGATACTCTGCGTTGCGGTTTGCACATTTACAATTTTACAGGTAAATTGTACAACATTTCGAGTTCAACATTTTTATTGCTTTTCTTCTTTCTGATCTTCATTGAAACAATTGAAAAACTTATCCAAAATAAAAAGTACTTTTGTTTCGTAAGAATTCTATGTGAATAAGTGAATTCTATATGAATATTCTGATAGTTCTGATATTAAAAAAAAATAAAACAAGATTTTTTTGTCGTCATTTTACTCTTTGTTGCAAGAAGAGTAATTTTAGACCCGTCCAAATTCATAACTGTAACTTCCAGGATTGTAAAGCACAAGCAGAATGTAAATGCTAAGCAACAGAAACTGATAAGAAAAGAAAAGAATCTATGGAAAAAAAAGGCACTGCAGAAAGCAATTAGCTTTGTTCAGTTTTCGAAATGCAATCAAGCGAATTGTCTGGTTGTGATATTTTCCAACAGTGGGTAGACCAGATCAGTAAGATCAGCGGCGCTGAGGTAGCCGTCGGCCTTGGAACCTTTGCACATTTTGTACTGCAACGGTGCGAGAGAAGGGTCACAGACCATTGGATGATAAACGTGGATTAAATCAGGTTCCGGAGCTCTGAATAAGTTTAACTGAGTTCTGTTGAGCAGCTTTTGAAATAAATCCACATCTTCAAGTCCCCAGCCGTCGATGCCGAGATCTAAACCACCAGCCGCGTCGAAATCTGATTTATACAACGCGACTGAACCATATCCAAAGTGTCGGAAATGTCCTCGGTTGGTGCTGTGGTCAAAATGATCACCAGCTTTTGCTGCAGAAGTCTGAAACTCGCTGAACACGATCGGAAAGAAAACTTGCCGTCCCAATTTTGTATTGGCACGCAGACGATAGAGCGCCTCGGTTGTGAACAGCATGTCCACGTCGGTCAAGAAAAGAAGCGCATCCGGAGGACATTTTTCAATTCCAACTTGCAGACCCACTGCCCGGCTGAATTGTCGTTTTTCAACTAAAGTGAGGTCCACTTCAACACTGTTGCTCAACGTTTGCACTCGTTCAAGCGCTTTTCGATCATCATCCGCCATTGTTGAAGGGAAAAACGCTACAATCAATCGCACCCGTTCCACTCCATTTGCAGAGATTTGTTCAATTTGGTCAGCAAATCGCAAAAATGAACTCAAACGACCATGCACCGCCACCACTATGTGCACCGTGATTTCAGAGCTTGGTAGCGATGCTGCTGCACTTTCAGAGTTGGAACTCTGATCTGATATTTGCAACTGCAAAAATGGACGACGCAAATATGCATGACGCCTTACCATTATTGAAGTCTTTTTCCCTTTGAGTCTTTTGTGAGTTAAAAGCAAATCCAGCATCAGATCCACGCCTACAGGAGGTCGAATCCGCTCATAGCCGTACAGTACGCTGCGAAATAGAATTTCCCTTCCCAGCTCTCTGCTGTGCGAATTCATCTGTCGCATCAGCTGTTGAATTGCATTTCTGATGCAATATTGCATTGGCGATTCAATTCGTCTGCGTGGACAGTCAGCATTGCCGGCACAATACATATACGGTGGAGAGATGTACTGCCACACGTCGACCTCCTCCACTGAGGTGCATTTCACTTGGTGCAACGATGGCGATGTACTGCTGGATCCTGAAATATAATGTGATTTCAAATTGCTTTCTGTTTCAATGCGTGCACTGGAAAATTTGGCAAACTGCTTGTATGTGAAAGCTTCAACATACTAGCGAACAGTTTGCCGGATTTTGATTCCATTCTTCATTCAAGTGCTACTGATACTTCAGGAAATATCAAAAAACAAATCTCAGCACAAATCACTAATTAATCAACATTGCACGAATATTTTGCAAACCTTGTTCACGTTGCAAACGTACAAGTTTGCCGTACAATTCTGCAAGCTGTTCGTTGAGCACAAAGCGATGCATTCGAAGCATCATGTTCGCTTGTTTCAACGGATGCAGTGAGATGGCTTGATGAACTTGTGGAACGTTCAAATCACCGCTGACAGCGAATGAACCGTCGTAATTGTTGTAAAACAGTGACTGCAACTGAAAGTGGAATTCTTTGAAATCATGAAAGCCAAAAAACGTGCAAGAATACGTATTCATTTATTTATTTATTTATTTATTTATTTCAATTCATAAAATTATAATACTGAAATGATGCATAGTATAATGATGAATGGAAAAATGCCACACAAAGTTATCTCTTGTTGGTAAACGGTAATTTATTGTCAATCTGCCTTCAACTTGATAACAACTATCAGTCATTTTCATACAGTCAGTAATTTTATGTCATATTGTGAAAAACTGGTGCTTATGCATAGTTAAAAAAAGATTGATGATTGTTCTGAAATGATGCACGTTCTCATTTTGATTTAATCCACCTACATTTTATGAAAAAAATTACATTCATCGAACGCTTCCTCAACTTCTTTTCATCACATTTATTCACAGTTTCAAAACAAATAATATACGATTCAGTGTGTATATGTATGCAAATTTTCTGTCGATGCGCGACGAGATAATTGCTATGCGCAGCATTGCATTATACTTCAATAATAGCGTGAACTGCAATAGCTGCAACATAAATGAACAATGATAGTTGAAGTGATTCCTTTTATTTTGGAAGAAATGAAGCGGCAATTTTTATTATTAAATTTAGTTTACTTAGCCTATCAACGAGTACAACATTGAGAAAGAAACAAGCTTGAATAATATGACCAAATGAAATAGCTAATATGAGATTGATTTTCAGGCGTTTCAACTGCATTTATGTAAAGTGGCAAAAATGACATGTACAATTGTGATTGTAATTTTCAAGAGGCCATTTATGATGGCGATCAACAATATTTTTAAGGTTCAAGAAATGAATGATTAGTGGTTTCCATGTTACTCGGGCAATAAACTAGACATCAGATGTTCAAGCACTTCCAAGGTTCAATACAATCATACATGAATTATTATTCTTCATTTTAAATGTTATGCGTTCAAAATGATCAATCTACTCAGTTGCATCACAACTCAATCTGCATACTTGGAAAGTTCAGTTTAACTTAGTTAAGTGCATTCTTCATCATTATTAACTTTCTTGAAATAAACACTGCATGAGAATTTTCATAATGGCAGATATTAAGGCAGTTTCAAGTTTTTATCTAATATTTTATATGGAATAATGCATCCCGTTTCATAGAGTTATTCATTTATACGAGAATTTTACTATTTTAGAAAGTAATTTTGAAAATACTTTTCGGAAACGGAAGTTATTTGCATTTCCGTTATGTTGAACTGCTGAACATTCAATTTTACAAAGCTTTACATATTTCAAGTCAGTCTCAGTTCACATGTGTGCATCGGCTGTCTCTGTTCTCAGCTAGAAAGCTAAATTAATTTTATAAAGTGATCGAAAAACATTTCCACTATAATATAAAAGAAAATCAATCGCTTATAAAATACTTTTTCCTATTTTATAATTATAAACTCTATGCGAAATGTGAAAATTTTTAGCAATTGGTAAAAAAAAATCTTTTAAAATACCTTTTCACATTTATTGTTCTGTTTCATTGTTGAAATGCAGTTTGAAAGAGTTTGAGTTTTGTTAAAAATAGATTTAATTCATATTTATTTCAACAACTTATTCAACATTGCAAGTTGCAAAAATCAACAATGGAAGCAACTTTTCATTGAACAATCAGCTTCTTCAAGCTTCAAGAAACGCGTGCAAAAATTAGTGTGAAGAAGAAAGCAAGCAACGTTACAATGGAATGTTACTTTTATTGAAGTTTGCACTTGTTGATTTATACTCTCAGAAAAGCAAAAAATCTACTGCTTCGCACAAGCTGAACCATGGCATTGTGAATTATGATCATTTTCAGTTAACACTTTTCAAAAAAACATATCCATGGCAAAATGGTCACTGAAGTTATTGTTAGAAAATTTTGCAAGATGAAATGATAATTTTTCATTTCATTTAAATTAAATTGATACAAGAAAGAAAAATAAAACAAAAAAGAAAATAAATAAAACGTTTGCTTACTTCATAAGCAAGTGGACAAGTGATGCCTGCAAATCGAGCAACACAGCGACTCAGTTCCACATCTTCGTGTGTACTGCGAAAATCTGCCAAACAAAGATGAACGTGAGGTGCCGTTCGGCGCAGTGCTTCACGACTCAACAGTACACCTGGTCCACCCATGCAGTACGGCTGGTTAATATCCAGACCAAGCTTTCCTTGTTCAAAAGGCTTACCAAAACCAGTCTGACCAATAATCATTGGTTGACTAGAATTCAACTGAACTAAAAATGCTTCAAGTTTCTCAACTTTTACATATAAGTCATCGTCGGCCCTGAGAAACCAGTCGAAATGGTCACCATATTTTGTGTGCATGTAATGCAGCATTGCCAACGACTTCTTCTGTGGCGGATAAGTATCATCAACACCGGGCAGTCGAACAACTGGCAAACCACTGGGCAAACGACCAGCATTATCACCGACGAAAAACTGAACCCGACCACGTAGATGTTCAGCCCAGGTCTGCATGATTGTAATTGCTCGTGTATTCAGATACTTTTCTGCAGTCATCACTCCAACAAATAACAATTGTCGACGTTTCCCAAGCACCGTTGACGTGCACGTTTTGCCACGTTGGACAGCTGATGGTTGCATGAGCAAAATTCCCAATGCCAGACCGATTAAAAATAACAACCATCTTCTGACTGGACGTCCGAAAATTGTCAAACAGTTTCTTCTTGTCTGCATCACATGCCCTTCAAGTCTAAACTAAATCCCATTGCCAGGATGATGCTTGTCCAATTTTATAACTATTCAAGAAGAACAATACATGAAGAAGATGAGGAAGAAGAAAAAAAAACATTCATTCATTTGTGCTGTTTTTTTCTGCATTCGTGAAACTGAAAATAAAGCAACGTATTGACCCAGCTGACCCTGACAAATAACGACAAGAACAAAATTGCGGGCTTGTCAAGCTCACCGCCCCCACTGTGACGAACTGTCAAGGGCAGTACAGTAGCCTGGTAACCCAAATTTTTGTCCAAAAAAAATGCCAGATTCAACGACCAAGCAAGCTGACACACTGCCGTCAACAGCTACTAAGCTGAATCTGGCAAGCAGAAAACAAAAAATTCCAACAAAGCAAAAAATGCCTTGTCAATATTTCTTTCACACTTTTTACATGCCAGAGTTGAACATTTTTCAAATTCAATTTTAAATATATACGCATGAGAAGAATTTGCTAATCAATGGATGATGATGTAGTAAGAAAAAAGTCAAACACATACAGAGTGACTCTTCTTAATATTTTCTGTTGAACAATTATACATGCAGACAAAAGAAAAATAATACTTTCATTATTAATTATCAAACGATTCAAATTTATTACAATTCATCACTTATCTATATGTTGACATGATCAATTACAATATAAGTTTCTACAACACGATTAGACTGAGAAAAGTACATTGCTTGAAAAATAGTTCATGTAAAATTTTGAGTTTATTTGAAATGTTTAAATAAATACATAAATATATAAATATATAAATAAATAAATAAATAAATATATATATATACATGTGGAGAAAGTCTCAGTTTAATATATGCATTTAATTTTATGATGTCAACTAAAATGCCGATGTTGATATTCTTATTGCAAGATCAGATCATCTCTTATTGAAGAATTTCCGAGTTATAATCTATTAAACAGTTATAAATGAGCAGTTAATTTTTTTTGGAAAGTCAATATTAATGCTAAAGCAGCAATAGCTCTGCTGATTGACCAAGCCAATACACTAATTTGTATGACAAAAAATATTTGGTAGTTCTATCCTATCCTATCCTATCCTATTTTATCCTATGAAAATTTTACTTGAAAACAAGTCACTTGCTCAATAATAAGTTCGAGATGTAAAATTTAGAGTATAAATTCAAATATTCATGCAACTTATATTACAATTTTAATTAAAAAAAAATAAAATTTAAATGCAAATAGACACTGCATTAATTAACATGTGGTGAGAGCACAAAAATTCTATATAATGCAGGAACAGCTGCTTGTCTCAAATCCGTTAGAAAATTTAACATCCGTTGTATTATGACAAAATTTCTCTATGAACAGCTTGTAAAAATTTAAATTTTTAAATTAATTTTATCCATATAAACTGTAATATAAAGATATGATAATGATGAAATAAAACTCTGAAAGAAATGTTCAACAAGGGAAAAATCTGAACACTCAAAATATGTATGGAAATGAGATTTACAGAAATTTGCAAAACATCAAAAATAAAATATTAATTTACACTATATACATTATGAGCATAATTTTCAATACTTACTTGAAAATTGATGGAAATTGAGAAAAATGAAAAGTAATTTGAATAAATTACGAACGTCTCTTACAATAGATATTAAAATTCAGTGTTGACAAATAATTTTAAAAGGAAGCCGATTGTTATTTAAAAAGAGAACATGACCAAATGGCCCTAATTTGTTAGTACAATTATTACGATTTTTACGATAAGCTGTTTTGCTAATGTATTGTTTTACACGTCACGCACGCAGCTCGTGATTTCCCAATACCCCCAATAGACCCATTTGCCTTTGCATTCACTTTTGTCATGTCACGTTGTCCTTTTTCATTTTTTTGACATTTATTCTTGTAAAATAAAAATTCAAAATTAGTCATCATAAAAAAACAGTTATAAAATAATATAGCCACCCAAATGAATCACCATAAAAAGATTTTCATCATATCTGTCAACAGAGAGGCAGCAGCAGTGAAACAAAACTTCTACATCATTAAACAAACGTGTCAGCATCAACATGCTATCACTGTTATACGGTAAACATTTTAAAATTTCACTGCTTTTTAATACGCATATCCATCTCATTTTACAACCTTTATGTGACAAATTCTGCCAGCGTTTTTTGATTAATGAAGGAGTTTTGTTTGTTTCTCTGTCCTTAAATCAGAGCAAACAATTTATAAAAGTAACTGGAAAAAAAGTAAACATTTTGAATAGAGTATTTAATTTTTAATTTAAATACAGCCGAAAATATTGAAATTATTTGAAAATTTAAAAGATAAATATAATAATCAAATTATAGTAATATTCAAATTTATACCTGAAAATTATTATAAAAATCAATGCAAAATTGATGCTAAAAATTGATTTAAAAAATTGAAAATACTATTTTCATGCAATGCAAAGTCAGAAGAAGTTTTGAAATTTGAAAAATATCTTCAAAAATTCTTCATGTCTCGGTAAAAGTTTTTACATTTAAGTTACATCAGAATTTACTTGTTCTTGTTATTACCACTTAAAAAAAAAATAAATAAATAAATATATATATTAATTAAAGTGTTTTATTTTCATTTTTATTTTTAATAAAACATGATATTTTTGCTTTTTTGCAATTCATAACTTTACTTGAATTATTAAACTAAATTAAAGAAGCAATCCAATGAATATAAGCTCTAATATAATTTAACAAACAATTTAGGTTATTTCAATTCATTTTATTGATTTATTTCATGATTTTCAGAAATAAATTTCAGATGTTGAAGATTGCCGCTTGCACGTCATCAGTTGATTTTACGTGAATACTTACAGTATGAAATCTTTAAAATAATTCGTTTTTTATTTGTTTTCAAATAACTTGCTATTAAATATATTAATATTTATTTCAAAATTAAATTATAATAACTCTGCCAAGATTTTGAATCTTTCCTACTGTAACGTAGCTTTTACCTGCCAGTTGTGTGTTCTCTGCTTGTCAGTGAATCAACAGATTGCTGTGATTGCAGCTGTTTCGGGTAATTGAATTTGTTATGAAGTGAATTAAATAAATTTTGCAGTTACTCATTGTAATGTTAGCTATTTTGTTTGTTTAAACATTCGTAAATATATTAATCTTAATCACCCATTTTGAGAGTAAATAAAGTTTTTTTTGATGAAGTTTAGTTAAGAATACTTTTGCCTGTTTACTGTTTTTATGTTTTATGATTACTTTTTCTGAATATTTTATATACTTCAACCCTGGGATTATAGTCATCTTTTCTCCTCGTTGAAATAACTTTTGGTGACGAAATGCAAAACACCTGAGTGTTTACGCCGTTTCATCATTCAGTTCAGAAATTTATAGACATTTTCAGTAGGTCAGTTTGCATTTTATTGTCTGTCTATGATTGCACAAAAATTTGGTGTCAGTATTATTCATGTTTTAAATATTTTTCACTTTTTAAATATTTTTAGCAAAATAAAAGCTACTGATTGTTGTTAAATGGTTAAATGAACTGATTTTGCTAACTTACTTCAAGAATTTTAAGAGTTCTTAATTTATGTAATATTTTTTAATGAAATTATAAATTAATGTTTAATCGAAATGTGTTATTAATGGTGATTGAGAAAATCAAGAAGGTTATTTTGATCGTGAGGTTATTTTATCATGAGGTTATTTTCTTGATTTTCTCAATCACCATTAATTGCATGCATTTTATTTAATATTTTAATATATTTAAGATGATAAGCATTTTAAACTAGTTCTTGTAACGAAAAATTTATTGTTTACAATATTCTGAAAACGGATAAGTAAGTACAGTGCAACGTCCTACTGTAGTTGCGACAGGGTTATCGGGTCAGTGTCGAACGGGAAAGTATTGGTGATAGGTATTAGTTTGCAATTGGAAATGAAAAATGATCGTTTAGTGTTTGCTGTTTAATTAAATAAGTAAGATGCTACGATTTGTTTACATTTTAGTGCCTATTTATTTTTTACGTAATGAATCCGTGTTTCGTGTCAATGAGAGTTGAGGTTGCACAATTAATGTTGAATATTAGACATTTTGTTGTTGCTTTTATGTAAGCTGTAAATTTTATTCTCTTTATTTAATTTTTATTAAATAATAAGCGATTAAATAAAACTAATGCAATTATCATCGTCATTGTTTCTGCATGCGCTTATTGTTATTATTAAGGGAAAATGATTTGATAATTGATTAGCAGCGTTTGTCAGTGTTACTTTGAATGATTTATTTTAATTAATTAATAAATAATAATAATAATAATAATAATAACAATGTATTTCTATGTTTCATTTTTGTTTGATTTGATTTCGAAATCTTTTTTTTTATTTTTGATTTCGTTATTTTGTCTCTACAGTTTATTATCATGTTAAATGCATGTGTTTTATTCCAATTTTGATAAATTTATCACTTTTTAATGAGTGACTTTTATTTTAATATGTATGATAAGCTGTGATAGGTTAATCAAATAGGATATATACACAAGAACTACCTTAATTAGGCAAGAAGAGTGAACAAAAAATGCTGCATATGCATTGATTCTTTCTAACGTGAACCTTGTGATTTGGTTTTATCAGATTTTAATCAGGCATCAGTGAAATGAAAATTGAAATATGGAAAACTGCTTTATTTTGAAAATTTGCAAAATTTCGTTAAAATTTAATCCATTTTAAATAAGTTGAAAACTGCAACTCGCCCAAGGCATGCAATATTGAATTTTTGCTACAAATATTACAAATGTGTGTGAGAACAGTTTTAGTATTTAGATAAGAATTCTGTTCTGTAATTTCTTTTTGTTTTTGAGAATGATGTACTTAATTCATTTCTTATTTAAGTTACACCAGTTATTAATAGTTGCTTGTATTTGCATCTGTATCAATTGCTGCTATCTGTACCAGTATTAAGAATAGTAATAAAAAAGCAGTGCTTACTTGAAAAGTATGCTGTAGAAGAGGTGTTGTCGTCTGCTTGGCTTATGTTGCTTATGGAAACGCGAAGGGGATTTGGTTAAATGAGAAAATGAAATGGTTATTCCAGCATTGGTGGACAGTGTTTGCATTTTTGGCCAATCATTTTTGAAAAACTGTCGACTGAAGGTTTGAATGAAAATCTTGAAATCGACCGTTTTGCACAAAGAAACAGCTTTACACTTTTTATTGTGTATTTTTTGTTTCTTTTTTTTCATTTCGTTTTGTTTGCTGTTTTCTTTGCAAATTTGCAACATTTTTTTTCAATTTCTCTTTAGATTTTGGAGTTGCTTGCTTGGCATGAAGAAAAAAGTGGCAAGTGAGAAAAGGGGGAGGGGTGTGGCATTGGTCAAAGAATTAAAATCTTGCATTCTGGCTGATGTTGTTCATACTGGCAATAATCATTGCAAAACTGTTGATGTGACGAGTTAGCCAATCGACTGTGTTCTTGTTTACGGTATTGGCCAATCAACGTCTTTTTGTTCAACGTAAATCTTATCTGTTAAGAAGTGAAAATTTGCACTTTGCAACTGAAGTTTTTATCCGTCTGAGTAAAATGGAAAATTCGGACAATAATTGTTTTTTTTTTATTCTGAGCAGTTGCGATTGATTTTGAAAGAAATCTCAGTTATTGTTGCGAAATATTAAGCACAATTGTTGTTTCAATTTTTGCTTCTAATATTGAAATTTGGAAAAGTGAAATTCTTCATATTTATTGAAACCTTGCATTTATTTTTCATGTGTTTAATCAAAAAAAAATATATGTATATGCAGCGTTTTCCGATATAATAGGGCTAGGGTAAAAATGTATTCTTTGATTTGAATTTTATTCAAATAACGAGTAGAACATCTGAGCTGTTGTTATTATTATTATTTTAATAATCTGTAGAGAAGTGAGCAAAGTGGATTAGGTTTTATTTTCTCTCAAGTTACAATGCACCGATTGGTGATACATGAATGATGCAGATTGTATGGGAATTTTTATATTTTGCATTTGAAGAAATTTCACGAACAAGCTTGGAAAGCAATATGAAAAGTTGTCGCTTTATTAATACTTTTGAGAAGTTTTTTTGTGAATATTTGCAAGATATTTTTGAAAAGTGAAATGTTAAACTTTTTTTATTAAATCAAATTCCATTGATTAGTATATATATATATACTTTTTTATATAGAAATTGTTTTGCAATAAACATTTGCTGAATGCAGGAAAGCAAAACAAATTGCTATGTGAAATGTGTTCTTTGGTTTGTTTCTCTTCTTTTTTTTTTTATCGTAGACGAAGTTGAGCAGTGTTTCTCAAGCAGATGTTGAGTAAAAATCGAGCAATGATGAGAAATTGCTTTTGGCTGTTTTGTCTGTTTTGTGTTTTTTTGATAAATTTCTATTGCTTCAATTTCAAAAAAGAATAAATGTAAATTTATGATCTCATTCTCCGATTAAGGATGTTAGTTTATTTTTGAATGAAATAAAACTATTTTTAATTACATTAATTTTTTACACGTTGTGAAGATATGATGATATATATATATATATATATATATATATAGAGAGAGAGAGAGAGAGAGAGAGAAAAGCAATCATTTATTTTAACTTTTTGAAAGATTTTATTATTATTCAACAAATTAAGTAAGTAATCTTTTGCATATTTTAGCCTGATGATGGCGGCTGAAATTGGTGGTGCAGATTCTTTGCAGAACAACAACTTGTTGTCTGCGGAGAATTTGAATCATCTTCAATCAAATGATGCAATCTTGGTCGACGTTGACGCCAACAATGCACCGGTGATTGATGGCAGCAATTTTTCTTTGGAAAATTTTGGTAACTATTCAACACTGTGCTGTGTATAATTTTTATTTTTTGTAAATTTAAATTTATAGTAAACGGTGCTGTAACTGACGACAGTAACATCGTTGACAATCCTGCTTCTGTCATTGACTTGGATAATGAAAACGTCAGCTTGAATTGTACGCCTGATAGCTTGGAATTTTTCTCGGACAGCGTTGATTCCGTTCCATCCATTGTTCCAGTGTTTGTAAGTCTATTGACTCCATTTTATTGTTTCTTTTTCAGATATTTCTATTTTCACCGTTTATCATTTTTATTTGGATAAAGTGTCGATTTTGTATTTTAAGAGTTGCAGCATTTGTTCTGAGACTTTTCCCACACAGCAGAGTCTTATATCCCATCGTGATTTTTGTACACCTGAAGCGTTGTTCATGTATGCTTATTATTTCAGTTTTTTTCTTTGTCAGATGTTGATAAGTTTGATTTTTTTTTCAGATGTAACAATTGCGATTCAGCGTTGCAAGATGAACAGAGTTACCTCGATCATGTGGAGATATGTCCTTCATCAACACTTTACAAGTATTTCTGGTTGTTGTTGTTGTTGTTGTTGTTATTTATTATTGCAGGAGAGAATTTTATTTTAAAAAAGAAAATTTTTTTTAATTAGCACTTTCAGAATAATGTTGTGAAGTAATTTTTTCTACATTTGTTTCAGATGTGATCAGTGTGACCAGTGTTTTACGATCAAGAGAAACTTCAGATTGCACATGGCTTTGCACAATAAAAAGGAATCGAAATGTCCAATATGTGAAACAACGTTTGGACGGAAAGCATCATTTCAGTGTCATCTGAAATCGCACAAAGTGGAAGAAAAAGTTCGATGCGCTTATTGCAAATTAGAACTTTGCACTCAAGTATAGTTTGAAATAAAAGAATCCACCTGTGTGAGTTTAATGAAAAATGGTAAAATTTGGTATATTTTTAGGAGGAGCTAGTTGCGCACGTATCCGAAGCACATCCTTCCAATAGCGTACCTAGCACATTCTCTTGCGTACGTTGTAGAGCAGTTTTTGAAACACAATCTGACTTAATGAAGCATAAAAATTTGCACAAAAAGATGAGGCAAGGCTTGTTTGGTTTTTTTATTGTTTAGTTGAATTTTTTCCGTGACAATGAATTGATTTATTACTTTAATGTGAAATTTAAGAAGCAATGCTTATATTGAATAGTGATTTTTTGAATTGAAGTTTTCTTTTGACAAGCTTGACGAATTGTTCAATGATTTAGAGAAAGCTTGCCTACTACGCAGAACAGTGTTGATAATGGCGTACAATCAGAAAAGCGAAAATACCAGTGTGACATCTGTAAAAAGTTTTACTCATCTAAAAGTGCCCTTGATCGTCACACGTTCATTCATACTGGTAAGATGTTCTTTGCATTCTTTTTGTAATGGATATTTTTTTTTTTAAAAAAAAGAGTATTTTACTTGATTTTCTTTTTTTGTCAGGAGAGAGACGATTTAGTTGCGGCCAGTGTGGCAAAAAGTTTATTCAGCAACCATCGCTGACTTCTCACGAAAATGGTCATCTTCAAAAGAGGCCTTACGTATGTAAATTTTGCGGCAGTAGATTTACTCAGGTGATTTGAAAGTGACTTATTTTTACCTTTTATAAAGAGGAGGAGTGAAAGTTGTGAATGAAAAAAAATTTTTTTAGAGCGATATTTGTGTAGCAGCTGTCAGGGTATTTTTGTATTTCTTTAGAAGGGTAACCTGCATACGCATATTCGTCGGCTTCATCCTTGCAATACGAATGGCAGTTATTTTCAATGTAGCACATGCCCTTGTGTTTTCAAAACGTGGCAAACACTGAATCGTCACGTGACGCAACGACATTCAGTAGCTGAAGACAATTCTAATGAATATCAGCCGAACGGCGCATTGCTTCAATCGACGACGACTAGTCAGCCGGCTGCTGCAACGACAGGAAATGAAAATTGCATGCCATCCAATGGCAATCCGACAGAAGAGCAGAAGTCTGACAACAGTTTTTTAACGGATGTTTGCTTTGGCCAGTCATCACTGTTGGGAAATGGTTTGGAACCGAAATGGTTGGGATGTTCTGCCGATGTCAATGTCACGCTGTTGTTGACCCCGCTGTTCAAAACTCAGTCAGTTTCGCTTCCAGAAACAGCAGCATGTGAAGCAAAAGATGGACGAAAATGGAAATGCCATTTTTGCGATAAAAGATTCAAAAGAAAGTACGATCGTATGCGTCACATTCGTGTGCACACTGGTGAGAGGCCTTACAAGTGCGACTGTTGTCAGGCGGCGTTCAAGTTGAAAAGCACTCTGAAACGACACGTCAGAGGTGTGCACAGCGGTATAAAGGAGAAGCGATGTTACATCTGTTTCAAGGCGTTGTCTTCGTCTTCGTCGTTGAAAGTGCACCTGAGATTGCACTTCAACGAGGGTTTCGATTGCAGTCGTTGTCATCGCCGTTTCACCACAAATAGCCGCCTGAAGCAGCACAACGCAAAATATCCCGACTGCGCTGCCAAGCAGAAATCCGCCGCCAACGTTGGCAACACTGCCGCGCGCGGAACAGCGGGGCAGCCGAAATTGCCAACGCACTTGCAACCGTTGCACGTGGCACCGGACGGGACTGTTTCTCAGCTCGTGCAACCAGGCTCTGCCGAGGATCCACCAGCCCAACCTGATTCTGACCAAAGTGCTGCTTTGAAACGACCGCATCCGTGCGGTCAGTGCAACAAGCGGTTCAAGAAGGCCAGCCATTTGCGCAACCACCGTAGGACGCACGTCAACGAACGTCCGTACAAGTGTTACCTGTGCGAGCGCGGCTTTCGCACTCCGAGCGCTTTGAAAGATCACGCTCTCTTTCACGCCGGTAAGCGACGGTATCTTTGTTCAATCTGTCGCAAGGGTTTCTTTTCGAGACGCTGTTTGACACGCCATCGGTTCGTGCACAGCGACCAATATCCGTACTTATGTCCGATTTGTTACAAACGATTCAAACGCGCTGTAGTATGTCGTGTGCACATCCGGCGCCACTTGCAAGACAGTGATATTGAATACCAAACCGCCTTAGCAGAGTACCGACAGAAGGCAGGAGGCGAAGGAGAAGAAGAAGAAGAAGAAGAAGAAGGTGGCGGCGATAAAGGGTGCTTTTCAGTTGTGGAAATTGCAGCCGACTCGCGAACACAGTCTGTGACGACGGACAACGGTGATGGACGATTGGATGCCGGTCTCCAATCGCCAAAATATTTCTGCGATATTAGTCATTCTGTTGTAGCGGCTGCGGCGGCCGCTGCTTCGTTCGATTCACCCGGTGCAGATTTGAACAGGAACGTGGACTTTTTGTACGCTCTTGACGAACGACGTTGCGGTAGTGTCGATTTCATGGCCAACGGTTGCTTGCCGTCCACGTCGTCCACTTTGCCATTCGACAACACCGACGACACTGTATACGTGTGCCATTTGTGTCCAGATACGTTCGGACGACGAGAGTTGCTGGAAGAGCATGCCGGCGCCTGCCATCATCAGGCAGTTGACGAGTCGACGAACTGCTACGATCCGCGCGAGCACCTCTTTCGTTGCTTTCTCTGCGCCGAAGTTTCCAACGACCTGGACTCTTTCTCCAACCACATCCATTTGAAACATGGTCTCAATTTGTGCACATCCTGCTCACCGTGCCGACGTGAATTTCTGTCCGCTTTGGAGCTCAGCTTGCACATTGCCAACCATCACGCGGCAAGATATTGGCAATTCGATTCTCCATCGCACACTGGACAGTTGTTTTTGCAAGACAACTTGTCCATGCCTTCTTGGTTCAATGACGCTCCTGCTGTGAACTGGAACAATAATTCAGTCGGCAATTGTTCTTCTTCTGAAAACCTACCACCACCGGTTACTTCTGTTGTTAACATGGAGGCTGCAAACTTGCGCCAGTCTACAGTTGTCACGCCGAATTTCGTCACTCCCGTTGCAAATTTGCCGGCTACACAGGGCAAGCACGTCTGTCAGTATTGTTCTCGTCCTTTTAAAAAACGTTGTGATCTTGTGCGGCACATTCGCACACATACCGGTTAGTAGTACGTTTATCATTTTCAAGCAATATACACACACACACACACACACACACACACGCACACAAAATATATATATATTATTTGTTGGTTTTTGTCGTATTGTATTGTAATCGCTGTTTTGTTTAGGTGAAAAACCATTTCAATGTGATATTTGCAAACGTTCGTTCCGGGCTAGTGGTACATTGCGTAACCACCTTCGTGTACATGAACGCAAATCCTATTCTTGCGTTGATTGTGGCGCCGAGTTTTCAGAAAAGGCTTTGCTGACAATGCATCGAGTAGTGCATCGCGTCACTCATTCGGGTAGAAGTAATTTAAATACGGTTAAAAGCAACAGCAACAGCAGCAGCAGCAACAGTTTGGTGAATTTACTACCCCGTAGTGATGGTGCTGTAAAGGTGATGACGTCGGTTATACAACTAGCATCAGTTTTGCACATCGGTCAAAATGTTCCTGACGGTCGCGGTTCTGTTGTAGCTGCAAAGTCTGTTAGATTGTGCTTGATAATGGATCCTGCTGCTGGCGGCATGATTACTGGCCGTATCATCAGCGCAGATGATACATCGTCCGGCATGGCGGACAGCAGTAATTCTTTGTTGGTAGATTTGAACATACTTGATTACTTGGCTGAAAGGAGAATGACACTGTTGATCCCGAGACCGATTTTGGAGACAAATTTCGTCAATTTAGCAAGACAAGGTGTACAACGGGTCGTGATTGATGTAGCTTTGGCGCTGCGGACATTCAAAGCTGGCTTGAGCGATTTTCCTACCGAACACGAAAGAATGCCGTCACAATTACTGCATCAACAACAACCACAGCCACAGCCACCAACACAGGCAGAGATGCAGCTTCCGTTGCAGCAACAAGCGCCGGCACAGGTGACGCAGATTTTTCTTCAAGAATGTCCAAAACCACCACCAAGGCACATTCAGCCGAGAACAATAATCGGTCTTCACTGCAGGAACGTACCTGTTTCTTTTGTGCAAAATCTTTCCAAAGTCAATGCGGCATGCTGAAACACTCTTCTTCTTCTTCTTCTTCTTCTTCTTCTTCTTCTTCTTCTTGTTGATCAGTGTATTTTTCATATTGATGTTTACATTTTACAGATGAAATGCAGATTTTTGTCATCTTATCACCACAGTTGAACATCTCGCAGTCCGAATGCAATCAGTCGCTGAAAAAGATTGACATTTGAAATGAATAATATGCTCGTTGCGCACCGGCCTATCAAGCAAGAAGCAGTTGATTGTGATGCAAAATTTTTGAAGTTTATTTCATTTTTCGTCTCCACTCATATTATTTAGTTTTCTTAGACCAATGTAACGTCTGTACGCACATGTGTGCATGATCCGTATTATATATATATATTTATTTATTTATTTATTTTTTTTTTTTTCTTGCTTTGGGCTTGGGTTTCAGTTTGGTTTATTTTAGTTGTTTGGTTCTTTGCTTTTATGTGCTGCTCTTCTTATTTATTTTTCACGCTGAACTGCTGTTTGATCACCTGATACGCAGAAGCAGTTGCTGCTGTAGATTGATTAATTTAGGCTTTTATCATTGCATAATTTGTCGATGAAATAGCAGATTGTAAAGCTTTTTAAATGTCTCGCGTACAATTTCAAAGCGGTCTCATTGTTGTTTATTGAAAAATAATTTTGAAAAACAGATTTGTTTTCGTCCAGAAGATGTTTCTATTTTTTGAAGCATTCGATTATAATATGTGATAGTGTGTGATAATATAGAGTATTTTCAGTTAGTGCAATGATAATATCTGAATTGAGTAGTGCATTAATCACCATCTGCGGATTTACATTTGCACGTGGTGTAAGAGGAGAAAATTAGTGCTTTGTTGAACATTATTGATTTTGTTGAATAAAAATGTTAATCTTATTTTTGCACACTGCCTCATTCGCAAAGGTTGACATTGAGACGTGTTTGATTTAGTATTGTTGAATCTGTTAGCCCCAGGTATTTATTTACATTTGCATGCATTTATTTTGCATATGATATCAATTTGCATAAATAAGAGAAATTATCAGTAATATTTATTTGGACAAATTGTTCTTTTTCTTGTATAACAAGAATGGGAATACATTTGTCATATTTATTTATTTTATTCAAATTTATTTCATACTGCAACAGAACATGAAATGATCAGATCAGTTCATTGCTTCATGTGAAGTTTGATTATTTTTATTTCTTCTAAATTTACACAAGCATCATCACTTTCAGCATTTAGCATCACAATCAGTGATTGATTCTCGATTATTTGTGAAAAGCAAATAGCAATAGGAATGAATAATTCTTAATTGTATAATTATGTCAATCAACTGCTCTACAGTAAGGCTTGCTTATGATGTCATCTTTTGATCAGATTGATAGTATTAAAATGTAATTGGATCGGCGAATGCGCACATAGTTTCAATGGCTAAATTGTAATGCCGTCCAGTGTTATTTTTGAACTCACTCGTCACTATTCGGAAGAAACCATGCTCTCCCTGAAAGTAGATATTTTTCAACGTGCAACAAGGAAAATGTTGATATGAAAAAAATGCTTGCCCATGGAGAGCCCCACGAATTTCGACCGATCCAGTATTGAATTCCACTTTCTTCGTCAACGCCCCATCCGACTACAGAAATGATGTGATTGACCTGAATGAAAAAATCAAAGTAATCAATTTAAGAGGTCTGTGTTTTGTTTATTCTTCTTTTGTTTTTCAAAATTTTAACATTTACTATTGGCAAAAGTTTGTGTTCTGCATATATTCCTCCAGTATATGCTTCGAAACTGTCGGTTACGGCTATTCCGCAACTAAAATTGAAACGTTTCATCAATAAAGTTTGATGACTATGCTGCTGCCGCTACTACTACTTTTTCAAGTAAAAAGAAATAAATGAAATTGTCAAATATTTTAATTGCTGTCAGAGTTGTTGTAACTTGGGAAATTTTTATTTATTTCGTCTTGATTTATAAGTTAAATTGTGTATTATTGTTTGCATTACAGAAAGTTGATTTGGTAGTTGTTGTGGAACTTACGCAATTGGACCGTTTTTGTAAATTTCAGCCATCATTTCTACTCTTCCAGACAGAGGTCCGTAATCTCCGACTTTGTATAACGTGTAATTGGTCACTGCATAGCATTGGCCAAACGTGACGCAATTGCCGCATTCGTTGAATTTGTCGCAAACTGAAATTGAAAATAACACGCAAAAATTTCATGACTTTTCTTCAACTTTCAAGAAAGCAAATTTGCATAATTGTGTGCAAGTGTTCTAGTTTTATTTTCAAAAAGAATCAAGAAAAAGGAAAAGTAACATCCTCAAACAGAAATACCTCCATCTTTGGCTTGATAGTTGTTGCAGCTTTCATCAACTATTCCATGCTTGTGCGCAAATGCGTAAACAGGAATATGGTTGCCTCCGTGACAACTGCCAGCATTGCCGCAGTCAATGACATGCTGAACCGACAGGTAAGCCATAGGCCATTGACCCTTTCGACGAATGTTGATCCGATCAGCTAATGCAGATGTGGCTCCCATTGCCCAGCACGAACCGCAGTCTGCAAGAAGATCAAATAGTTCATCAAATACGACTTTGGTTATGGTGAAAGTTGAAAAAAAAATGGACAATAGTTTTTTTTTTTTTTTTAATGGGAAAGTTGTCCGTTTTTGAAAATGTATTTCATTTCATTGCAAACATGCTGAAATGATGAACAACTGACATTGTGGTATGTGCTGATTGCGAGTAGGACTGCAAAAATTGATCCCATTGTAGTTGCACCAATTCAGTTGTTTCGGCAAATTTTCTACCACGCCAGGATATTCGTGTGGTCGAGGACGGGTTCTTAAAATTTGTTCAGCTTCAAAGATTGAAAACTTCACCAGCAGTGAAGAACACTTGGCACTCACTTGACCATGCTCGGCTCGTTTGAAGATACTGGCCTGTAGCATGAACGGTGAACATGACGGGCGTTGTTTTTGATCAAAGCATTCTTCACTTGTAGCTTAGTTTGATCAGTGTAGTGGAAAGCTAAGCTGAAGAACAAGAAAAGTAAAACTGAGCTTTTCGGCATTGGTTTTTCTTTCTTCCTTATTTTAGTAACAGTTAGTTCAGTACGTTCGTTTCAAGAGAAAATGATCTGAGAAAATGGTGACCACCTTTTGCATAGCAGGAAGAAAACTGAGCTACTGCATCCGACAGCTGCTGATTGATTTCGTTGTTTCATTTGCCAGTTGAGATGAACAGCAGCAACTGCAAAATACCAAAAGCATTCAAAATTCGGACGAATGCTTTTGATCTTTGAAGATAAATGATCAGCAACTGCCTTCGTTTTTGATATTCACATTTTTCACTTTATTTATGTTTCCTTTTGGGCCGGCTATTTATTTGGGCATCGTATGCTATTTTTCATTTGTTTCTGTTTGTCTGTACTGAAATGTTGAAAAAAGAAGCACATCCTAGTTGCTAGCTTAAAAAAAGAAGCTTTCATTTCGAGCAATTTTATGCAAAATTCATTTCCACGTTCATCAGCATCATCAACAAAAATTCCAATACAACAACTTTTTCGCCTGTCGCTTTTTCATAAATTGAAGTCAGTTGAAATTTCCATTTTTAATTCTCTCTGTACCTCAGATCATCAATACTTGCTGTGTACAGTAGTAAATATTTCGTTTCAAACTCTGCTTGTTAGTTTTCCCAGTTTCAGATATTTTTTACTTTTTTGAAAAGTTGAGAAATATTAAAGAAAAGCAAAAACAGATTTCCTGATTGACCACCCATTATCAAATACCGAAATAAAATACCGAAAATGCGTATGATGAACAATTAAAATTTTCATTATTATTATTTATTAACATTGTAGTATTTGCTAATGTCACAGTTTCATTGGATGAGTTGAAAACCGTAATTGAAATGAAAGTATATAGATAAAAAAATAATATTTTTTTTTATTGTTGTGAAAGTATTAATAAATGAGTTAATTAAAGTTAAAAGAATGATGAAAAATTGGTGATCATTCATTCTGAAATTTAATTTTCAAACGCTTTCTGTTCGGTAACTTCTCGAAAGTGCCCCAGACAAACTGAAAAAAAAAAGAATATGAGAATTATTAGTTTGATGTTATAGTTGGTTTTGTTATGTTTCAATTTTTACCGTAGGATTTGCTTGACTGTTGTCTACTTTTACAGTCATTATTAAGAGTTTTGCGGAAGTTATATCTTGCACTGGCTGACGAGTCAGTGTTATTTTGCAACTCTGATTTTGTTCAAGAATTCCTATTTTTGGCGAAATCGATATTTTGAAACTGCTGCATCTGATCTAAATGAAATAAATAATGCAACATTTGAATATAAATAAAGTACATCATATTGTTATTGCACGTACAATTAATTGATTAGCTCTCTTTTATATTTTACAAACAATGTGTTCACGTGTTAAGTTCACAGGGCATTATCATGTCTCTTATACACATCTCTGTTAGATTGTGCTTGATAATGGATCCTGCTGCTGGCGGCATGATTACTGGCCGTATCTTCTTTTAATATTGTTATAATAGAAAATGAATAAGTGAATTTATCATCTGCATTTTACAATTTTCGACGAAACTTACTTACTTTATAAGCAATGCAGTTTTTCGAAATGTTCTTAATAATCAAATCTGCTTGAGCAGTTTGCGTAGGCTGCCCAATGATGACTATCTCTTTTTCTGGAAATGTCTCAACTACGGCATCGTCCATGGCGTGTTGCTTGCACAGCTATCCCTTGCGGAACAATGCGAATTGCCATAAAACCAGTACAAACGAATACGAACAATAAACAAAACTGTTTAAACTTTGAACTCACTTTAAAATGAAAATCTTTTGTCATTTATTTTAAATTTTGAAAATTTGTTAAACTTTTTAAACTGTTTTAACCAATCACCCGAACTTGTGACAATACATAATTGCACTGTAATAAAGTTGGCAGTGAAATGATAACTTTGTCATAATAAATTTCAGTTTATTAATTTTAAAAAAAATACTAATAAATTCATTTTTTATGTTATTTATATTCATAAACATTTTACATTATTTATGATTTTATTATTGGAGAAAAATATATCATAAATAATTTATGACGCCTTTAAAATATTAAAGAAAACAACTGAAAAAAAATCAAAGTTATGAATTATTGCACGTAATGTTTTATAATTTATTGCAGAAATCTTTTTTATTACAAGCTTTTCTAATAAGAGTTTCTTTTTTTAATATGATCATCACAGATGTGAAGGATTTTAGCTTTCTGCATTGTTGCCCCACTGAAAATGGTTTCAGTTGATTTTAATTTACAATTCATGAATAGGAAGTAGAGAATCTTTATTGCTTTCATATTTTCATCAGACAACAATGCAAAATTGTGGCTTAATCGAGCAGACTGTTTCAGCAAGTGTTTTTTATAGTCTGCTTCAGGTATTCAAAATGCAAAGTGTTTATTCAAAAAAGAAAAAAGCAATTTCTAGTTTTAATTCATCTGATTCAACCAGTTTCAAACCGATAAAGCTTCTGTTGTATTTGAAAGATTTACATTGTGCAATAAATGTAAACAACTGCGATGAAAGCAAGCCATTTTGGTTGATAACTGGAAAATTTGCAATAGAATGCAGTGTGCATTCTCTATATATCATTCTAATTATGATATAATATAACAATGCTCTTTTGGAATGGAGACATTTTATAAGTGATTAATTCACTGAGGATACTTGTTTATGCTGTCATTGATGGCGTCAGGTAAAAGTGGTTGCTTTAAACTGAATACCCATTTATCAACAGCATTTTCAACAAATGGGACAATTTTTGGTTGCTTTCACTGATGACGATGACGATGATGATGATGATGATGATGATGAAATGATGCATTTCTTATTTTCGTTTTAACAAGTTTTAAATTGTATAATGAAAAAAACATTAAATGTCACAAAAAATTTGAACAATTAATGCATTGCAGCATAATAAAATGTTTTAATTATTGTTTGCTTTGAGAGATGCAGTTGCTCTGTATCTGGTGAATTGTAAATTGAGGCCAAAATTGACTGATCAGCTTTTGTAAATTTCTCCATTTCTGATGGTTTGATTTGCAATTTAAACGCTATCTTTTGTTTGCAATATTGAATGGAATGTTCATTCTTATTGGAGAGAGAGAGAGAGTGTGTGTGTGGTGTGTGTTTGTCTCTATGTATATGTGTGAGAAGGTGAGCTATCGCGTGTGATAGTTAGTGTTCATTTTTCACTGACGTACATTTCGGTGGTTTATTATTTGTGCACTGATATAACAATCCTGCTGAGCAAACACTGACTGAGTGGTAACATATTATCAGCCTTGAGCATGAATCCTTCCTGGAGTTACTGGGAAGACGGAGGTAAAGAATGTTTGTTTCAAACTGCTTAAATGTGAATAGTTTGGATAAAATTATTTCAAAAAAATATCTTTAATGTTCTGCAATTGATCATAATTTGCAATTACTGCTGCACGGATGCTTACCAAATTAGAAACGACCATGATTACCTGATCAAATAGTTATGCTATTTTATGAATATTAACTTTATTTCATTGTCAGTTCAAATTGATAAAACACTTTGTAGATATGATCGTTCTTTTGAACTGAACTGTGAAACTTTTTTCAAAAATTTTGTTGTTTGACTTGCAGTCGTCAGAGTTGTTTTCTTGTCACATTTCAGTGGTGTAGATAGGAACGGTGAAGTTGTTTGTGAAATTTTAAGCAGCGAAAGAGTTTTAGCAGACGGCTTTTATTTGTCACAAAGCTTGCAGTTTCAGCTTTCGTCAAGTTTGATGAAGCACATGCTGCTCCAGCACACTGCAGTGAAAATTAATAATTCTGCTGCAAACAACATTGGCAATGAGGATAAATCATAATAAATAGCATTATAAATCAATTTTTAAAAATTATCACATTTAATCTTAAACAAAAATTTTGTCAACCACTCTTCAATGTTGCAACAGAAAATTCACGTCAGTTGGTTGAATAAGAATAGCTTTTCATGTTCAAGTGAAATGATTAAAATTTTTTAGCTAATTTTTTACTTTAAACCAGTATAAATTTGTTAATAAACAATACGTATTATTCAGAATGTAAAAACAAAACTCTGAAACAGTCACTTCATTACATGGTAGACGGTTTCTCTTGTCTTTTTCAGCTTGTCTATTAAGTTGGAATTATTTCAGATACATAATGCAAAGAAAAAAAAATAAATCTTGCAAAAAATATAATAAACAGTTGTCGGTCGTGGGGAAATTAATCACTACTGTATCAGTTTACCTTGCTCGAATGCTAATCCTGTTTATGATAAATTTAGTGTTATTGTCCATCTAAGTGCCTTATTTTTTTATTGCGTGAATAAACAAACAAGCTGTATATATATATATATATATATATATAGTTATTTGAAACATTACTTTTCTTTAAAAATTAGTTAAACTTGATAAAAATTTATTACTATTGACATCAGAATGGTCTTTGATAAAATGGTTGTTTTTGAACAGGTCCAAAATTTTGGGCAAAAAGTTATCCACTGGCCAATGGTAGTGCACAATCTCCAGTTGATATTGCTAACTACATAACTGATAATTCTCTTCCGGAAAATGGACCCACAATTCATTACCAAATGAATGATCTGACATCGATTTTTAATACTGGAACGACGTGGCAGTTGAGATGTGCAGCGGACAGTAAATCATGTATGCGTTAGCATATTGATAAAAAATATTGTGTGGGAGTCTGTTTTTTGATTTGTTTTCTTCAATTGAAGACGTTGTGAGCAAGCAACTCTCAGCACCGTATAAGTTGAAACAAATTCATGCCCACTGGGGAACAAACGGCACCAACGGTTCAGAGCATACAATTAATGGAAAAGGTTACGCTGGAGAGGTAAAGCAATTTTGAAGAGAGTTTTTTTTTCTCTTAACATTTATTTGCCTATAATTTCAGATTCATCTTGTTCATTGGAACACAAATTATAACACTATTGAGGAGGCGGTCAACCGTCGAGACGGAGTAAACGTTTTAGCAGTGCTTGTGGAGGTTTGCTTAGAAACAACAAAACAAAATTTATCAGAGCGAGATGAGCTTAGTTTGGTTTCATTTTATCAAGGAATCTTCAACTGAAAATATTGCACTTCAACCTCTGATCAAATTTATGCGGAAAATTCCTGAGAAAAATGACACGT
The DNA here is from genome assembly GCA_001447645.1 of Trichinella pseudospiralis. NCBI lineage: Eukaryota > Metazoa > Nematoda > Enoplea > Trichinellida > Trichinellidae > Trichinella > Trichinella pseudospiralis. Next base: position 335,162 of record JYDV01000029.1, read on the forward strand.
ATACAATTGAAGAGCCTTTTGATGCAACTGCGCTGCTTCCAAGTGAAAATTGCTAACAATTAAAAAGTTATTTCAAATTCAGAAATTTTTAAGATTTTTTCCTTTTTATATTAAGATGTTCGAAATTATTTTACCTACGAAGGGTCTCTTACCACCCCGCCGTGTAATGAATGCGTAATTTGGACAATCTTTGAGACACCGATTGCAATGTCCTCTTCACAAGTATTGTACCTGTACAACAGCGTTGCATGTCTTGCTAATTCTTCTCAATGCATGCATTTTTCAGCTCGATGCTTTTCGCTCGTTGAGGACATGCTGTGAGACATTGGATGGCAAAAGGAATATCCTCTGCAACGTTCGTCCAGTGCAGCCGTTGAACGGGCGTTCGATACGCTGCAGCAAAAAGTGCAGCAAGTGAAAAACATAGCGCAGATTGAAATTTATTTTTGCTTATCCGGTAGAGGCATGCGTGAAATTATGCATAATTTTGAACAAAATGTGTGAGTACTTATCACACAAATTAGCATGATTTCATTTTTTAAATATTTTTATCAATAAAGGTGCGTATTTTTGAAAAAAGACTTGCTGTTTTCCGCTTCTTCGTAGACTGTACTTTCAAGATGCATTTTTTTTGAAGTGTCATGTTAATTTTATCATTTTCAGACCGACGTGTCATCAGTGGGCTATTTTTACATGGAAAATGAATTTCATTTTATACATTTTATCACACTTTGAATTCTGCTCTCTGACTTGGCATTTTAATTCATTTGAAAAATGCTTTTCCTACTTCAATGTTTAATTTTACGAAGAAGAAAAATAGTAAAAGTTGACTTTGTACAATTGCTCATGCATTGCTAACATCAAATGCTCTTTTTGTAAATAAATTTTTATATTCTTAAAGAACTTTTATAAATTTTTTTTAAAAATAATTTTACACAAAGTATGGAATTTTATTATTGATGATTCAACATTTTGTTTTTGATTTTTTTTTGTTTTCTCTTTTAATATGAATAAGTTGAATAAGTCTTTGATCATACTGTAAAATGATAATAATTTTCCCCTGTTTTCCTGCGATGCTGTATTTTTTGTACTAGTTTGTAATTATTGTCAGTGTTTCTTGTGAACTATTTATGCTGTTATCTGTTTCGACAGTTTTCAGGTGAAGGTGAAATCGCGGAACTGAACGGTGACAAGCTTTTTACTTTTGTTGAAAAATTGTTGTTGGTAAGACGGTGAAAATTATTCAGATTTCTTACAACTCGCTATTTTCATTCAATGAACAACAACAATGTTACGATTCAATTTTTAAATACTCACAATATCAGCATAGTAATAATAATAATAATGATGATGATGATGATGATGGCAATATTTATTATACAAGTGACCCGAGTAAAATGAATTTCTATTTTGCACATTTTCAGTATTTATTAATTCTTATTTGTATTCAATTTGAATAATTTATACTAATTTGCATAACAATAATGATGATAATATTTTTTGTATGTATTTAAGTAATCTAACAGAAGAACACTGCCTTTGTAAAATATTATTGCAATTTTCCTGTTTGCAACAGTTTCTATTAACATTGATTATTTGAACTTTCAAAGAAAAAAAGAAATACGAAAAATTAAGAATTAAATAATTCTGCATGAAATATTTTACGGTTTTAACGTTTCACATTCAGACTCACACAAACACACACACACACACACGCACGCATGCACACACTCTGAATGCCATCTTGGAAATTATTGCAATATTATTTAAGACTTGAAATATTCCTTGATCATCTAAGCCCAATAGGGGGAAAGGAAATGCATATGCAATACGTTAAAATAAGGCACGCTATTTTTCCATTCTGAATTTAATGGTAAAGTGTAAAGATCATTTATTTTAATTTGCATGAAGTCTATCACCTTATCAGTAGACGTTGCCTTTCGGTTGAAATGTTGCCAACAAATTTAGCTTTATCGGTTGACATTTGCAAGAAATTACTGAGAAAATTGTTACCAGCTTTACTAGTTGGTATCAGTAAATTCTGGATTTGAAACTGACGGAATGCTATTTGGAGAACTGGAAGAAAGAATCTGGAGTGTCTAGTTTTATTCAATTTTATTCTTCTGACCAATATTCTGACAAAGTATTTTGCAATTGCTCTACAACTGAGCAGTAATTTACCATGGAATGTGCAGAAAGAAGATCTTTCTCCTATTAATTAACAGCAACAAACTAATTGATCAATTGATTCGTCTATTTACAAAAGTTTGCACTGATTACAGCAATGCCTGTCTGCAAGAATATTTAAAAAAATTTTTTACCTTCACTAATTTTTAATTATTCAAAAGTTGTTCAGTTGATGTTCTTTTTTCTTTCTTTTCCTATTGCAGTTGTTAATAATTTCTACTGTAAACTGTTGTGCATGGGAAATTTATTGCTAATGTTTGAAATGAAGTTTCAACTGATTTAATTTGTGAACAACTCTTTGTCACAAAAATGCTTTATAGTATGAGTTTCTGATTGTAGTGGTGAAATTTTTCAAATTTAAATTGAACAATGAAAAGAACAAGAGCGCATGTACAATACAGCAAGTTTGTATAAAATTGTCAAGCTTTTCTTTGAACGGAAAATAATGCTAATTTGTTGTCCAATCAGGTAGGTAACAGTCTCAAAAGGAGTAATTCATGTACAACTTTGTCTGCAGTTATGATTAATAATTGGCTGTTATTGGCTGTTTGAAAAATGAGACACACCTACACGCTCAGGGCGATGGTTCTGTGAGCACAACGTTCTGCGATGTCATTTCTGTTTGTCAGTATTCGTTGCGAACGTTTGACTATAACATATTGAAGCAACAATTTGGCAAATATTTGCATACGCTAAAACTGTACTATACTGTTCAGTAATTGGATGCTTTTCAGAAATCAGCAAACGGTGCAAGTGATCCAACTGCTGACAGCTGGATAACCGAGAGCTTTGCTTTGCTTGAAGGAACAATGCCAATTTGCAGTACTGTAGGAGATGTGAAAATTGAAAAGCAGACGTTGCACGAATGTGTTCTCAACGCTATTGTTCAATATGATGAACAGACCTTACTCTGCGTAAGTAGACATTTTAATACATTTATAGTTTTGATTTGAAAGTTTATTTTGTCATTCAATTTGCTTGTCAATGAATTTAGTCACTTTCAGCAGTCAAATTTGCCAGCAATTCAACAAATAAATAAAGGAAAAATGTATTTCAATAACTTTCAAATTCCTTTCAATATTTTACTTTAAGAAGAAATTCTTGTATAATATTTTTTGTGTTATTGAATTTTATTTTATTTTATTAAAAAAATGAATGCATAAGCAATATGAGTTTTATGAGTTTTGAGCAAGATGTTTTACGAGAGTGAAAGAAATTCAAGAAAAGTTAAAGCATCGAGGTGCAGATTAAAGCAAAGCAAATTGAATTTGCCCTTTATTAATTTGTCTTTCTCTAGATTAGATCGTCACGAATGAAAAGCATACTCGTGCTTTTACTTTTGAATAAAACGTTTGCTATATAACTGAGCGCATATAGCATAGCGTTCATTATCTGTGTTCATTATATTTCAAATATTTCATATTGCTTTTTTTTGAAATTTTTGTTTGCAAAGCGATAATATTTCAAAGTTTAGAACGAATTGTATTCCAACATAAAAATATCATTGAATGCGTCTGTTGATTTATTGATCATAAGCATGTCACTGATCTTATTTGGCAAATTTTAAAAAGCTTACACTTTTGTTGAGGCAAATTCCACATAAAAGTGCAACAATCTGTTAAGTTGAGCTGTTGTTGATGCAGCAGTTGTTTTAGATTAACAGTGAAACAGGAAAGTCGTACACTTGCCGAGATGTGGTTTTAATCATCCAAGCAATTACAACGTGGCTTGATGGAAAAGTGAAAAAAGGTGACGTGGTTGTAATCTGTGCATCCAACACACCATATTTTATGTTCACTTTGCTGGCAGTCTTGCTGCATGGTGCTGTGGTCTCAGCGGTCAGTGCAACTCTCACATCTCGTATGTGATTGATTCACAATGTTGATCAGAATCTTCTTTTGAAGCTTTCATATTGTTTCATATTGTTCTGATAATGTGTTCATTCTTGTTTGGATGTAACATTTGTCATGAGTTTTAAATCAAATCACTTTCTGTGTGAAATATTTAATTTCTAGGTGAAATGGGCTACCAATTCAAAGAATGTCAGTGCAAATTTGTTGTCACGGAAAGTAAAAATAAAAATAACGTCTTGGAAGCGTGTGAACATCTTCCTGATCAAATTGAAGTAATGAACGATTGAATCAATTAATTCAATTAATTTTTCTACAATAGCGGAAATTTTTTAAGCACATATTCGACATGGACGATTTTTCAAATCTGCTCCTGAAGGAGGATGGCCGAAGTGCGGAGACAATAGTTCGAGAACTGTTGGCAAATTTTTGCTTCGTCACAGCCAACGATTTGGCAATGATGATGTTCTCCAGCGGAACTACCGGATACCCGAAAGCAGTGATGCTCACCCACAGCAACGTCTCTTCTATTGTTCAAATACTGAAATGGTAAGGTAAATTTTGAGTTAAATTTAACAGCATACTTTTTTCTTTACAATTGCAAAACTAATTTTTTGTACACCTCCACATTATTAAACGAATATCCTCTTGAATATTGCTTTCATTTATTATAAATAACTCTTTTATTTTAATTTAAAGACTGAATTTGGTTTCTTTTTTTAACTGATCAATTTTAGATTGAATATAATTTTTAAATATTATGAACAAGAAAGTACCCTGTTCAAATAATAAAATGCTTTTCTTCTGTACATTCTTTTAAGTGATGCTTTTCAACTAATTCCTGAGCAAAACAAAGTGATTTTGGGCTACTTGCCATTCTATCACATCTATGGCAATGTTCTGTTTCTACTTGGCATTATTAGCGGTTGCAAAATTGTGACAATGGAACATTTTAAACTTGAAATCTTTCTGCAGCTCATTGAAAAATTCAGAGTAATGCGCAAGCAAATTCAAAGCGCATTTTGACGAAATTTTATCTTAACTGTGACCGTGAGTGTTGCAGGTTGAGAATTTGTTTGTGGTTCCTCCTATTCTTGTAATGCTTTTGAAGCATTCGAAAGTTGACAAGCATGATATCAGCTCTGTAAAGAAGATAATTGTGGGCGCTGCACCGATTGGAAAAGACCTGTTCGATGAAGTAACGAAAAAATTTACTCACATAAAATCTGTTGTACAAGGTAAACGGCAAAGCTATATTTTATGTAGAGATCCGTAAAGGCATTTCACTAGGATATGGCATGACTGAAGTCAGTGGAGTTTCTCATATTACAAAGCCTTTTTCTGTGAAAGTTCAAAAAGGAAGCTGCGGTCGTTTACTACCAAATTACGAATGTAAAGTAAGCGTTTGCACATACTTTATATAATTTAACAACAATAACTTGCACCCTCAGTGCGGACTGAACAGTCGCTATGACAATGATATACATACAAATAAATAAACATATATATATATGAATTCTGAACTAGGCCAATGAAATGAATGACACAAAATATTATTGTCATATATATTAAGCTTTACACTACTTCAATCATAAAAAACAGCATCAATTGGTTGTAGTAATTACAAATATTGCTACTATTTTGCTGTTTTGCTTTTTCTATCTACAGTTATTGAAGGTAATAGACATAGAAAGTGGTGAGGAACTGCCTGCGGGAAAAAGTGGAGAAATTTGCTTGCGCAGTCCTACATGCACGATTGGATATTTTGGAAATTCATCAGCTACTGAACAGTTGATCGACACAAATGGCTGGATCCATACTGGTAGGTACGTCATTAATTAATAGAAATTATTTAAACAAAGACTTTTTTTATTGGTTAGGCGACATCGGCTATTACGATGAAGATGGTGATTTTTTTATTCAAGATCGTATAAAGGAGATGATTAAAGTTAAAGGCTTTCAGGTAGTGTAACTTATAAGCATAGCTCAGGAAAAAATCAGATGCTTGTTTAGCTTTGTCCTGCTGAACTGGAAGAATTGCTGCTATCCTTTCCTGACATAACAGATGCAGCTGTTGTCGGAATTCCTGATAAATACTGTGGTGAAGTTCCATTTGCATTTATTGTGAAAAAGCCCAATTCAGCTATATCTGCTTTGGAAATAGCAAAAAATATAGAAAGTATGAAGTGTTTGAAAAATGACAATGTGAAACTTTTATTTTCAGAGCAAGTGGCCAGCTATAAGCATCTGGCTGAAAAGCATATTGCGTTTGTCGAATCCATACCTAAAGCTTCCACTGGCAAAATTCTTAGACGAAAACTGCGGGAGCTCATTCAATTCCAACCGAAAATTTAAGCACTGACATGAAAAATAGCAAAACTTCAACAATATTCACTCTGCATTTCGTTTCATGCATAAAAATTAGCCTCATATAGTAATGCAAATTTCTAAGTGATTTCTGTAGACAACTATCAGACACGATTGCAGCAAACAGAGGTTGTGGAAAATATTGTAAATTTCAATTTTATTTATTTGAAATTTGAGACAGAATAACTCAAAAACTATTGTTATCAATTGTATCTGTTAAAGTTCTGCATATTTGTTAATATGATATTGATGCATTACAAATCTTGTACAAAAAACTTCTTAGCATTTATTGTGGAAAAACTGATAAATTATTGTTTATATTTGTAAATAGGTGAGGCAACAGCTGTGCGTAGGTATGCATGTATGAAACAACAAAAACGTAAGCAGATTCGCTTTCAAATTTAAATGGTAGGTACATTTAGAGAATAGTGCAATCAAGCAACCAGCGGCGCATTTCAAAATAAGTCAGTCACTGATGATGGCTTTTCTTTTTGGCTAATTACTCAACCGATGTGATATTGTTAAGAAAATCTGAACAAAATCATATAAACTAACTGTAAACAAAAGCTACATCTTAGCGAGTGTACAATTGCTTTCTGATTGGACAACTCTGATTCATCGTACTGCCAACATTCTGCATCACCCTGCTTTCATCATTCTGCCGTCTGTCACTTGTAAGTGTGGCAGTCAGTTGCTTCTATTCTATTCCACTGCTCCCTCTGTGCAGCGTTAGATAAATTTCAAACATCATTTTTTTTTCAAATGACTCATTATGTAATTGCAGCTACTTTTTATTTGTAAACGACTTTTTGTATTTGTATCAACATGAAAATAAATGCATCAAACAGATGTTTAACATTATGGTAGGCATGCGTATACACAAGTACAACGTCAAACTACTCGAGCATGAAAGCGAACAAAGTAAGGAAACATTAAATAACAAAAACAAGCACTGAACATTTTCAAAAAATAATGTGTATCATAACAGAACACAGTTCAAATTTGTTGTTGATCCGGAAATGCTCATATTAACTGTAAATTCACTTAAATAAAGTGTAATTTCCTTTTATTTTTTACACGCGTCTTTTGAAATATTAATCAATTAATTAATTAATAATTGAATAAAAATTTGACTCAGAGTCTGTAAACAATTATAGTACTAATATTAATTTTGATAAATGTCAGAGTTTTATTTGAAAAAATATTTTGAAACTCATGAAAATAAATTTCTAAAGTAATAATCACTATATATAATCTAAAATCATATAATGAGTCATTTGAAAAAAATGGCGGTTTGAAAAAAACCTAACGCTACTCAGAGCTAGCAGCTGCGTGGGAAATCAACTGATCACTACACTTACAAACGTCATATGACAGAATGACGAAAGCAGAGCAATGCAGAAGCGTTGGCGGTACGATGAATCAGAGTAAACTATTTATGTTGCACCTCCTGCTCATGACTTTACTCACTGTTCAAGTATGCTATACTGTATTCTTGCTTAAAAGTAATAATAATAATAATAATAATAATAATAATTTTGAATTTGAGTACAGTTAATTTTGTAATCATGATTTAATTTTTCATTTTATTATTCTCATATCTTCATGATATGCCCAATTCAATACAGTAATTGTGCTTTTACTTGCATTACACATTTCTACCGTATAGTGATAAACTTTGTCATTTTTATTCAGTTGTGTTGTTGTGAACGGTTGTGTTGTGATGGGTAAAGAAAAGCAGTTGGAAGTGAAGTTCGATTCTCCAGTAGCTGTATTTTACTCTGGAAACAGAATAACTGGAAAAGTGTGCCTTGACCTCTCCGACAGCATGAAAGTTCAGTGTACGTATATGCATATGTTGTTTATGAACATTTTGATTTATCGAAGTTTTAATATTTAGTTTTGTTTTTTTTTGGTTTTGTTTATTTTTAATTTTGATTTACTGATAATGCTGAATTATTATAGCTTTCCAATTGGAATTCTGCTCTCCTTTTCTATGTTGTTTGTTTTATTATTTAATGTATAAAATCTTTGATGACTTGTTATTTAACAATAAATTATTATATTTCAATGATTGATTGATTAATTAATAGTTTTCTTAATTAGTGACAAACTGGAATGAAATGTGAGTGAGTTGAATGTGCGAAATGAATGGATGTCATGTTTATATCGTAACCGAATTGTCTCGGAGTTTGTTTTAGAATAAATTTTAAAAAATTAATCTAAAAGTTCAATTTCAGTTTTGTTTTTCAAGTTGATTTCGTTTCACGACTGTTCTCTGCTTTTGATTACGAATCAGCCGTGACCTCGCTTTGCATTTTTTATTTTTTCGTCATTTTATTGATTTCTTGTTGTAGAATTTTTTGAATTTATGTTAATAGACTTTCTGCACTTTCCTAGCGATGCAAATGTGTTTTTCATTTATTTATTTTTGTTGTTTTTATGTATATTAAATTGTTGATCAGTGTGTTGTTGTTGTTTTTACAGTACTGTGAGCTGATTATTAATTGAATAATGTTGCTTGTAAAATTTTTTTATCGAGTTTATGATTGAAAAATATTTTTAAGCAATAAAGGTGCAATTGTTCGGTGAAGCTGTCGTTTATGGCAATAAATACAAATCTGGACGTTTACGAATCGGATGTGGACGATCTTCTCAACGCCAAGTGTACATTGATGAGACAAAATGTTTGTTTGGAGGTGAACAGTGCATAACTTCAGCACATACAGGAGATTATTGTATTGAAAGATTTTAATAAGAATGATTTTCAGATGCTACCAGCAATGGTAAATATTTCGTATTGCCGAAAGGACTTCGTGAGTATCCGTTCAGTTTTGAAACACTTTCTAATTTACCATCGTCGTTCGAAAGTTCCATGGGACATGTTCGATTCTGGTGTCGAGCGTCGCTGCAAGGGCGGTGGAAGGTGCTTCATTCAAACAAGCTGCCGTTGACTATGGTCGGTATACTCAACTTGAATAATGTACCTGAAGCGTTTGTAAGTTTTCTTTGTCCATTTGATTACTGCATCTTTTGTTATTATTATTATTTATTGCATGCATCAGGTAATGCAAAGTGCCAGTTTGAATGAATCGTTTGGCATTTTACGTTCGTTGTTTTCGTGCGCAAGTGGCGGACTCATGGTCACTGTGAATTTAAACCGCGGTGCATTTGTGCCTGGTGAGAGGATTATTATCAATGCGGAGGTGAGCAATTATTCAACCAGAAGAATTCGTTCTACGGAAGCTTATTTACAACAGGTAAACAATAATTTAATAATCCTTTTACACACACGCACACATTGTCTAACTGTTATAGAATTTGGGTTACATGAACAAAGGAATGGTAAGCTTGTTCCAAGGTATCACTAAAATTGGTAGAATTGAAAAGCCAGCAATAGAGATTGGGCAAGTGCAAAATTGGATTCGAGAAGAGTTGACAGTGCCAGCTTTACCACCGACCAATTTGGCTACTTGCGATTTGATCAAAATTAACTACTTATTAACCGTAATAATAATAATAATAATAATAAATCCTTTTATATAAATGAATCAATTAATTTAAAAAATCAAATTTTTGTTACAGTTTGTGATAAACTTTGAAGGCGTGCGTTCGTCGGTTCTCAACATTCCGATTATCATCGGCACTGTTCCTAGAGAACCGGCCCGTGAAACTTCTGTTGAACAACCATCAGCTCCGGATAGTGTTGTGCCATCGGCGCCGGATATTCAACATATTTTAGGACGTAAGTTTAACAAACAACGATAGTTTAGCTTGTAGATTTTGATCGGTTTTTCTTTTTCAACTACAGCACCACCATCATACGAAGTATGTGTTGGCATGGATACAGCTGACTTTGGTGACGACGAGAATTGCACAGCTGAAGATGACAACATTGTCAACTATCGACCACTGTATCCAACTTATCCATCCATCAGTGGTGCATAAAGCAACGCAGGAGTACCATTTGATGTTAGTCTTTTTTTTTCTTTTTATCATTTACAAGATATTTTACCCTATTTCAACATTATCACGTTGTTTAAGTGCATGTTTTATTATTTCTTTGAATTGTCTCATTCTTCAATTATAAATATATAAATATTTTACACCGAAGCGATATAAATTGTTTTTAAAACTGTAATAAAATTCACTGTTCTTTTCATATCTTTCAATTTTCAATCACGTTCAAAAGCAGCACTAGCACACAATAGAATCAATCAATCAATTAATTAATCATTCAGTATTACTCATAGCACGCTTGTAAAGTGACGCAACGGCAATGGCGGCGTTCTTGATCATATCCTGACGATGCAAGGTAATTGTATTCGGAAACCATTGCCATGGATTAATTCCAAAATGGGAAATTGTCTGCTCAACAGAAACGGAAAAACCAGGAGTTTCTGGCAAAAAAATTTTGCCTTCGGAACATTGCTGAAAATCATAATGCATTTGCATTGAAATTACACTAAACAAGGCATATTCGTACTCGCATGTGAGAAATCAGATTGGCATTCATCGGTGTCAGCTGAGTGTAGATGTATGTTTCGTAGCTCTGTTCGCGTACGTTCAAATAAACGCAATCACAGTGAAACCATCTACAACAAAAGATAAATATTGGGATTTTTCTTCAGAAATGTTGAAATAATCAAAATAACAATCAATTTGATGTCTTACGTGTCTGCATGCAATTCTACCAGGAAATTTTGAATTGTCATCACCGGCTGATTGTCATCAATGGTTTGCAGATTTATATCCCTGATCTGCGCCACTCTCCGACGGGCGCACTGCAAAGAAAAGAAAAATAATGTAATACAAAAATTCCATCATTGGTTGGTAATTTCAAAAGTATGTTCAGCAACCAGCAAGGCACTCTGAAAGCCCAACGGCGTCAACGGCAAATCAGGCAGTTGGGTCCGATTGATCGCCTCAACATCGATACTTTTCAACACGATTTGCATAGCCGAACGTACAGCAGACAATTCCGCCTCTGCTGATGTAATCAAATATGCCATTTTCCACGTTTCTGTACCTGAAAACAAGAATTTCGATTTAAATACAATCTAACAATAAAAAGAGTGTACAAATTACTGCTGCTGCTGCTGCTGCTGCTGCTGTTGAGATAGTCTTTCATCTGAGGATCTAGAGTCATTATTACGGTCTCTACAGAATCCTTGAAGAAGGAAAAACAAAATATCAGTAACTTTCACTTTCACTGCATATAAGTGAATGCTAACCTTTGCTTTCGAGGCCACTGTATTCAAAAAACTATTGTTCGAAACGGTATTTTTCAACCAACGCCAAACTGACGGTGTGTATTCGTAGACATTCTTTTGAACAGTCGGCAAATTTTCACACTCACTGTAATTCATATCCACAGTAATGCTAATATCCTGATCCGGTGCCTTGGTCGTGGCTAGTGACTGATCACCTAGCGGCGTTGAAGCATTTTCAGCAGAAATCAACGTATTGCAACTAGGCTTCAAATCCGGAACTGGCAATGTTGGATTCACGGGAGCCTGACTTCTCGCCGACGTAGTAGCGATTTGCGGAGACAACGAAGGTGCAGAATCACGCCCAATGATCGTTGCAAACGCAGGAAGTTCACTGGGGGGAGGAATGTTTGAAACTGCAATTCAATCAGTAATGACATTTCCGAAAACATTTCAAAAATGAAATAGTACAAGAAATAACTTTATCATATTATTTTTCATTTTTGAAAAAATAACCTATTATTGTATGAAATACGATATAAACTGAAGTCAATTTAGTTGAAAAATTCTTACAAGATAGAGTTTTCGCAGTGGTAGACGACACGGCGCTTCTAGACAGATTCGGCAAATCCGACTGAGTGACATTAGTCTGTTCTGGCATTTTCACAAATTAAATTAATTCTGTAAATCAAAAAATATCAATCATACAATCACATAAATGGATGTAGTTCAACTTCTAACAACAAAAAATAACAATTGTAAAAAGTAAAAGCATCTTACGCATTCCCAAAAAATGTGACTATCGTCTGCCCATAAAGTTAACAGTCTGTACTGTAACAGTAAATGATAAGTATGTTTGCCTAGTTTAACTAATTCAATTAAATTTACGTATCGCACTAAATGATACAATAAGTATTGTGATGTTTTCAAGTTATTTAGAAATAAAACAATCATATTTTTTTGTTAAATAAGCATGAAAAACATTTAAAATGGAAACAGAAAAATCAATTAGCTATAAAAAACAAATAAAACAGAAAAATATTTGTTATACCTGCTGTCTTTTGAATTAAGTCATGAAATGCAAACAATTTTGCAAGATTTGCAACAACACACATTTTTACATGACTGATAATATTAACTTAAAATTTAACAAACTTTTTATCAAATTATTTAATATATTTAGATAAATAGGGTGCATTGTCATAAAATAAATAACGAATTCAATAAAAACAAAAGTGTTTCACAATTATACTTGCATATAATTTACATTACTGTAATAAAGCAGATCTCTGCATTGATCTAAGCATATACGTTATTTAAAATTTTTATCTGATACAGGAAAAATGTCGACGAAAGCAAAATGTATAGAAAGTTTAGTTTATATTTCAATTACTAATTTTATCTATTCAGTAGAGAATGTTGCATTGCGTAAACGAAATATGAAACGCAAATTAAAACAGAAGATGTCGCGAGAAAAATTGCCCAGCGAATTTAATGAAAATAATAAGACGCAACAAAAAGCTGAAAGTGCAAAACAGGAAAGTAGTAAGTGTGTATAATTGGCTTATTTTGAAATTCTGTTTTTTGTGGAACTGCATTACTGTTGTTTAAAACGATCATATAGTTGAAAATGTGTCACTTTTGTGTAACTTATTTTATCATTGTTTGAGATGTACAATTTTTAATATTTGTGTAAATGATGCTGTTTACAAAGTTAATGAATTGCGATTTTTTTTAGTAATTTTATGCGTAGAAGACGAGGAAACGTTATTGAAATAGTTAAATAACGTCTGAAATTTTAGTTGATCATTCTTTTGAATCAGTTGGTGGCATTATTTCCGAAAAAACTTTGAAAGGTATTTACGACATGGGCTTCAAGAACATGACCGAAATTCAGGAGAAATGCATTTTGAAAATTTTAAATGATGCGTAAATTTTTTTTTGTTTTGCAGTGAAGATTTTTTTTAAAGCAGGCATTCATTTTTAGTAACAGGTCACGCGATATTGTGGCAATGGCTAAAACTGGAAGTGGAAAAACACTTGCTTATTTAATTTTAGCTGTTGAGCAACTTGTACATAAGAAGTTTTCACCAGAGTTGGGTAAAATGTTGTTTGTGCATGCGTTTTTTTTGTTAAAATGACATTATTTTTAGGAACAGGATGTATTGTAGTTTGTCCATCTAGAGAAATTTGCATACAAACTCATCAGGTGATGCAAGAACTGTTGAAATATTACGATTTCACTTGCGCCATTGTAATCGGCGGTTGCAGTCGTCAGAGGGAAGTGGAGAAGCTTTCGGCAGGCGCGACGTTTGTAATAGGCACGCCTGGTCGATTACTTGACCATTTAGAAGTAAAAGTTTAATTTTGAAATTGTAAATTTAAATAATGAAATGATTTTAATTTCAGAAAACAGACTTTCAATTTAAGAAGTTGAAATGTTTGATTATTGATGAATTTGATCGAATTATTGATACAAATCTTCATCGTGAAATGATGCAAATGTTGCGGCTGTTGCCCGGTAATTGATGCAGAGTTTCATTTCAGCCTACTGTAATGATTTGTATTTCCACAGGAAAGCGACAGACAATGATATTTGGTGCGACGAGATCGAAATTGACATCCGCTTTTGTAAAGGTTGCATTGCCAAATCGTCCAATATGCGTCGGCAAACGTGATAAGGTTGAAGAAGCTACTGTTGAAGGATTGCAACAAGTAAATATTAAAAGTTTATTTCTAGTAATTTTTTTGGACATATATATATATATATATAATTGTTGTTTGTGTTGAATTTGAAATGCAAACTTGAAAGAAAATTCATTTACGCAGGGTTATGTAATTTGTCCAGTGGAGAAGCGCTTTCACTTCTTATACACGTTTCTGCGCTCTAACAAGCAGAAGAAGATTATGGTTTTCTTTTCTTCTTGCGCTTCAGTAAAATTCCACACTGAACTATTGCGCGTGTTGAATTTTTCATTATTATCCATTCATGTAAGTATATATCTTATCAGTGAAGTTGCTTCCTTAATTATTTATTGAAAATCCAGTAATACCATTATTTAGGGTAAACAAAAACAACAGAAACGAACAGAAACGTATCACCAGTTTCGAGAAGAACAATGTGGCCTTCTGCTCTGCACGGATGTCGCTGCCAGAGGTTTGGATTTTTCAGGGGTCGATTGGATAGTGCAGTACGATCCGCCGGACGATCCGAACGAGTACATTCATCGTGTCGGTCGTACAGCCAGAGGTGAAGGAACCAAAGGAAACGCACTGCTAATATTGCAACCTTGCGAAAAACGCTTTCTGCAACATCTGAAGCAAGCGTCTGTTTTTGTGAAGCAGTTTAAATTTTCTTGGAACAAAGTGGCCGACATTCAAGACAGAGTAGAATATCAAAGTTCCAAAATTGGCGTAGATTTTAAATAATATAATCAATTGATTCATTCTAGTTGGAAAATTTGATCAACAACGAGTTCTTTTTGTGCATATCCGCAAAAGAAGCATTCACTGGTTACGTTCGCGCTTATGAATCTCATCATATGAAAGATGTGTTCAATGTCCGTTCACTGAACATTGCCATGGTATCCAAATCATTTGGATTTCGAACGCCGCTTCACGTTGATCTTGGTTTGTGATGATATATTTGTTGTCAACTTTTTCCATACTTCATTTATTAAGCTTTACCATATTGTAGAGGAATGTGTAAAAAATGAAGGCTTACGATCAGTTAGTCGGAAAAAACAAATTCGGAAACAAGAAAATACTTTCATACAGATTCAATCGAAAAAGAAAATTCGCGCGTAATTATTTTCCACGATTTCCACGCAATTTATTGAATTGAAGTAAAGTTCCATTTATTTATCGTTTTATCATCTATTTTTATCCACAACTTGGTAGGTAGAATAAATTTAACTACCAAACGCACTTTTTTGAAGTTTCAGGCTTCGTGACAAGCTTGCACCAGTGCTTCGTAAACTTCTATGGCTATTGCATTTTCCGCGGCAGCTTTGTCATCTGTGGCACCACCATGAGATTGACTTTTCATTTTTTCCAATCCGGATTCACATGCCTGAAGGAAACTTCACTCAAATGACAACATTCGTTGCATTTTTCTATTGTCTTTGTTACTTGCAAATCCAAATCGCTGACATCGCACGCTTCTTCTGCTAATACCTGGACAGATGAATCTTCGTTTATTGAAACAGTACCACTGCTTACTAAAAAAAAAAAAAAGAAATTTAATTTCTGCGTCATAACAGACGTTCAAAAAATTCGTACCGAAAAATTTTCTAATCATATCCTTTTGGTAAACACGCATAACTCCAGGTTTCAGAACACCAATTAACGGCACATGATTTGGGTAAATACCCACTTCGCCGTCAATTGTAGGAACAGAAACTTGCTGCACATTACTTTGATTGTAGAAAACCTAAACATATACAATAAAACAATTTATCCTTTGACAGCATAGCGTGATGTGAAAAATACTTGAGCTGGACAGGCAAATGTTAAAGAAATGTCCGTCGCTTCTTGGGCAAACTTTCTCACAGAAAACGTTGTACCGCATGATGTCAGACGAAAAATTTGCCGCAAAAACATCGTCAGCGTAGAATTTTTATCACAAAAACAACACTAAACATAAAATAAGATTGACGAATCCATCAAATTGAAAGTAATATTTATGAGTCATTAATAGAAATAATTTATGCATTATAATATTTATCGAAACACGCAAATGGAAATTTCAAAAAAGTCAGTCGCTGAATTAAATCAATTCGGCGACTACTAAAGGTCGAATTCAACAATTTCTCCGCTGTCTACAAATAACTCTCTTCAGAAGTTCAACTAAAAGTCACCAATACAACAAAGTTATTGATGGCATAGTACTGTAAAACAATCAAGTTTGCATTTTATCACAACGATAAAACTGAACATAATTAAAATTTTCTTAAAAAAATTTTATGCTATATTATTTATTGTTAAACATTTTAAAATTTGTGGACTTTCAAAAGCTAAATAAAATGCAGAAGTATTTCATAAATTGATAACAAAAGAATTATGCGCACTGTTCAGACTACTTGATAGACGTATTTAAAATTCATGTTTATTATTTGAATTTTTAATCAAAAAATCAATTAAAACAGATATTTACTTGGCATCTTTTAATCAGATAAAATTCAACAAATTTACTTACTTGCCTCTTTAATTTACAGTATTTCTGTTTACAGTATTTCTTATTATTGGCATTCGTTTTCTGAATTTATTTAAAATGGCGAATGATTTATCTTTTCAGGGTAAAGTTCAATCATTTTGTTAATTTAAATTTTCATAAATTTATTATTAATAAGTTTTTAGAATTTCCAGTTGATGTTGATGATACCAGTGGATCAATGAATGATTTTGAAACGGCAATTAACATGAACGGCACAAATCTATCAGTAAATTTACAAACCTATCTTTGTTGAAAGTTTAAGCTTTTTAATTAATTTCAGAACGATAACACAAACAAGCAGTCGTTTTGGTCCGTTGAATATTATCAGCAGCTGTTTGATGTAGACACAGATAAGGTGATTCATCGCTTGCTGTACAGCATGGTGCCACGTTTGAATTCCAATTATGTGACGCAAAATATAAGACCCAATCCAGATTTGTATGGTAACTTTTTTTGACAGCTTTATCATATCAGAATTATTTTGCTGTTTTTTTCAAGAAATGATTCAAGCATTGTTACTTATTTTGATAATTTTTGTCGATGTGTTCTAATAATGTGATATAAATAAATAAATAAATAAATAATGCGAGTTTATTTTGCATTAGGACCTTTTTGGATTTCACTAACACTGTTGTTCACTACCGCCGTATCAAACCAACTTGGAAACTTATTTGCTTTTGACGTGAATCGAACACATCACGTTGTTAATTTTCGCATGAGTAAGTGTTTTGCTGTGTTTATACAATCTTAGTAATAAAACTTTTTTAGTTACCCTTTTAGCTGGTGTTATTTTCTTTTACGTTTTTATGTTTCCTTTATTGTTACTGATCTTTTCTTGGTGGCGAAAAGTAACTGATATGTATACCTTGGTAGAAGTAATTTGCGCCTACGGTTACTCTTTGACAATATACATTCCCATAACGGTAATATATTAAGAATAGTCTGGTTATAAAAACTACATGTAAATATGTTCAGCTTTTGTGGGCAATTCATGTTGATTGGTTGCGATGGATTTTAGCATTTTTTGGGCTGTTTTTATCTGGATCTGTTTTGGTAATTTCACTTTGGCCAGTGGTTCGAAAATACAAATACTTGGTTAGTTTGCATTTTACTCAGTTGAATTTGCATAACGTTGTTGCAGTCAGAAATTTCAGGTGTCTCTTGGAATTACTGGGTCAGTTATAATTATGCACACGCTTATTACTGTTATATTAAAAGTAAGTGAACTTTTGCTTGATGAAGTTATGCTTTATAATTTTTTATCATTTAATTAAATTGTTTATCATTTTTTAATGAAAATTTCGTTTTAAAATAAATTTTATCAGTTTAATAATCCTGATTGAAGTTTGACTTTTTGTGACATTTTGTTATTCAATAATCTTTAACAGTATGTTTAATTGAATAATGTAATACATTAATGATTAAATGATAAGTTAACAGCATGTATACAAAAGGCTGTTAGAAAAGATTTCAATTATTTATTGCAGATTTTAATGCATACCTATGGAAACTAAAATAGTATTCTGTGTTTACTTATTTAAATTATGTTAAGACTGTAAGCAATTGTAAATCTGATTATTTTAATGCATTTTATATAGGCATGCTGTGAAAATATCAGCGATTCACATTTGTTACATCTGCAACAAAGCAACATTCAGAACGTTTCTAAGGTTGCATGACATTTATTTTTAAGAATACTTGTGCGCGCCAAGTTGCATTACGAAGTTTTTGGTGATTATTGTGAAATTATTATTCTTTCATAAAAAAAAAGTAAAATATGATGCTGTTAACTGTTTGTGTTTGTTCGTAACAAAATTCATCGCATTTGCAGAGGTTCATAAAAGTCAGTATTTGATTAAAACTGTTATATGGGAACTTTGCATAACGTATAGCATTGAGAAAAACCTCGAAACACCTTCATGCTTTCAAAAAGCACGTTCTTGCAACAAAGAAGAAATCTAAAACAAGAGTATAAAGCATATGAGCAAAGCATAATAATTCATAGAATGCGATTCTTTGGGTACGTTAATTTGTTGATTTTAGAAAATAATTTAAAAAATGGTGGCACTTCTTTGGTGAACAAACTGAAAACTGATCGCAGCACAAGAACTGTACAACTTCTTTACACCTTATTCTGATCATTAATGATTCTGAGAAACTCTTATTAGCATACGGTAAAAGTGAAGTTACGTTTTTATAACTATTTCCGTTATAATTTTTATTAGTTTTATACATTTGTTAACAAGCATGACCGTTTATTACTTTGATACTAGTGACGACGCAGAATTTTGGCATTTTTTTTTGATATTTTGAATTCGGTTGCTTTTCAGAATTATGTAGCTCGTTGGTTTTACTCCGTTTGATAATGGTAAAAATTATTTTTACAACAGTTAAACAAACTAAATTGCCTTGATTATTTTACTCTAATTATATATTGATTTTTCTTTCACCATTACTATCAACCATTATTTGCTGAATTTCGTTGTTACTAACTGCATGCGCTTTAAATGTAAGTTGAATATTGCATGTTGAATTTTTCAGCAAGTAAAGACTCGAAATTCATTTCATATAATTAATTTTTAATGCAAAAATATATGAACTTCATTTCATCTATGGAAAGTGAAAGAAATGTGAAATATTGATTTTATATTCAGCACGGTGTCTGTCCACAGGGATGTTGATGCATCTAATTTACAAGGGGAGGCGGATATAGTATGCAGAAGATTTATCACGTGCATGTATTATTGCTAACAGTTAGGATGATTGCAAGAATTGTTTAGATGAGTTCATTTGGACATTGGAACGGATTTCATTTTCAGTTTTTTATGCCAACTTTGTATTCTATATATAACAGTTATATTATTCATATTTTCTGAAAGTGCTGTTTACGTTTTCAGTCTATTTACAAGTGTTACGTTGTTTATTATTATTCTTACAATTAATATCACTACAATGCCACTATATATGCTATTTATATTCTATTCATATACAGCTTTCTCATAAATGTCAACGATCATAACTAGGCGTATTTTCAGATTTCTCAGCAAATCAACGATTGTCTATTATTGAAAATTAATGTGTGTTTAAGTTGTACGATACTGTTCGCAATTATGAAGAAACTACAAAGGAGTTTGTACCTATTTTATTGAATACATATCATAATTTTCAGTCATTTTATTAAATTGTTTCACTAATATCATTTGTAATTAATGCAAACGCTATTGTTATTGCACTCAGTAACAACAGACTATAATTCTGTATGTTGGAAAATTAATGAAACAAATTTTATGAAAATTAGTTATTATAAATTAATATTATACAGGGCGTTGAGTGCGGCATAATTTGACGACTATCATATTTTATGTAAATTCTTCCTTACTTTATTTGCTGTAATAATTAGATTGAAAAGCAAGTTAAAAATAATAATGATCTCATTCCAATGCAAACCTGTATGTGGGTTCTCACTATCTGTTTGCGTTTGAGCATTGTTTGAAATAATTGTAAGCTAACGGTGTTAAGACTGAACACTGGCATCTTAATTGCCAACGCGTTGAAATTTCTATTAGATAGATGGATTTGCATTTTTTGTTTTGCTCTGATAAGCAATTGATCAAGATTTTGAAGAGGAGCAAAAGCAAATGCACCCTGACGAAAAAGAAGTTGGCCATTTTAAGTTATTTCCTGTATGCTTTTAAATATAACTAAGAAAAAGGTATTATTATTCTGAAAAACATATCTGAATAATATATAACTGAGAATAATCTGCTTATAATGTTTTGAACTTTACGTGTAACTTAACGAGCTTTATGTTGAGTATATTTTGGATCCTGGCAAAACTTTCCAAAACACTATCATTTATCAATTTGAAAGTTTAACAATCAAAAAATGTCCAAACTTTGAAAAAACGTTTTTTGCATAACAAGCAAGTCTATAGCCCACGAAATATCGAAATTTTTGACAATACTATTTTTCTAAATGAATGCACTGAATGAATTTGAATCTATCAGAAGTCATTAGACAAGTACTGCTAACTTATTCACACTGTTTCTAGCTGCTCATTTCTCGAGATATCGCGCAAAACGTGGGCAACTATCCCATTTATTAAGATAGGCAATGCGCCAACTTCTGACGCCATTTATTCCACAACTACTGGACAGTTTCTAATGAAACTCTGCATCATTATAACTATTATTCATCAATGTGAATAACATACTATCTAAGATCGTAGAAATTTGGGAAAGAAGTATTCGCTCTGTTTTTGCAAAACAGCCCACAAGTTTTTGAAAATTTTCAGAAAATCTTTTTTCCAAAAATGACTTGAATATCTTTCAATCCTTCAGAAATTATCAGAGAAGTACTACAAACACTGTTGGGCACCGTTTTACATTGCGTATTTCTTGAGATATGCCAGAAAAAGCAAAGTGAAAAATGAGATTTTGTTGGTGTTGAAATGAAAAGAAATAGACATATATGTTCAATAAATATGCATCAAAAATGATTTCATTAAGTTTTAAAGTACAACGTTCAATGTTGATAGCATTCTTGGTATCAAATGATGGCGATATAGTGGTATTAAATGGCGACACATCTCAACAGTAGAAAGTAAAACACAAATGTCTTGCTTATATGACAACGCGAATCACGTATGCCACACTGTGCTGGATTTGAGGGATCCGCAGTTTTACGCATATGAGCAGCCATAACAACTGTTAATGTTCAGGTTGCGGGAAGAAACAGCGAGTTTCCTTGAAAATTTGCTTTAAATGAATGCGGCCCGCCGTCCACTCACTTTGGCATTCAGCACCTGTCTGAGAGAAAGCTGCCGACCACAGCCAGAGACGATGGAAAGATCTAGAAAATTAAAAATACAAATGTTAAAATAAAAATCTGAAATGAATGAATCAACTAATAATAAATTAAAAAACATTATCAACATTTCCTCAATAAAGCAGCGCTCAATTTTATTCTGTCACTTTCATCAAAAGGCAGTGTTACAAGGAATACCGGAAGTTGACCTGCGACTGTAGATAAAATAAGAAATTGAAACTAAATCTTGCAAAATGGTTATTTAAAATGAAGTTCAAAACCGTCCAGTTTATTTTTATGTGGTGCTGCGTTTGAGTACAGTGCTTTGTGTTCAAGAGTTATTAGATGATGGGCGAAAAAAATTTTAAGGCACATTCTATTGAACAGGATTTGCTTGCCTGTTGTAATGATTCATCACAAAAAATTGATGAATCAAATATCAGTTATGGTCATGAATCTGAAATTTTTTTGCTTGCTAAAGTTCTGAACTGGAAACGGGCTGTATTCTTTACAGATGCCAATACCAGTATTACTAAAACTAGAAGAAACGAGATACACACCAGAATCAGGAAGCAAAGTCTTATTGGGCATAAAGCTTCACATAACTGAGTGAGTGCTACATGGACATTGGTAATCAAGCAGAATGATCACATCGAAAGCTGCTGGGTGGATGAGCACTTAGCATACAAATTGGAGAAAAAGCAGTGTTGAAATAACGAAGCGCGGAAGAATCAAAACCCTTTCTGGCATTTATGATGAAGAAGCCTCCGTCGCGTCCGCACAGCCATCCACATCTGGCTGTTTTCTCATTTTTACACGCGCAAAGTCCACGATTTACAGCCAACGGGCAAAGTGATACCTGAAACTGCCCAACCATCGTCTGAACCTGCAAATCTCTGTCCCGTTCAGGACAACGAAGGCCGGTGATGAATTTTTGTTGTGGCAGAGTGCATCAAAGCATAAACTACTAGTATTTGCTGTGGGTTTAGATTGGCTATGGCTATAAACTGCTGGCAGCCATGCGAACCTAGAACATGGATGGTATTCTCAAGGTTGTACAACAATGGTATCAACAGCTATTTACTATCCATGTCTTTGTGGCGGGTAAGCTGGTGCCAGCAGTCTGCTGTTTATGTACTGGATATTAAGAAATTGATTGGGTAAAGATATTGGAACATATAGGTTTGTTTTGCAATCTTTAATAAACGAAGCGGCAGTCGTAGCGGTCAGTCATAGTCCACAAACAATCTGTGGTTTTGAAACAACTCCGATAGCCGCGATTCGGGGCTCCTTCCTGAATACGCGGGTACAACGATGCTACTTCCACTTTTGCCAGGCGGTACATAGAAACGTCGGTGAGCTGGGACTAAAAATACGATGTAGAACAAAAGAAGAAACAAACAGAAAGATAAGAAAGAATGCTCCTGTATACCGCTTTCCTGTCGGTACCGCACGTTGATACGGGTGATGGCCTGCTTGAAGCAAGCACTACAGGTAATTTAGTTGTTCTTGCATGTCACGCAATCAAATTAACAAAGCACACATTGGAAAAGAAATTGCTACAAAATAAAAAAAAAACTAAATAATTCCAGTTTAAAGATGCAATTTTCATAAATACGTACATATATGGTAAAAATTTAATTTAATAACTTAAAATGAAACGACCAATCAAAAGAAGATCTTCAGAAAGTTCTAATCCCCTGAAACTGATTGCTAGCGGTTCATTATGCAAATAATGATCGCCATAACGGTGCCTTAACATTAGTAATTGAGCATTTGTTTGTTTGACTTACGCGTCAAGTGGTAGCGTTGTAAATTGTTCTCTGAATTTAATATGGCTTTAGATAGTGGCCGCTTATAATTCATGAATTATAATTCGTTTTTGTAAGTGTGTTTTAATTATCTTCAAAATTTTTGTATAATTGTTTTGTAAATGTTGCCTTTTAATTAAAAATCAGTTAATTATTATATTTAAAAATCTAGTTTTCAACTTGGTGTAACTTTTACTAAGTGGTGAAGAGAGGAAATTTTTGATTTAATATCATCTTTTCAGGTATGGAGAATGGAGATGAGAAAAAAATTAAAATGCAGATAACGCCGTACAAAAATTCATAGACAGCACGAAGCAGATCAAAAGAAAACAAGAGGCATGTATGATTTCTTGGGAGTATTGATTTTATAAGGCTGGACTAGGAATGCTTCGAAAGTTTGCTTCGAATTAAGTGCTTGTGTTTCTAATATGTAAGATCTAAGATATTTCACTGAAAAGTTATATATTATTGGTTTTCATATAATGAGATCAATTAAGAATTCATTTTTTAAAAACAGAATTTATATTCCACGTAAACTACTTTCAAATTTATGCATTCAAATTCTTTTTTTCAAATCATTTGAAAGTATTCCATACTGATGTTAGTGAATGAATGAATATTCTGAATTTTTAATATTCTGAATTTCATGGCATTACGGTAGAATAATTCACACAAAAATTGGTTTCTAGCGCAACATTATGCAAATAAGGGTCGTTTGATAATTGCCTTATTATCAGTAACGGTGCACTCGTTTGCTTGATCTGCGTGGCAAGTGGTAGCGTCGTGAAATGCTCTCTGAGTTTATTTAAGGCATACATTAACTACAGAAGTCCATTTTTAATTGTTGAAAATATTCCATTTTTCTCGTTCTTTACTTTTTTTCTAGGAAAATCACTATATCATCATTTCTTTCCCGTTTTGTTTAATAGAAAAGGCAGCGACTTCTTTTCTTTCAAAATTCCTAGTTTCATTTGTCACTTTTGTTATGTGATAAAGCAAGAAAAAATTTGATTTAACATTTGATTTAACATTCTTACAGATATGGACAATGAAGAAAAGATAAAGTAAAAACGCGGACGACACGAAGCAGATCGAGGACGACACGAAGCAGAACTGTGGAATGAAGACATACGGTATATGCGGTTCCCCAAGGGTCCCAATTCTGTAAGTCTGGGATAGGGATACTTCAAAAGGGTGAAGTTATCCCATAGTTTAAATAAGATAACGACAAACCTACATGGCTGAGTTTTGAAATAATGCAGTA
>JYDV01000030.1:3226-283804 GCA_001447645.1 Trichinella pseudospiralis
ATGATTGTATTCTGAACAACAATTTGCAAATAACTTCTCTCAATCAACTGTAGATCAAGCTTGGAAAATTATAAATCAATTCAACCAAGATGTTCAGAGTACAATTAATCACAGCTGCATTGCAACTGTCACGTTAAGCACTGCCACTTAGAAAACAGTGTTGCCGCTTACAGTGCACTCCAGCAGCAACGGATGGCCAACTGCCAAATGCTTTCTCAGTTCGTTGTAGCTTTTTCAAACATCCGTTGGCATCCTTCTCGCGAGCACCTGTACCGCTGCTGATGTACTTTCTCACGCTATTTCCAGCTTGCCCGCGATCCAAATCCCAAATTGATCAGAACATCTTCATATGCTGTTGCAGCGATGACCAAACAGGCTGACAGCAGTCCTCTAAACACACATACGGCTACAAGCCGCTGGGTGTATTGCCATAGTTCATCAATTGGATTCGACAGTAAGACTGCCGTCCGCATCCGTGCATGCCGTGCATTCATAAAGACGTCTTTGGTTTCGCTTTCGAAAGTGGCGTCTGTGCATCCATTGCACGTGCCCCCATTGTAACGTAGCGGTCTTAGGCACGTCTTCGCTTGTCTTTCGGACACTTCAATTCTTGTTTTTGGCTGGAACTCAAGCCAACCTCGAATGCATCTTCCATTATACCTGCTTCACCAAAGCATTCACTCCAGAGAGGGCGGGTGGGCAAAGAATCTGACCGTCTCCAGGACGGACTAACTCTTGAATTCTACCCTTTTCATATGCTGTTGCAGCGATGACCTGCCGCAGTAGGCCCGCTGACAGCCGTCATCTTCACACACATACGGCTTCAAGCCGCTGTGTGTATCGCTGCCATGGTTCATTAGCCATGGAGCTAGCTGAGCAACCGTTTCTGGCACCCCTCCACGGTGCACATAAATACACGGGTTCGCCTTCGGATTCTCAACTGGAGTGCGTGCATCCGTTTGATATGGCGCTTCATGTACAGAAGAACGGAAAACCTTTTTTTGCCGTCCGGGCACCTGAGGTTTTCCTTCTTACGGCCACGCAAACTGCATTCCTTTCTCCGCTACAGCAAATTATCCGAGTGATTTTCTTTCACGTGACTGGCCTGGCCACTGTTCACACTTCATACTCATCGAAACGTTGAGCGCATCCTCAGCGATCTTGTGGCCTCTCGGATAGAAGGATAGAAGACATTCAAAATAGAATATGAAACAAAAAAATTGTTTAAATTCTTTGTCATCACAAACCACCAAATCTAGACGTGACAAACCACACCACGGACGACCACACTGCTACTGCCAGCATAACGCCAGCAACAACAACAACGCCAACACTCTTGTCCTTGTACTGTCCCGGATCGTGAAAATCAAGTACATGATAACTTCTTAGTACGAAATTTGTGAAAGATGGCCAATTGAATTTGTGTCATCCAGTCCATATCGAAATATTAAGAGATTGTACATTTGGACCGAATGTTTTGCCCGTGTATTCTGACTGATTCCCAATTTTAAATAATTTATTTCAAGTTCTTGAAATAAATCTTGTGCAATTTGATCACGAACACTGGTCGGACCTGTTTATAAATAGATGTAAAACGGTGAAACGGTGTTTTAATAAAAAAAAATAATAATAAATGAAAATAGTTGACAGCTACTCCTAGCCTGTCGAGAAAATATAAACCACACAAACAAACCTATCAGTGCCATACTGTATTTCTTTCTACCGTAAAAGTGCATTTAGGCACAAGCATAATACTGTTTTGTTCAAATTTTTCTACAACTAACGCAATCGTCAGTAAATTTTAACGAAGAGAAATCGACATGCTGCTCAATAATTTTGAACTGAATCAACAGTAAAAATGTACTACGGTAATGGTGAAGCAACGAATGCAAGGAAAATTAATAAGTAGAAAATAAAATGGATGTATTCTCAACAACAGTCTGCAAACAACTTCTTCTCTCAGTCAACTGTAAATCAAGCTTGAAAAGTTGTAAATCAATTCGACCAAGATGCTGCTAGTACAATTAATCACAGCTAAATTGCAATGCATAGTCACGTTAAGCTAAAATTGCATGATTTCACGACAAGCAAAGTGGAAGCAAATTAGCCCAATCTTTATTTGAATAATAATGTTCGACTTGCTGAAAATTTTCGTAAAAATTATGTAATCATGTATTTATTGTTGAACTTTGATTAGTTTATTACATTTCCAATGTAAAGACAATAAATATAACGCAGTTGTAGGTAAAAACATTACTGAGTAAAAATAGAAAAAGAACGCATTGCTTTATATACCGCAGCAACAACATGTCATCAGGTTCAACTCCGTCGGTTCTTGCCAGAGCTAGAGGCTAGAGGTCAGAAGATTGCTTTTCTCCAACACTTGTTCTCGTTCTCCTGTCCGTAACCATCCAATCCCGTATGCTTTGCAAAACTTTCGGTTTGCTGTTTATACACAGGCTTTGTCAAACTGTCTGCCATCACTTTGTCTGATGAGCAGCATCTGACTTGTATGATGGTTGGCCTTCTCTTCTTCGGCTCCAGTTGTCCATTTGCTCCGTTCTCAAGCCGGCTGTTTTATTACTTCTTCCCATGATGCTGGTCGCATATCTGGCTTGCGCCCATATTGTAACTTAGTCGTTTCGTTTCAGTATACCTCTGTTGATTCTTCAAAAGCGTCGTGATGTTGGAGCTGTTTTTTATTGTTTTTTTATTGGGTTGTTTTTTTGTTTTTTATGTGTTTTTTATTGGTTCTCCTTCGTCCAAAGGTTCCTGTTGCTGTGGCCAATATACATCCACCATGTTCACATTATCTTCTTTCTTCAGCAATTTCGGAGTGTCTTCGTATTCCCGTGATCGTTCAATTGCTCCTTTCGCTTGGCACTCCACTGATGTTTTTCATTTATAAATCATCCTCAATGATTTTTACTGAACACGGCTTGTTCTTTGTTTCAGTTGTTGCCAGGCTTAGCAACCGCTAGTCTTTTGTAACCGCTGTGTCCGACGGTCACGTATTCTCTTGCCGTGTTGATCCACTTTATGCGAATTTTGTTTTGGGATGCAAGACCGTGCTTTGGATCCAAAAATTCGTACGTGGTCTAGGTTGGGTTTGGCATTCCGGTTCAGTGCTCAAATGGTGTCTTGAAAATACTTCGGCCTGGGAGCTGATTTTGTACATATGCTCACCGGTTCGCCACAGAAATGTTCTGACAGTTTGGCATCAGTTGGAGCGTGTACCCTTCGCCATTTCGACCGAAGAAAGATCTGTTCTTTTTTTTCGGCTGCAGCATTTTGTTGTGGTGTATGGTTTGCTGAAAATTGATGTGCACAGTTCGGTTTTGTCTAAGAAAGTTACTGAATACGAAAAACGAGTAGCCTGAGTAAAGAACGCTCGCTGAGCAACTTAGTGCTTGTTTGAAAGAACAAGCTTCACGCAAATTTTTATTTGTTTGCTGTTTGTTCGCTGACGTGGCGGCTTTGGTGGCCGTGATTGGTGATGAACTTTGTGCGTGGTGTTTGAATAAGAATTTTGAACAGTTTCAAATTTCATCAACGACCATTTTATTACAAATATTGAAACACTGATTTGATTCAATAATATCTGACCGACAGGCAGCAGAAACAAACAGCTAGCGACAATGGCAGCAACAGCGAATGAGAGGAAAAAGCTTTTGTCTGGAATAGCTACTGTTTGTTCAACACACGTTGCTGCTTGCTTGTTTGAAAATTATCATCGAAGATGTCGCTAGTGTCACATCGTATTAGCTTCTATGGCATGGAAGGAAACTGGATAAGGAGCATCAAAACAAAATACACAAAGAAAAGCAAAGCAGTCGGTTAAGCATGCTGATCATCAGGCAGTGAAACTTCGCCTCACCGAACGGCGGAAGTATTCAAAAAATACACTTAATAATAATAATAAACGTTGATATATTAATAATATGGATAGATGAACAGATTGAATGAATGAATGAATGAATAAATAAGTAAATAAATGCAAATAAATTGAAATCATTTACGGCAAGAAGATCTTTTTTCAACAGAAATCTTCTCAACAATCTTCATCGTCTGTAATAATAAGCACGGTTCAGGTGATTCGGCACGTCCCCTCGACTTGGAAGCACGTTGTGACCTCAACGAAAAATCAGGGAAAAAGGTTATTTGTCGAAATGACATAATATTACAAAGAACAACACATCAACTGTTAATTACTGTAATCTTCTCGTTGACACGTAGCGCCAAGCCAGCCGGCTGCACATTCACATTGGCCAGTGAACATGTTACATCGTGCGCCGTTGTAACACTTGCAACTCTGCTCACAGTTGAAACCGTACCTTCCTGAGCGGCAAACTGAAATAATCGAATCACTGCGTCACTAGCGAACGTCATTGCGCACATACGCAGCACAATATAGGCAAACAACAAATAATTCAGTAAAATAATTTTGAACAATGCCCCTCCAGTACTGTGAGTTAATAAAAATAAAATACCGCCCTTTTCTCGTGTGGTTTGGAAATAAATAATCGTCTTGTAAATCGTCTGATCTGTTTTACAGATGAAGTTTGGCAAAAATAATGAACAAAACTTTGCCGCTGATGATAATATTTTAAGAAATGCACAGCAAAGAGAATACCATCTTGACAACGAGGTCCAGTAAAGCCTAGTGGACATACGCACTGGCCAGTAGTGCTGTCACAGTCGTAATCACCGCAGTCGCATTTCAATCGGCAGTTCACTCCATAGCTACCAATCGGACATGCTGAAATGGAGAGCAGAAACATTTGGTCAAAGAAAGATAAAGCAGAGCAAAAAAAAATTTGTCCAATAATAATTTCTATTTCATTCACTTGATTCGCATTTGTCGCCATGAAATCCAGGAGGGCACAAACACTGGCCGGTTGTTGGATCACAAGCGGCTCCGTTGAGACAGTTGCAAAATTTAGAACAATACCAACCATACATGCCTTCAGGACATTCTGCAAATAGGGCAAATTCACAATGCAAATTATCCGCTTTTGCAACGTTTTTGAAATGTGTCAATCAAATGTGCTTTGAGCAGACAGAGCTTACTGAATTCACACATGGAACCGTAAAAGCCGTCCGGACAATCACAGCAGCCAGTAATTCGATCACAGTGCGCATTGTTATGACAACGACATTCCAAAGCACAACCAGCACCGTAACGTCCTTTTGGACATTCTAACATGAAATGAGAAAGATAATTAAAAAAAAACAACAACAACAACAAAATATCCAATGTCAATCAGTATTAGTGTAAGATTTAATAAATATAGAATAAAAAAAAAAATTACCCTGCTCGCAGGACGGACCAGTCCAGCCTAGTGTGCATTTGCAAGTTCCATCGACAGGATTGCAAAAGCCGCCGTTTTTGCATCGGCATTTTTCTGTGCATCCAGCACCATATTTAGTTTCAGGACAGACAAGCTTGCAGTTGATTCCAGTAAATCCTGGAGGACAAACACACTGACCAGTGGTACGACTGCAAGTGCCTCCGTTTTCGCACGGACATTCTTC
The DNA here is from genome assembly GCA_001447645.1 of Trichinella pseudospiralis. Classification (NCBI taxonomy): domain Eukaryota; kingdom Metazoa; phylum Nematoda; class Enoplea; order Trichinellida; family Trichinellidae; genus Trichinella; species Trichinella pseudospiralis. The sequence goes on from JYDV01000030.1 coordinate 8,762, forward strand.
AATGCAGTTAATTCCGTGTCGATTTGACGGGCATGGCAGTTCACACATTGTTCCAATAAAGCCAGATGGACATGTACATTTGCCGAACACGGAATCACAGATACCGCCGTTTTCGCAGGTGCAGTTTTCTTTGCAATCGAAACCAAATTTTCCTTGCACACAGCCTATACGAGCAGAACAGTGCGAACAAAAAGCAACAATTTGATTGCACACAACAAACTTAGCAAAAATGAAACGCTTCAAACATGTTGAAACGCAGCAGCAACTTACCTTCGTTGCAACCGGGTCCTGAGTAACCAGGCTTGCAAATACAGTCACCAGTGACAGGGTCACAGTTTGCGTTAGCAGAACAGCTGCACCTGCTATGACAGTCCTGACCAAATTTCCCCTCTGGACATAGATGGCTACAGGTGGGACCTGTATAGCCTGCTGGACAAGAACACTGGCCAGTGATGTGATCACAGTTATTCTGCTTGGGGCAGTTGCAACGCTGAGCACAATTGCGACCGTAATAGCCTTTGATACAAGGTCGATGACAACGTCGACCACGCCATCCTGGTGTGCACAGGCAATGTCCGGTGATGTGATGGCATGAAGCTCCATGTTCGCACTGGCATACTTCGGAACAATTGATCCCGTATTTTCCATCCGGGCACTCTTAAAAAATGAGGAAAATACTTTTGAAACTGAACTGAACTACTGAATCGCAAAAACAAAAAAAAAAAAAAAAAAAAGAAAGAGAACACGTCAGCATGAAGAACAACAACAAATCTTTCAAATGCAGACACATCATTTTCAGAGAATAATAGCAAACGAATGGCTCACTTTTGTCGCAACGTTCTCCTGTCCATCCAGGCAAACAACGACACTCTCCAGTTACGTGATCGCAAGCTGCTCCGGCTTGACACTGGCACACGCCGTTGCAGCTGGGTCCAAAATAGCCGAACGGGCAACGAAACTCACAAGCAGCACCCATCCAGCCTGGAGAGCAAAGACACTTGCCAGTACGAGAATCACAAGTGGCGTTGTTGAGACAGTGGCAATGTTGGGCACAGTTGATGCCGTGCAAGCCTGCCGGACATTCTTGATCGCACGCTTTGCCAATCCATCCGGGCTGACAAGAACACAGACCAGTCAACGGGTCACAGGAACCGCCGTTTTCACACTGACACGTTTCCGTGCAACCGTTTCCCCAACGATTCGGAGGGCAAGGAGTCCTGCAGTCTGGCCCGGTCCAGCCGGATGGACACAGACATTCACCTGTGACGTGATCACAACGACTCAGCGCACCGTTTCCTTCTTGAGAGCCTGCAACAATGTCCGTGTCAGTTTGTCAATGCCAAAAAATAGAATGAAAAGTAAAAACGAACAAGCGCTCCTTTACCAAATCCACAGTCGCATATCTGAGCACACTGCTTTCCGTAAAATCCGTCCGGACAAGGTCGATCGCAATGCCATCCTCGCCAGCCGGATGCACAAAGACAACGACCGGACACTGCATCGCAAGTTGCTCCATTTTTGCACGCACAAACCCCCATGCATCCAGCACCGTAAGAGCCTGATGGACACGGCTGATCACAACGTTCGCCTTGCAAGCCAGGCGGACAGATGCAATCTCCGCTGACTGGATCACATTTAACGTCGCCGGTGCAGTTGCAACTCTGGGCACAGTTGGCGCCAAATGTATTCGCATCACAAACTAAATGGCAAATGAATGTGATGCGACGAATGAACACATGATAGTACAACATTTTCGAGAAACCATTTTCACCTCGATCACACAGTTCACCCTGCCAACCGGCCAAACAAGCGCAACTTCCGTTAACAGGATCACACGCCGCTCCATTCATACAAGAGCACAATTCCATGCAGTCTCTACCAAATCTACCCGGAGGACATTCTGTGCGTTGAAAAAAGAAAAGATCAGTAAGAAAAAAAGAAAGAAAGAAAGAAAACGAATAACAATTCTGGTCAAGTTTCCATCAAAACGTACTTTCTGTACAAGCAGTACCGTAAAAGCCTGCTGTACACTGACACCTGCCGGTTTCGGGATCGCACGAGGCACCGTTCTTACAAACGCATTCGTACATGCACATCGGACCGTAACGATTTGGCGGGCATTCTGAAATTTGAGCAAACGTTTTCAACATATTCTTAATCCAACAAATTAAACACATTCAAACAATCTGTTCACAACAATGCATATCTCATAATTGTCTGAAATCATGTTGACCAAAATAATGAGCAACAAAAACACTGACTCTGAGAACACTTTGGGCCAGTATAGCCCGCTGGACATGTGCAAGCACCACTAGCAGGATGACATTTTTGTTCTTTCGGACATTGACAAACACTGGCACAGTTGACACCAAATCGATTTGGTGAACAAGCTAAAGCATACATATTTATATTGATGTGTTTGAACAAAAAAATAAAAATAAAAATAAAAATAAAATTCGACAAAACAACTCAGCATACAACAACAAAAAGCACAGACGTACGTTGTTTGCAATCTGGTCCAGTGAATCCTGGTTTGCATTTCGGTTCGCACATGCCGGAGACGGGATCACAGCCGACGCTAACTTCACAAGCGCACTGTTTTCTGCACGATGGTCCATAGTAACCTAACGGGCAAGTGGCTTTACAATACGGACCATAAAATCCATCTTTGCAGTAACATTCTCCAGTCTGCAAGAGAGAAAAAGATATGTATATATATATATTGCAAAAAAAAGCTGAACCTTCAACAAATTTACACAGTCAATTATTTTTTTTTTGTCATTTCATCAAATTATCTATAAACAGTTGAAAAAAATATATAAAAAGAAATGTTGAAATATTATTGTTCAATTGATTGATTATTGTATTTCGTTGTTGTTGTTGTTGTTGCTGTTGTTTGCTTGATTTTAATTAAAGACAAAAACAACCGCTTAACCTGCTCATTGCATCCGATGCTATTTTCCCGGTGACATTTGCAAAGATGTCGACAGTTTCGACCGTACGTAAACGGTGGACAAGTTTGTTCGCACTTTTTTCCAAAAAATCCAGGCGAACATGGACAATAACCATAAGTACGGTCGCATATATTGTTCGGACACTGCATTCGGCAAGGCAGATCACATCTGGGACCGTAGTAGCCTGAAATAAGATGAAAAAAAGAAAACAACTCCACCCTCACTCAGCAAGTGCAGCTGAAGAAGATGAATAAGAAAAATGTCCACTCCGCTCTACTACCTGCCGGACAGCCAACTTCACAACTTTCCCCACTGTAGCCGGGCAAACATCTGCACTCGCCGGTGATTGGGTTGCAAAGACCACCATTGCTACAGCTGCACACGTTCGAACAGCCAATACCCCAGAAGCCCTGGAAATGCACCAAAGAAAAAAAAAAGATCATTCAAGAATTCAGCCAGCATTAATGATAAGTGAATAAGATGAAGTCACACCTCAGGGCAGCTTTCGTTGCATATAATGCCAATCCAACCGGCCCGACAATCACATCCTGACTGTTTGCGATTGCAACGACCACCGTTCTTGCAATCGTCGCACGAATATTCACACTTGAAACCGAACTTGCCAATTGGACATTCTTGAGATGAAAATTAAATTAAATTTAAAAAAAACTGAAAAACGTAATAGAAAAAAAACATTAGCGTGCAGATCAGAGGATAAGATTGATGATGATGTCGAGCAAACAAAAAAAAAAAAAGAGAGAAGAAATTAATAATACACTAATATTACTTGAAACAAACAAAAAACAGAAAAACACATAAAGCAACCAATCACCTTGTTGATTGAGTCCATAATTGTAAAGGTGTGAATGGTGGACAGCAGCCGCGCTCTGAGGCAATTCCAAATGATATTCTGTCTTATTATTGAAAAGATTGAATTGAAAAGGATCAGACGACTCGTTTGACTTTAGGCTTCTAACCAGGTAAAGAGCTAGAAATAAATTGTTCAGGTTAAAGCAACGTGATTTGCTAGGTGGGGGGGGGGGGAGGTAAAGTAGTGCTTCGTGAAACAAACAAACAAACAAACACGAATTCATTTAAACAAGAAAACAAGAAGAAAAATATCACATGTATATCAATCATGCAAACAACGTTGAAGACAATCTTTTTTCAAAAAAAAAAATATGCATACGACGCATATGTAGATTTTATTTTATTTTATTTTTTTTGCTTTTCGTGCCAACTTACCGTTGCACGACTTTTTGTCACCGTCTAGACTGTAGCCGAGAAAACATTCACAACGATAAGATCCAGGAACATTTGTGCACAGTTGCTGACAGTTACCGTTGTTGTTCAAGCATTCGTTGATGTCTGAAATATTTGCAGATGATGAAAAAATTACACAATCGTTGAATCATCAAATAGAAATGGAAAATTGAATCAGATTATATATGACCAGAGAAGAGAAAAGAAAAAAAAACATGAACAAGAAGAAGAAGAGCATCACATCACATCACGTTTGGTCGATCACATTTGCTGCAACTGTTGAATGAGAAAGTAAAGCTTTTTCTTCATAATTCAGCACAACAAACATCAAACAAAATTGAAAGAAACATTCGATTGAAATAAAAATTAACATTACAAATTGCATGTATCATCACAAAAGGGGTACAATGAGAAAGGTAAAATAAAATAAAATAAAATAAAAATAAAACGGCTTGCAAGTAGTAGTCATTACCTTCGCATGAGTGTTGATCTATTGAAAGGTGAAAGCCGGGGCGACAAGCGCAATAATAAGAGCCAGGTTGATTGTGGCACTGATGATCACAACCGGCATTGTTGTTCACGCATTCATCAATGTCTGCATAAAGAAGAAGAATTTCTTTTTTTTTTTTTTTTAAAAAAAAATTATCAAATAAAAAGAAATTTAATGAATAGAATTAAATTTATTGAAAAGCATAAAAATAACAAAAAAAAATAAACACTTTTACCGACGCAGTGTTTCCCGTCGTCGGCTAAACGAAAACCATGCTTGCAGTTACACTGAACACCACCGTCCACGGAGGCGGTACAATGATGCTCACATCCACCGTTGTTCACCTCACAGCTAGCTTGCAATTCTGAAACAAAAATAACGAATCAATTTTTTTTTAATTATTATTTTATTCATTCCAACGAGAGAAGTAAAAAAAGGAAGCAAAATTTTGTTATCAAATTAAAAATTCCTTTTCCCCCTCCCCCTCTGCCCCTCTTTATTCCGCATTTTGAACAATTGCAAAAGTGAAATTTTTGCTTTGCAAAAACTAGTCACAGAAAACCACATCCCAAAAGCTGGCTAGCTAGCCAGTTGGCTGGCTCGTTTTCAGAAGAATGCATTTTTGTGACCACTTAACGAGAAAATACCCGACCCAATCGACCAAGTCAAGAAAATCGCTCAAAAACCAAACACAATCATATTTGCTGAATAACTTTTTCAGTTGCACTTTCAACCGGTATGCTAAGTGATGCGGTTCAGAAAAGAAATATTTTTTTTTTTTTTTTGTATTTTAAATCAACAATACTGCAAAGAAGCAAAGTGCAATTGGGAACAATTTTCCAAGACCCCTTTCTGCAGTGAAAATGATATATACTCACAACGGTTGAAGTAGCAACAATCAATGACTAACTCTAGCTGTTCAAAAACAAGCTGAACATCCGGGAAATAAAAAAATTGCATGGAAAATAAATGTAAATGAAATGCAGCAAAAAGTGAAAAAATCTCTCACTAATGCAGTGTTTACGGTCTGAGGCCAGGCGATACCCCTCATGACACTGGCATTCGAACGATCCTGGAATGTTGACGCACAACTGTTCACAACCGCCCCGATGATGCAATTCACACTCGTTCACATCTAGACAAGAAGCAAAAAAGCAAAAAGCAAATTATTCATCTGAAAAAACATGCAAAACAAAAGATAATGATAATTTCGAAAACAAAATGGTGGTGAAATGAGACCAAAAAAAAAAAATAATAATTCTTTTGCTTTTCAACCATCGATTAAATGAAAATGGTGAATAATGATGATAAATAAATTGATGATGATTGATGATCAATTGAAACTTTACACATTTACTTGCCTGTGCAAGATCGTTTGTCATAAGCCAACCTATATCCTGAATAACACTGGCAAACTGCACGACCGTTGACGTTGACACAATGATGCTGGCATTTGGCCCCATCTTCTTGACAAGGATCAATAGCTGTTCAAAAAAGACAAAATATTAATACACAACATATCAATATATATATATATTTTTTGTTGATTAATCATTGAATAATTTTAAAAATTAAACAAAACCAAACAATATCTATCTATCGATTGATGTTTCTTTTTCTCGTTTGTTGCTAAACGAAAAGCTGTGGAAATTTTCAACAATTAAAAAGAAATCATGCACCATTGAGTGAACAACCTATATGGGATAACTATAATTGCAAGTTCCATTTCCATACAAAAGATTCATTGTGTGCAAGATTGGATGAAATCAATTTCAAACAAGTCCACCGTAAATAACCGTAAATGTAACAATTTCCAGAAAAGCTATCAATGAAAAAACAGCGCCGTTCCAAAGTCGTTTGTGTACAAAAACCCGTTTGTACACCACAGCGGAAAATGAGAACGTGTTCACAGAGCTAGGAGTAGGCTTGCCAGAGAAAAAGCATACACATACACACACACACACACACCACTAGTTGATAAGGATCATGGTCAGGAGAAGCAAGAACGACTATTATTCATTATTCATTATTCATTATTATTATTATTATTATTATTATTATTATTGCTATTCGAAGTTGTAGTAGTATTAGATTATTATTATTATTATTCTGCACTATTTAAAAAAAAAATTACCTTACTTTGTGAAAATTATAAATAAAATTTAAAATTGTGAAAAAAGAAACTGATTAATATATTTAATTAGAAATAGAAAGAGAGGGAGAGAAAGAGGGATGTGCAATTTGAAGTGATAAAATTTTGCTTCCAAGCTTTACGCGTTCAGCTTTGAATGTTTGAATTCAGCTACAGTGAATGTTAGCAACAATAGAAGAAGAAACATCATCTGCATCATCATCTCATAATTGTGGATGTAAATTTTCATTATTTTCGTTGCATTTTTCTAAATTACCGTAACATGTGCGCTTGTCATCTGCAAGCTTGTAACCAGCGTGACAACGACAACGAAGAAATTTGCCACCTTCTTCTTGGCACAGTTGACTGCAACCGCCGTTGTTCAATTCACAGCTATTTTCGTCTGCAAGAAGAAGAAGAAGAAGAGAAAAAAATATTAACAACAAAAAAAATTCTTTTCTTTTTAATAATAAATTCTGAAACATCCGTCGTCCACAAATGAAACAAACAAAAAAGCTCGACCTGAGCAGCTATATTTTGCATAGATGAAAATTTTTCACAGCCTAATGCATTGATCAATTTTGATACAACAAAGAAGTTGTAGGTAGGTGCACAAAGAAAACCTCTGGGGAAAACAATTGGATGATGTTTCGAAATGAATGCTTGGCAAATTTCAAACATACTACCGTGTATATATATATCACATGTGAGCGTTTTCATTTCGTTTCGAAGCTTTATTCAGAAAAATGAATAAAAAATTCAATATCTAACGATTGATTTGTTAATATTTTTCCCTTTTGCAACATTGCCCAACGAGAATAGATATATATATATATATATATATATCATCTCAACAGATGTGGCGGATCGATTCATAATTTTTCCTCTTTCAAAAATAATATTTTCACCATTTCAACAATCAACAACAAGAGCATGTTAATAATTTGTAATTTCATAACAACAATATAATACAACGAAAAGATGATCTGATGGGAAAAAAAATTTTCATATTTATAGAAATTTCAAGTGTTCATATCCCAATCCATGTCTTATGCAATTGTGAGAGGTTGAAAAATGTGGCAAAATGAGAGAAAGAGAAATGAGAAAGAGTTCATTTTCCAATTTTTGGCCAAAACTTTTTTTTACACCCAAGAAAAATATCAAAAACTTATGCATACCATCGTTGAACAGACGCACATTGTTCAACAATGTATCTCTTTTGCCATTTGCAAAACTGTAAGCACAGTTTGACAAACGGGAAAATGATTCAAAAAGATGACCTAACCAGAAATCACATTCCAACTATTTCATACGCGCACACGCACACATGCAATGTTCAATGAGTGATAAATACGTGGCGTATGTGCTTGTATTGCATCAGAGGATGAATCAGAGATTTAAAAAAAAAAAAAAAGAAAGAAAGAAAAAGAAAAACAACAAAACACACATGCATACTTTTCAACAACAACAACAACAGCAAAGTGTAAAGATGCTAATATTGTTTTTGAAAAAGTATTTTAAAAATTGTTATGGGAAATTTTGAAAAATGTATATTTTTAATAATTATTTTTTCCTTTTCTTTTTCTCTCCCTGTCATTAAAGAACAAGTTGAACAATGCAAATTCAATTGTAAAACAAGCTTACTGTGACATGACAAAATTTAAATAAATTCTTGACAATTTAAACTTTTCTCATGGCGGTGATGATGGTGTAGAGGTAAGCAGTTGAGGATATTTATTTATTTATTTATTTAGTTATTTTTCTTTTTTTTTTTTAATAAAACAGGTAAAATTAAATTTAAATTATAAATAAATAAAACAGATCTTACTTATACAATGTCGTCCGTCCGGATGAAGTTGCTTGTTCGGTGGACATTCGCACCGATAGCCTCCATTAGTATTGACACAACGATATTCGCAACCTCCGTTAACAACTTCGCATTCATTGACATCTGAAAGAAGAGAATAAGGGACGTTCAGAAAACAAACACATGGCACATTTGAAATTCTCTTTCGTTCTGCTGTGTTCACGAATCGGTATTCAATTTTAGCAGCTTTAGAAAAACACGCTTAAAACAGGGGCAAAAGCATCTCTGCTGGTCCGATGCTGAAATGCTAGCAAACATGCCAGCATGCACAAGAAGTCATCAACAGAACATTTTATATAGAATAGAAAAGCCCACCACTGCAACAGCACCGTGACGTGCCAACTTTGTCACAAAAGATGGCAAACAGAGAAAGACGATTTTACACAACCAAAACTCGTGAGTGACCATCTATCTATCAAAGCAATCGCATGCATGCAATCATAATAATAATAATAATAATAATAATAATAATAATATGAAGAAGAAGAAGCTGAAATTTTTGTCAAAATCAAATTAAACATCATATCAAAAAAGCATATCTTTTTTTCTGTGCTTTTTCTTGCATAATGTACAAAACATGACAATTGAAATGTAACAAGAAAATCCTACTCCCCCCCCCCCCCCTTACCAAAAAAAAAATTTTAGCTAAGAAAAAAAAAATATGCTCACCAACACAAGTTTTTCCATCGCTGTTCAACTGAAAACCGGGCCAACAACGACAATAGAACGTGCCGATTGTGTTGCTGCAGTCGTGGTGACAACCTCCATTATCGACCAGACATTCGTTGATATCTTAAAAATTAAAAATCAGTATAGACAAAAAAAAAACAACCAGAACAATAAATTAAAATAATCTTAAATTAGCATACACCATATTGAACTGACAGACAAGCTGTAAAGTGAAACAAACATCCCACTGTGTTCAACAATTTCACTCATCTCGCTTTGCAATATTATTGTTCTTGTTTTATTTTTGCTTTTTTGTTAATAAAATACAGTTTGTCTTTTTCACTGTTGTGCAAATAAGCACAATTTGTCAGCTCAAGTATATGATATTTCTTTTCTTCCCAGCAAATAAAAGCAGCAAAAAAGAAAAAATAATACTACCGATATTGTTGTATATTGTATATTTGTAATTTTTATACTTTTTGTGTCGGCTAGTTCATTTTGTGATTCATGCATAGTTTTGTCGTTATTCAACAGCAATCAAACAGCACAAGTGCATCAATTTGCTTGCTAATCAATGCAATCAATGCGGAACAATAGAGATTGTGATATTCTCTATTTTCTCTTCTTCTTCTTCTTTGCTCATTGAATAAACAACAAATCCGCGTCTCAAATTGAAAAGCTCAAACAAAACTGCCTTTGTTTCTGCTTATGGAAATTTATACACTTGAAAATTGTTCGACGACAAAATTATCCATCTCTATTGATCAATTCTTTCTTGGATGTTGTAAAAATGACCACCATATCATTATCCAGTGCTGACGACAGACGAGACGGATCTGTTTGTGTGTAAAATTTCAAAGGTGCAAAATTTCTCAACCATATGAGAAGCTTTGATCGCTTTCAAGTGGACGACAGTTTAATGGACAAACTGAAAAGCAAGTCTGTCGTCGACCATATGCACTCTGATAAACCAATTTGTACTAAGATGGAAACTTATGGCGCTTACGCCATCTGTGCCACTATTTGCTATCGTTGCACTGTCGCAGATGGACTCTAGCTAATACTGATGAAAAAATAATTAACCTGCAAAAATCACGCATGCATGCATCCATCTATCATAGATGAGCATAATCTTATACAAGAATACAAAATACAACTATAGTTGACCAGATATATATTATAAAACTGCAAAGCTAACCGACAAAAACAAAAAACCAACGCTCACTGACCTCAGTGAACAATACAGCACTTTGTTTGTAACAAACTAACTAACTAACTAACTAACTAACTAGCTGATTAACAGTCAAATTTGGTCGCATTGTTCGTGTTGTTTCCTTTGGCCAGTTGTATTGTTGTGTCGATTGTCTAAGGTCAAAAATGCGCAGATGTGCATGCTGCCAGACAGCTATTATACTAAGCTTAAACTATGCATTTTTTACTTGCATCGTTGATCTTGGAAAACTGCTTGCGCAAAATTGATAACAAGAACAAGTTAAACATGATCACTTACCGTACTGACATCTGGAACCTTGGAAACCGGGCGGACAGTCGCAGAGTTTTGCTGCAACAGCGGACGAACATGAACCGCCATTGTAACACAAATCGGTTGTACAATTGGCTGAAATTATACGACAAATAAATATTGAAAATAAGAATTTAAATTTGAATAAATAAATTAAATAATTTGCAAATAAAAAAGAAAGTGAATGTGAAGAAGATTCTGTTTAACAATTGGATGAAAACGGGAAAAAAGCTGTTGAAGGTAGTTTGGCAAACTGAAGAACGCGCCCAGGTCAAACAAGCAGCACAATTGATGTTGGCCTTGTTGTCAAGAGCGTCGTCAGTCGGTTGGCTCTTGAACAGCAACAACAGACTTCGCTTTATTCAACTTCTCCTGCATATTTAAATCCACCGCCTCTTTTGGAACGTCACCACACCACCACTTACTCACTGCCTACACGACTGACCCACCACCGCCCCTGCCACGTCCTCCTTTCCCCTTCACCATCATCATCATCATCATCAGCATCATCATCACCACCACCACCACCACCACCACCACCACAACCACACAGACCTACTATAGAAGTGTCAACGATTCAACTACAATCCAAATCACTGACAAACAAATATTTGCCAATTGTCGCGGCCTGAGGACAAGAGACAAACTTTTTCTAAAAATAGTCGACAGTTCATATCAGAATAAAGTTGGTGTTGTGTGTGAATGAGAATGATTAAGTCTATTTATTGCATTGTCAAATCATTCCAATATTTCCAAAATTGTACATCTCTCATCATCACAACAGAAAATCCACAACAATCATTGTAATGAGATGTTGTCAATGATCGTGCTATGTTTGTCTTCTTTTTATATTCTGTTGCCATTTTTCAAACATTTATTCACATTCAATTCACATACCGTTGATGTAAATGATCAGAGTTTGTGATGATCATAAAGATATCATCATATAGTAGTAGTAGTAGTGGTGGTGGTGGTGGTAGTTCGCTTTTAATTAGTCGAACAGATATGAAAAAAAAAAAACTAAAATAATTATTGAGCATCTGCTTCTGCGTAGCAATGACGACAGACAGATGGATGCTGAACAGTTACCTAGAGTAGTGCCAGCGGCGGTATAAGCATTAGCTTGCATATGTATATATATATATATATATATATATGTATACGCTTGTCCGCTTCTAATTTCATTGTTCATGACCGTCCAGGCTGAGCAGCGCATGGACAGAGAATATGAACTGGGCGACCAGGTGCCCAATTCGCTGCTTCAGTGGACGAAAGCAAAAGGTGAGAGTAAAGATTAAGCAAAGTGCGAGGTCGACTGAAGATTATGAGGATCAAAAAGCCGCTGGCGATGGGATATTGAGCGGAAAAAAACAAAATGCTCTACATCCATCAATGGTGGCTGGCCAACGGGTGAAAGCGGAAGCAATGCTAGCCCAACGCAACAGTGCAATCCGGTCGGCCCGGTGGGTCAATAATTGTCACTCATTTCGTTTCGGTAAACTTGATGCGCGCCGGTCGTCAAAAAGTCACCAAGCGTGAAAAGGCGACCCAAGCGGCTTGCTTTCAATTATTATTTCTTTACCCTTCCAACATTAAGCTAGCGGGAATAGATCCAGATACACGACTTGTGCAAACTGAAACGGGTCAGCGGCCCTCCGTGGCAGTTCGACCGTCACGGTAATTAATTCCACGACCGACCCTTGCCCTCGGCTATCGCGGTTCGGCTGTGCCTCAATTTCAGGTAGGCAGGCAGGCAGGCAGGCAGGCCATGGGCAAAATTTACATTAATCAACAGTGAAAGATGAATCCTTTCACTTTATGCATCTTATAATAAATCATCGCCAACAACTAAACTAACTGGCCGAGGTGACAATAACTTTGTCTCAGGATAACGCAGCCTCATTTACCACCTCTTGTGTAAAAATGACCAAAATACAATACTCACGTTTTGTACAACCTTCACCGGTCACCGGAAGCCATCCATAGCAGCATTTGTAACGGACATGACGCTCTTTGCGCTGTTTAGTTTTCACGGTTCGATAATAAATTGTTCTGCAAAAAAAATTTTACAAAAATACATAAACAAACATTTATATATAATTTTTTTTTGTTTAAAGCAAACAAACAGTAGTCACTTCGGCTCACTGATGACACACCAACGTTTCTGATGATCACAGTTTGGTTTCCACCGGCGAACATATCTCGTGTAAGCTTGAATGCAAGGCTCTTGAACGGTAACAACTTCAACTTCCTCGTGCGGACAGACATTCTTCCTAAACGTGTTAACGTAAATGAAATATCGAAGCTGATGAAATTCCAAATGGAAAATAATATCCACATTGAAGTGAAAACATCCACTATGGATCAAATTGAATAAATAAATAAATACATACATACATACATATTATCAACAAGAACTGAAAGTAAATAATAGCACCGCTTGCTTACATATCTGGCTTCAGCTCTTCAACTTCGAGCTCGACTGACCAGCTGGTTGTTAATAGACTGAAAAGAAAAAATAGCACAATCACCAGTCGATGGTGCATCATCAAGCCGGATGTGATCAACGACGACAAATCTAGTACAGTGAGCAACGATCGTTGTTGAATAGTAGTCGCTTGGCCAAAACGCTTGTAAAACATTTCCTTGAATAAATAGATCAATATCAACATTCGAATACATACATCAGTGTTTGTATATTTATACACATACATATATGTATACATATGCATACATATTTATATCTATACATATATAATATGCATAGGTATATATATATATATTTGTAAATGTAGAGACGAATGTAGTAGGTATGTGTACTTGTTGTAGTGCTGTTCGTATGCTTTATATGATTTCTTTTTAAAATTGCTTTTTCAAACTGACTGAGATAGTTTTCAACTGTTCGTTGATCAAGTGCTAGACAGATTTGTCGCTTTAACTGCAAAACGCCGACAAACGTAGTCAATTTCAACCAATCACAATCAGCAAATCACAACGCCACCTAGTGAGTGCACATCCGTCATACCAAAGTGACACCTGGTCGGCTAGTGCAATAGGGTTGAGAAAAAAATGAGAAGAGTTGTATGTGTGTTGTATTGTCGTACATTAATGTAGATGCAGAATGAATTAAAAATATGATAGATGAGCAAAGAAGAAGAAGAAGAAGAGTAAAGAAAAGATCAACCAGTGTCGGAAGGTCGATAGGAGGAGTAGAACGGGATTCTGGAGGCGGGACGGATTGGAATATAAAAGCCAAAGGCAAGGTCGACAGTGCGGCTGCTGTTCGACCGCCATCAAAACGATCGCTTTCTCCGACGACTCTATTATTATTCAACAACCGGGCCGCCGGCTGGCAAACTAGAAGCTATCGATGATGCCTTGGTAGAAGAAATTTAATCGAAAGGGGCATCTGGCGCCGGAATGCGACCCTGAGACCGGCTTGCAAATGCACTGTGGAGCCGTTGATGCGTACTTTTGGCTCTCAAACTGACGACGACATTCCTCGAGAGGTCAGCCGAGAACACCTCGGTCATCTCCTCGTCAACATTAAAACATTTTTTTTTAAAAAAAAAAGCAATTTCTCTCTTTTCTCTCACCACATCTCATCTGCCATTTGAAATTTCGTCATTTGTTGGTGTGGTCATTTTTACATCATTTCTCATTCTTCACTTCTCACTTGCTCTGATTTGTTTGTTTGTTTGTTTGTTTGTTTGTTTGTTTACTGCTTCTTTTTGTTTCTTGAAAAAAAATCCAACATAAGATGATGCCATCATGGGCGGTGACATTGTCGGCGCCTGCTGAGAAACAAGGTTACATGCTTTTGGCTAAACTTCACAACGTGACTCAAGAAAGCACGTTGCTCAACAAGGACACTGAAAAATATACACACCGCAAGATACATACAACAGCTGAAATAAAACATAAAAAAAAGACAAAATTAACATAATAGGTAAACATGGAAATATTTAAAAAGAAAAATGGCTAAAGTGTAAAGATTAATAATTCAAATTGTTCATTATCATTAAAAAGAAAGAAAAACAAATAGTCTGATTTGTAAAAGTGAAAAAACAGTCCCAAGCTAGCCAGAGAGTTTTACTAGCGTGCTATAATGGCAAACAGTAGGCGGCTAATCAAAATTACTTTTCTAGTTGAATTTTCCAAAATAATCTACAAAGTTGGCATTTTGAGCACGGATGTTGCATAATTTTTTGCACGTCAATTAGAATAACGTTAGCATAAATGACAAGAAAAGAATAATTGCATGTATATATATATATATATCGTTTGATTAGCAAGCTTATTTTTATTGGGTTTTCAGTTTTCAAGCGGTATGCAATTTGAGAAAATTGTGCTCATTGAAACTTTACACAAACTAGTTTATATCAGC
The DNA here is from genome assembly GCA_001447645.1 of Trichinella pseudospiralis. Taxonomy (NCBI): domain Eukaryota; kingdom Metazoa; phylum Nematoda; class Enoplea; order Trichinellida; family Trichinellidae; genus Trichinella; species Trichinella pseudospiralis. The sequence continues at coordinate 24,045 of JYDV01000030.1, forward strand.
AGAGCGTTGGGAACAGAAAATAGTTAAGTTGCGCAACTGTGAATAAAATGAAATTATAAAATTAAATTAAAAGCATTCATTTGGCAAGCTGAAATTAAGCAAACGCGACAGACAAAGCAGATTGCGTGCAGTTTCACCGTTTTGTCACGATCAACAACTTTACCAGTGGAAAATATGGAAAAGAATACTTTTCATAATTTCAGCTAAGAAGCTGAAGAAAAAAAAACATTATATTCATCCAACAGAAGAGAAGAATGCATTTCGCACCGTTGCTGTTACAGGAGTAAAAAAAGATATATGTGTGATATCTGTCATCGAAAATGAAATAAATGCTTTAATAATGAACATCAACATTTAGATAAGAAAATTAATTGATGAACGTCTTTATGAATTATTTGACGCATTGGTGCAATGTTTAAAAAGTTTACATATTAAGGTCAGCTGAACCGGAATTTCTCAGCATCTACAACAAATGGATATATTATACAGATGAATCAATTCTGGAAAATTAATGCTTTCCAATGACATTCAAAATAAAGCCTCTAGCAGTGATAGTTTACACCTCCTGCACCCATAAAACTTTTTCCTTGATCTCATTCAATAATTCTCTTCAATTGAACTGTCACATGTTCACACAAAAGTTTAACCAAATCAAATAATTTACATTAAACACAATTCTTTTGCAAAACTTCTATTCTTAGATCATCATCACCGTGTTTCATCATCATTCATTGAATAAAGAATGGAAAGTAATTTTATTTCTCATTTTTATCATTTTCCAACGTTGCGTAAATGCAAATGTGTATAGCATCATTTTTCTATTCTGTGCTTATTTGTTCAAGTGAACTATTGTCAATGAAAAATTGAAAAGAATAACAGCTTAATTGCATCGTGATCACTGCAAACTACCACTCTTGATTAGCATTTTCACTTGCAAAAGTGAAATAATAATAATAATAATAATAATAATAATAATATAGGCGACAGACGCGAATGAAGTTTTGCGAAAATTGAATATGCCCAACAGTGATCATCCATTTTTGCGATTATGACTTATAGATCTGAAAGTGAAGTGAAATACTTGAGCACTTGAAATACTAAAAAGCCAACTGCTTTAAATAAATAAATAAATTTATATTTATATATTAAAATAAAAAGGGAAATTCGCCTGTCAAAATGCGTTAATCGCTTTTCATCTGCCGCTATTGGCATTGGAAAAGTTGTTTCGTATTGGATTTTCGTTCAATCTTCTTTGACATGTTTTAAACAAGCTTCCGGTCAATTTTTGGCACCATAGATTTATTTTTGAAATTGTTCCCCACTCGACGTCGTTGCATATATATATATATATATATATATATATATATTATAATAATAATAAAGATGTATGTACATATTGGCTTGTTTCATTATTGGAAAGCAACTTTGATCAGCTACGTGAAATTGAATTAAACTGAGCTGCCAAAAATAGTGGAACACCAGTCATTGGAGCACGAGTTAAAAATACTGACGATGGATTTGGACCAAACGTTGTCATTAAATATATGCATAAATAGAATTGAATATTTTGTTTTCAATTTCAATTCCGCTATAATTCAGTTGTGATCGTCCTGGTTGCTTCATTTTTCATCAATGACGCACTGGCTAATAAAATGTCAAAATGCACAATTTCGTTGTTTGAAGTGAAACAAATCTGAAGCAAAGTTCTGCTTGCACAAACATGCATTTTTTTTCCATTATTACATTATAATATATACATATATAATATTATACGTTTTTCTTCTCTTAGACAAAGATTCACCTGTTTGGTTGCTTTTGTCAATTGCAACAATAAAATGGCAACCGTCCTTGACATGTGAAATATTTTTTTACCAAATTTGGCAAAGATTACGACTTTCTCATCGTATAAAAAAGCAATTCAATTCCAATTTCCAAACTAAACTAGAGCTCACCTTTCTCAAGTGGATAAGAATAAGAGCGCAAAAAACAACAACAACAACAACAACAACATTAAATTAAATTAAATTAAAACGACCTAACAATTTTACATTCATTTTCTCCTTATTGACTCTTTGTATTACGGTCAAAAGACGACGACACATCAGTACCATTTTTTTTTGAATCTTGCTTTTCCCACAGAAAAAATAACCAAAATAACTTCACTACATCAACTGCAGCAGTAAAGAATAAAAAAAATAATATAATAATAATAATACAACTGCCCAATTGAAAGCTGCTTGTCAGCGATTGAAATGGAAGACAGACAGACACAATATATCCCCGTTGGTCAAAGGTCGAAAGTGGACAATTTTGTTTTTCCTACTTTTCATCAAGATGGCATTCGTCGTTCCCCAGGTCCCTGAAGGAGAGTACAGTTGCTGTGTAGTTGGTAGGAATTGGACAAGAGATAGTAGCCAGGCAGCTGGAAGTGGACAATGCCAGTGAACATGTGAATTGCGTCCACCAGAAGCGTTCGATTGAAAAGCCCAACGCTGCGCCAAGTCCAAGGGTCATCGTTGGACAATGAGTTAGTTGAAAAAGCAGGTGCCAAGCTGCAAGCGGAACTTGAAAAACGACATTAGCTGGCCGTAGGTCAACACGACGTGGTTAGAGCGGCCAAAACCGGCCCACATCAAACACATGCTCTGCCAGTCACTTGAGTTACAATACTGGTGTGCTGGCCAATTGGTCAATTCTTGGTCAGCTTTTCATGCCGGGAATCGCATTTCGAAACAATTTTTCCTCCAATTTCGTCGGCCGCTTAGCGTGAATGACCCCATCATTAGCACCGTCACTGTCCAATTGACGGTCTGTCCAGAAATCTTTACACAAAAAAAAGGAAATAACTTCAACCTGCTGTGCAAAGCCAACCCCCGTTGAGCCTTGGGCAATACGATCGGTTACGCCAGTTCTTCACCAGTAAACACACACACATACACACACACACACACACACACACACACACACGAGCATTAGCTAATTTCCAAGCTTCAAAAGCTGACGTCACATTTGGTCACATTTGGTCACATAAACCGTTCCTACTGGTCACTATAATGGGATCATTTTTGAGGTCACTGCAACCAGGTGACTTTTTAATGGATAATTTTTCCCCATCCTCTTGAAATGAAGAAGCCGTCATCGCCATACGGCGATTACAATTACAAAAAACCTAATAATAATAATAATAATCATAACAAAAGGTTCCGCTAATAAATTGCGAGCATCTGAGCGGAAACGACCGACAAACTGCCCTAGTATAGTTTTTGTGCTTCAACTGAGCGAAAAAAATTCAGCTTATACACACACACACACACACACACACACACACTGCCTGCATCTTGCACAATCAAAACAACCCTCTGTGATAATAAAATGATAAAAAAAATTCACATTTGCATAATTTTTCATTTCACAAACAAGACTATTCACTATTTGACTTGAATGAAAAAATAATAATTATTATTTTTTTTAAAAAATACTTTATCCAATCAAATGCAATCTCAATAAACTATTGGAATGCATTATTCATATCTATCTATCTATCTATCTATCTATCTATCTACCTGCTCATTCGATGAAAACTATACACTAAAATAAACGAATAAGATGAACTAAATAAATAAATAAATAAATAATTTCAATAATAATAAATTAATTAATTGATAAAAATAAATCCATCAAATTTAGAGGAGAATTGCAATTTTTCCGTTCATCATTTAATAAAATGAATTGCAATAGAATTGAGAATGGAATTATTTCGCACAATTTTCCAATCGACCATTTTTAATTAAGCAATTTCAATAGCAAAAGTATTTTCTTCTTCTAAAAGTATGATTAAATTTGCGTAGTTTCATTAGCTTGGCAAGCGATTTCAAAAATAAGACAAGCCACAAACAGAAACAACACAGAAAAATATACACTCGTTCAACTGTATATATTGTCATGGGGATGATATATATTGTCGGCGATTTGCAATGTTGAACAGGCAAAAAAATATATAATAAATAAATAAATAAATCAATACGGTTTAAAGTTGCCAAATTGCAAGCCTGGCCGATTGAGCATAGACAAAATAGCGTTTCGTTGCAATTAATTTTCTCTGGATGCTGTCCAGCAGTGGAAATGAACTGATTTGATAATGGTCGAGATTGAAGTGGAAGAAAAGCTTTCTTTATTTATTAAAGCTGAATTGATCAAAAATCAAACCCTCGAACAAAATATGGTCGCTTTCAACGGCTTCACACTGAGACCTTACACCAATCACATCACCTCTTGTATGACTCTTATCGCAAAGCTTATCAAGCTGAATCAAAGCACAATTCAAACAAACTCTACTGCCCCGGGTCCCGTCGTGCATTTTCATTAACATATTAACATATTCAATGAAAATTCTAAGCCATCCAAAAACAAACCATACACAATAAATCGCAATCTAAATATTATCATTCACAAAAAAAGTCTATTGCTTAACAATTATTTCTGATTAAATTATTCACAGAATAAAATTCACATCCACAGCAGATTTCACACCACATTACTATTCTTGTTCTTTAATCAATAACGCAAAAGAAAAATTCCACTCCAAACAAAATCATCATGCAAAAAGTAAATAAAAAAAAACATCTAGAAAAAGATGCATGAAAGAAGAACTAAGTAATAAGTAAATCGAAAACAAAACCAATAATTGAGAAAGAAAAGAAAATCACTTTTTCAACAATTATTGCTTTTGGTTAAATGTGAAAAAACAACCCCGACCAGCAAAATTATTATTATTATTATTATTATTATTATTATTACCAAATTTGAAGTTTGCAATTTTTCGCTTCTTTGTCGCTGAAGACGATACCTGAGACGCTTGATCATCCATAAATTCGGCCAACAAACCAAACGAACTCTCAGAACATGCTGGTGACGCATTTCCTGAAGCATTTGGCATTTCTTTTTCAAAAAAAATTCATCAAATTATTAAATATGAAAAAATCCGCTTCCTTGTTTACCAAAATTGGAAAAACTGGTGGACATGTTTTGCACAGCATTGGTGTAGATAAAACTGAGTTCGCTTTCCGTTTGAGTGCTTTCATTTTCTTCAACTGACAATCCAGCAATAGGAGTTGCCATCATTTCCAACAAATCGACATTCTTTGCAACAGTTACATTCTTCAAAACAAAAACCGACTCATCTCATCATAACTGAACTGATCAATTCAAATCAACAATATTATAGCTGTACGCTTTAAATCATTATTTATCAATTTGTTCACGCTTATCTGACTACAGTAAGACCAATTGTGAGATAAAAATCAAACCATCAAAATTTCCTCTCATACCTCCGGTGCACTGCCAATGGAGATGCTGTCTTCGTTTTGAAATTCCATCAACTGCAGTGCATCGTTTTCTGCCGAAAATGTATTCTTTAAACAATTTGGACCTACAAAATATAAATTATTTTTTCAATTCAATAAATTTATGCTAAAGAAAAAAGCATACCAAAAGATCCACTTTCAGATACAGGCAGATTATTATCATCATCAACAGCGTTGTCATTGTGCAATTCTTGTTGTTCACATTGGTCCTAGAATATTTTCACCACCGTATATACAGCATGGGGAATGAGGAAAGGAAAAATTAGCAGTTTTTTTTTTCTCAAGTAATATAAAATAGCCAGTCGTTGTAAGCTTTACGCACTTGAAAATTGTCCACGTCGGTTTCCGCAGGTTCAACGTTCAACTGCTGCATCGCCGGTGAGACTCTGCTTGTATGCACATTTTTGACAATTTAGCCACAATTTACAAGCAACAATCAAAATCGAAATACAAATTATACTTTTCAGGCGGCTGTTGATCATGCATTTCCTGTTCCACCGGTTCATTCGCGCATTCAACAGCAGAATCGTTTTCTGACTAAATATTGCAAATTGCAAAACACTATTATTGGAAACTTGTATAAAATACATATTTGAAAAGTAATTGCAAAACGATGCTTTTTGAACCTGAACAACAATATCCTGGTCACAGTTTTCACAATTCGTCATTTCAGCAGACAATTCTTCAACTTTATCATCCAATTCCTTATTCTGTTTGTAGAAATTTGCAACTGTGAAGCACACCTTCACCCAATCATTAAAATTATCATATCCTAATGAAAATAAATTTTACATCCCAATTCGTCACATATTACAATACACATGGAAATTACTTACTGTCGTGTGAAATATTCAACTGTTCTAAATAATTTTTCTGCTTCATTATTTCATCCTTCAAAGCGTCGATTTTTAAATTAATTTCCTTCACAGCATCAAGCTTCTCTTTGTACTTCATGGCAAATTGCAATCCTTCTCTGGTGCAACGCAGTTCACCAACGTGATCAACAGTATTGTTCACGTTTTGCTCGAATGCATCTCTGAAATTGAAATTATCAAAATTCAATTTACAAAATCTCACCTAAATTAAGTGTTCAAAAAACCAAAAAAAAAAAAAACAAACAAACAAACAATTTACTTTCGACTGTTAATTTCTTTCTTAAGCGATCCCAATTCCATTTTTAAATGCTTTTTCTTATCTTTCAGCAAGTAGTACGTTTCGGCCATTCTGAAATAGTGAAATATGATTATTCAAATTATATAACACTCAACAACAACAACAACAGTCTACTTTGAGTTAGTTTGCTCCTGGTGTTCAATCAAAATTTGCATAGTAGCTTGACGCTGCGTCAGAACTTCACCCGATGCACGAATGTTCTGTACAATTGTTTTCTGTTTCATTAAATAATCCTTTGCTTCTAAAATTCAACTCATCTAATTGCGTACTATATTTATAAAATATTCCTCATTTTTTACTAGATATTATTTCAAGTTTCAAAAAAGAAAAATACAAACTGAAAAGTTCTGTCTATTTCTGCGTGAACAATAATATCGAAAACTTGTTGGTCATGTATTAAGTTTACGATTAAAAAAAAATATTTCATACTTTTGCCATCTTCCTTTTTCTTTTGAATACAATACAGCACATATTCAATTTTTCGCTCTAAATAAATAATATAAAAAACTATTCATAAGAAAGTGTTTAAATTGTTACCTTTATCAGCAACTTGCTGTTCAATGCTTTGCAGAGCATCACACAATTTCTCATATTCGTTATTACTTTCAGTCATTGTATACAAAATCTGTTTTCAATAAGAAAGTGAAATTATAATTAAAAAATTCACTTAAAACTAAAATGCACAAAACTATCACATTAATTTCAAAAACAACTAATTTTCATCTGAAAAATTTTATTTAAATAACCCATCACAGTGAATAAATAAATTACAACCATCAATAATGCATTTCAACCAACTGCATTGCATAATAAAATTTTAAAAACTGTTCCATCTTAAAACTAAATATAATGTTTACATTCTTTAAAATTTTCACAATTACTAAAATATGGATTTTATAAAAATGAAATTGCAAACGCCTACAAATAATAATTACAATCGAACATGTAATCAAAGACAAAATGATTATGTACAATACGCAGATATTATGCAATTTAGTGGTGACAAGAAATGGAACACTGATTACATGAACTTCGTAATACTCTGTGAAAATATAATGTATAAATTACATTGTAAAATGATTTCTATTACGTGCAAAAGAATATCAAAAGCTTTTTCAGTGTTTTCGGTAATATTCAAGTACAAATTAATTACAGTATCGTTGCATAAACTTGAAAATTAAAAATACAATATTATGCTTAAAATTATGATTTAATTCACTTCTTTACATAATTTTGAATAAATTTTAACAATTGCTCAATTTTTTGTAATTTTATTAATGCAGAATTGCTCAACTGATTGATCAAACTAAAAGATTATTCAACTTTGCTCAGTTCTGAAGTATATTCTTTCTAGACGCTTTAGCTATAGCTTTTCATTAAATTACTTGCAAAATGAACATTAAAATACGTCAATAATAATAATAATAATAATAATATAAAATTGAATTATTTGTTATTAATTATATGGCAGACAAAATGTATTAAATTAAATCAAATCATTATTTCTTGACCATTGACCACCAACGCAACGCTTTTGGTTATTATGTAAATTTTTCTGTGTTTCGACAAATATGGACCAATGTAAAAGGCAACGGTAAATAAAATGATGATCAATTGCTTCATCTTGTTGACATGCTATTCAATTTTCATTGTATTTTATTTTTGCAAAGAATATAAAAACTTGCAACTTGTAAAAATGCGCACTCAATGTCAAAAAAAAACACTGCAAAAAGCATACCAAAATAATGATAAAACATTCCATTTGGAAATTGCTTTTCTATACTAAAATGTGATATGATGAATTGAATGATTGAAAATGGCAGATTGTCGCTGTCCTTGCTCTGTTCAAAGATACAAATAATGATTGAATAATTTTTATTTACTTACTAGAATTAGATTAATATTAAAAAAAAAACATTAATTAAACAAATAAAGCTTGCAACTGAAATATGAAGAATTAAGCATTTGCTGTCATGTTAGCTGCGACAGTCGCATTTTGTACCATAGCCCAATAGGGAAAGCTATCAAGATCAATGTACAAACGAGCCAGAGTCTGGGAGTGCAAAACTATCACCAGCGATGTAGCAATGGATATGAAAAATCCAGCTCCAATCTGAAAATGATGTTTAAAATGTAGACCGTTTTTACAGTTTTACATGTACAATAAGTGTAACATTTACCATATCCGAAAGTTTTAAAAATCCAGGAGCAAAAACAATCGCATTCGGCGGAGTTCCAACTGGAAGCATGAAAGCGTAAGAACAGCCAAGAGTAACAGGCAAAATCAACGACAGCGGATTCAACGTCAATTTCTGCGCCTACAAATTTCACAAATGTCACTTTTACACAAGTGAGCCTCAAGTTTAAAGTGAGCACGTTCACAATAATCATCTATATTTTACAAATATAGCTTACCAATCCGGAAACTATTGGAATCAAAATGCTAGCGGTGACAACATTACTGGCAATATTTGTAATCCCAATCGACATGAGGACGCAAAGCAACTGAATGATACCAAGCGGCAAGTTTCCCATATTTGATAACAAATTTCCAATAGCAACTGACAATCCAGAAGCCTGTAAAACTTTTCTTTCGCAATAATCAGCATCAAAAAGCCAAATATCACTATCACCTTAACACCTGCTGCTAATGCAAAGCCACCACCTAGCAAAAAGATTACATCCCAAGGAAAACGTGCCTTCATCGTTGCCCAGTCCATCAAAGTTCCAAACGGTTGAAGTTTGCCGATATTGTTTCCTTCTGATATGTAAAATTTGTAATTAATAAATAAAAGGAATAGTTGAAAAATGCTGCTAACCAGTTTGAACAGGGACAGTGCAAGAAGGACGGGTATCTGGAAAAGCAAACAATACCACGCTGATCAACACGGCGCTCGTAGCATCAGAAAAAAATCTAAAAGAAATGTAAAACAAAAGAACAAAATTAAAATAAAATTCATCACTTTTTGCATTGAATTTATCGTTACCCTTTTTTAAACAAAATTCCAAAGCCACTAAAGCCTGGCAATCCCAAATCACGCAATACCCACAGCACAATCAATATTCCAAAAATAACTAATACAGACAATTCGGCAAATGTCACTGGTGGTAGTGCTTTGTAACGCTGCACAATTAAATCTTTAATCCGATCTCTTTTCTGTTCCCTTGACTTCTTTTTAAAGCAATTTAGTTGACGAAGTGTTTTCATAGGACCGATAAAGTAGAAAAGCAGTAACAGCCATGAAATAACTAAGCTGTAGATCATTGTTGGAAATGCATATAGAAAGTACTTGACATAAGTAACACTGCGTCCACCGTCTAGTGGAAAAAGGCTGAAAAAAATCAAAGCATTAGTTATTTAAAAGAAAATTATTATTATTATTATTATTATTATTATTATCATTGTGATAACTAACTTTTTCAACAATCCAATGCTGCTTATGTTGGTAGGACTTCCAGTGAGCGTCGCCGTACCACCAATGCTCGATGCATAAGCAATGGAAATCAGAAGACTTTTTGCTTTTGCTTCGTCTTCCTTAGTCATCTGCTTAACTTCACCAGGTGTCACTCCTTGTCTAGCACTGCTCTCTTCCGGATGACTGCCATCTTTAGGTTTATCTTTATCCGTTTCATCATGCCTCACCACCAGCTCAGTTGACTCATTACCTGTTGTAGATAGATGCTTTTAGAATTATTGTTAGAATTGATTTTAAAAATGCTAAACTACAATACCATCAACCTCCTCTTCTGGAATGTTGCGATTCCATTCTTCGATGACAGACTGAGCAATTGGAACCATCATTGCAGTACAGGCGGTATTGTTCATCCACATGCTCAAAAATGCCGTAATTGTCATGAAGCCAAACATAACCCTAAAATAAAAATGCTATTTGTTTGTAACCATTCATTAAAAAAAATTCTGTTATTAACCATTTTGGATCAGATCCAACTAATGTCAGCACACGAAGTGCAACTCGATTGTGCAATCTACACTTTTCAACAGCAAGAGCTACAATCAAACCGCCAAAAGAGAGAAAGTTCACATCCTAAACAGGTGCACTTTATTAACGCTTCATTTGATTTATTTTCATGTCAATGCTTGACTTACAGGCATGTAACTTTCGCAAACTTTTGATGACGACATAATTCCCAGAATCGGATACAAAAATGCTGGAATCAGTGCAGTAACCGCCAGTGGCATCACCTCGAACAGCCAATATGCTGCCATAAGCAGCACAACATACAAACATTTCGATTCCTAAATTCAAGACTGATTGCATTCATCTGCTGCATCTAGCAAGTATCAGTTCAAAGAACTGTAAAAATGTAAAATTTAATAAAATAGTACAAATTCATCCATCTCAAAGTTCTATTTACAATAATGCTGGAAAGATGCAAAGAATTTCTGATAAAGCAAAAACTGATTCTACAGAAAGTATTGAAAGCAAACAAATTTTAGCAGTTTACAATTCCAGAAGACATTGCAGGCATTACAGGCATTCATTGTTGTCATTGTTTGCTGTAATAGAAAGGCAATATTTTCTCTGTCCAATTCATCATGTTCGATGAGAAAATAAGTTTACAACTATTTCGCATTATGTGGAGTTTAATTTTCAGTTACCAAACCAATAAATGCAAGCATAATATTTACCAAAGTTCCAGGAGAGAATAGCAACGGCAGAAAAATCAACGGTGCAAGAATGATGATCAACGTTTTGCTGTAATAACGGCAAAACTGCACTGCTCTACCCATTTCTGATTGTATTCTTTCACTAGGCTCTAAAATGATCAAAAATATCTTAAAAAGTGAGTAAATTTGTTTTTGAAAAAATTTTTCTGAAAATATAGCGTCAGCAACCAATGCATTAATTCCGTTGTCTATTGAAAGAGATTACAGAAAAACAACAAATCAGAAAAGAATGATTTGAAATAATTAAAATCATTATATTCTTCACTAGAAAAATTGACCTAAATTTTAGTTAAAATAACACTAGAGGGTATTCAGACTAACACGTTCCTACACGTATACTAGAGTAGAAAAACGGTCAAAAAATTTAGTAAACTTGCACATACTGAAAACGGAAACTAGCATCGCTGTTGCACTACTGATTTCAGATGTAAAAATAAGCTGCAAAATGAAACGCACTAAAATTTTGTTTGTTTGTTGCGTGCAGCAGAGTTTAAGATGTGATAAAGGTTTAAAAATGAAATTTTAAAGTTTAAAATTTGTCACCTGTAACTTAGCATTCAGTTTAAAATGAATGCAAAACCACCACGTATAAATAATGATAAAGATTGAAAAGTACGACGCGTACGCGCGTACAATACCGACCATTTTCTGTTCTCATCTATGGACAGTTACCTTTTGCTGAGTGGAATCATCATTTTGCCGCAACAGTCCATTCATTTTAACCTGATTTAAAAATAAAACGGCTTGTTCAAGAGCAAGTGAAAGCAAATGATAGTCTGATTTTGCAAAGTGCAAAAAGAACAAAAGACAAGCAAATGAACGTGAAGAGCAGAAAAATGATGCAGATCAACTGACTATGCGTTGTATGTGGAGAAAAATTATTTGCTGCTGACATTCACCTTTTCCAAGGAAGTATGACTTTCATCAAAGAGAAGAAGAAAATTTTGAAATGCAGCTTTGAAGAGATTTTTTTTTTTTTTTCCAAACATCACTTACTTAACTTATGCAACCAACGTTGCAAATGCCCCCTTTGCGGCAACGCTTCAGCAAGCTCCTGCAAATTGCTTGACATCTCCATTGCAAAATCGACAACCAAAATAACCTGTGCCAAATGCGGTCGTGGTTTATAAGACAAATATTGGTCATTAAAACCGCACTTGTTGTTGATAGCATTGTTTTACGTCACCCTGTTTGGCCAATGCCAGCTGGATAAAAAATATTGCTACAGTAGGGATATGGCAAATTTTCAGAAAGTGAATGACAACATTTGGAAATGCGGTCGCTAGTGGTCAGCATTTGCATAAAGAATTTGCTGTCCTTTACAAAGTGTACTACAAAAATTGACAATATGCAAATATGAAAAAGTAAATAATATGCTTTCAGCTGCTCAAGGAGAAAAAGGTTAGTTGCAGAGCAGCGCGTCAAACAATGAGTGTCTGTTTGAGCGAAATAGCAAAATCTTACCAAAAAAGTTTCACGTTTTTACGGCCATTGTAAAAATAGAGATAAAACATCAGCGTTAGGTAGGCATCAACGAACCTTGTAGATGTAATAATCTTAAATCAATACTTTCCAAAAGACAGATACAGCATTTTCCAGAAGCTGAAACTGGTTAACAAACAATAATCACAGCAAACACTTGAGCAGTGAAAAAGCAAAATAGCAAGTTAAAAAGGTTTACATGTAAAGGAATAATTTAATTCATCAGCTAAGTCTAAATTCTTACAGCTGCAGTGTAATGTTGCACTCAGTTCAGCATTTCATAAAGAAAAAAAAAACAAAAAGAAGAAGCAAATAAAAGCTCTCCCATGAAGAGCATCACTTTGCACCATATGTGCATTTGCATTGACGCGTGTTGAATGACTACAGCAACTGCTATTCAGCCGTCGTATATAAATGAAACTAGCATATAATTGGATGAAAAGTATTTATAAATGAGACTGAAATTTGTTGTTGAAATTTAATAATCAAGCAGCAGAATTAAGAGGGTAACAATTAAGGGGAAAAAAGTCCCTGACACACATTTCATTTATAACGCATTATATAGATGTATTCTAATATTGCAATAAGAAAAGCGTAAGAGAAACGAGAAACAGGTTTCTATACCTGTGCTGAGCAGCTTTAAATCACTTTTTACACAAAATGATGAAAATAAGCCTAGTTTATGCTTTGAAAAAATGTAAAATTTTCTATTGTTAAATTTTATAAAATGTGCATTCAACTTAAAAGAGTTCAACTAATTACTCAAATACTCAAAGTAATAATAATTACTTATTTGTAATAAATAAATAAATAAATATATATATATGTATATATGTACATTATTGCTTATCATGAAAACTGCTATCAACAATAAAAGGCACTTTATTTGCTACTAAAATATGCAAATAAAATAACATAAAAATGTCATCATTTTGAATGAAGTATGCAAGAAGTTTTGAAAATATCGATTGCTTGCTGCACTCTACATTACACTTTTATTCATTGCAAATTGAAAAAGCATATACTAGCTACTTACTACTCATCGATCAATAAATTACCAACCAGTCCAACAACTAATTTAGAAAATTTTAAAATAACAGATAAGAAAGAAACAACAAAGTTTGTCCATAGAACAACTTCTGCTAATGATGATTTCAATATTATTATTATTATTACTACTTTGAAGTATCAAAAAGATTTCAATTGAACATCATCAAAAATGTCATCATAGTTATAAAATAAAGCTGAATAGTATGCTTTTCTTGAGGAATTAAAGAAAATTTTAGAATGCATTGAAAAGTAATCGATTACCATGATCAAAAGTGAAATTTACCGTACAAGATGAGCTTAAACATTTATCAATCCTTCGGAAAATTTACTTGCCATATTGATGCTGCGCATTGATTGGCCTTCCGCTATAAATGCCTAACAACCGGCTTCCATGTTCTTTTCACCAATGATAAGTTTGAAGCGTCTCCTGGGTTCACGATCATCAACTAATAATTGTCAATTAGAAATTTATTGAAATTTTATAAAAATAAATTTAATAAAACAAAACAAAAGTGCTTCAAATTTGCAGAAAAAAAAGATAAATTTTCAAGCAATATCACCAACTGCGCTATTGTTGGCAATGCTTCTGCGCAACTGGTGATGCAAAACAAAGATTCTCCTGCACCAATTGCACCTCTTTCCATACATAGAACATTCACTGCGTAGCAGTGAAAATTTAGTTCTTGTTCACTTGTATTAAATTCTCTACTGAATCGGATGATTTTCATTTTGATAAATTTGAAAAATCTTTTCATAAATTCATAACAATATCATTATTATTATACGGGGAAATTCAAAAATTGAAAAAATCACCAAACTTGCATGTCTGACCAAAATTTCCAAGCGCATCATTGAATCGCTTAAAAAGATAGATGGCTAGCTAAGCCCGTCTATTGCACGGCATTATTCGTTTCCCAATTTCCCCCATTATGCCAGACATCAACTGTCACACCCATCATTGTATATTTGCTCTTTCTGATCAACACATTTACTTTGGAATTCCAAACAGAAGTGCTGTTTTCACAGATTTGACAGTTTGAACAGAAATAAATAGCTAGTAAATGTCATCCAGAGTGGTTTTTTAACATAAAAAAGAACTCTGATATTTTATTTGAAAATGTGACTAATACGACGTATGAGAAAAATTAAGTTCAATTATTCCACTCAAACATGCTGCAGTGAAGTGTAAAAATAAATATTCTTTTAATCACTGAATATTAAAAATTTGAACTTAGATGTGATATGATTTTTGGCAATTCAGTAATGCAGAAGAACAGCTAAACAACACTGAAGGAAAACAAATATGATAGACACAAGACAGCGACAGATTAAGTACACATTTAACATTTAACAGTAACATTAATTCTGCATTAATTACAAATATTATAAATGTGATTTTTCTAAAAGTCAACAATTTCCTTCCATTGTATAATTCAGAACAATTTATAATGACACTTTCAAACTGCACAAATTACAATTCATTGAGTAATTAATTGAACATCACATCCATCTAAATCCGCTAACTTTCTAGTGGCAAAAATTATTGATTGGCTGTTTAGATATCTGTCAACCATAATCCAGCAGAATGAAGATAAAAAATTAAATATATAATTTCGTATCAAAGAAAAATGCCTTACTTCAGAATATTATTTGAATAACTACATTGTAAGTTGTTCGTAAAATACGCACCATTACTGCTGAACAAGTGTAAAATTAGTCAAACAAATAATATATATATATATATATATATATATATATTCAGGCAATGATTGATTCATAAAATACCATGATCTCACTTGAGCAAATTCAACAATCACACAATAAAATGAATAAATATATTAAATTCAAATTAAATTAAATTCCAAAGTAATGGCATAATATTAAAAATTCAAAATGAAACAATATTCACTTGAAAGCTAAGCACTGACGTAGACAGATGATTGAGTGATAGACAAAAAGTACTGTATATTTTCAAATACTTGCTTATCATTGGTATCTATCAATTATCTTTTTACTTTTTATCTTTTTTACCAACACTAAAATACAATTCCAGTTTTTATCATGAAATCTATGGAAAAATCTCTTTGCTTTACAATGAATAACAAACTGATATGACTTACTGTTTGTGTATGATTTGATTGATATTGATAATATTCTGGCATTTCAAAAGCTAAAAAAAGCATAAACCATAAATTTTAGTTAATATTAAGCTGAAAGTTAAACTGATTTCAAAATGATTTCAATTATCAAAATGATTACAGTAAGATGAACTGAAATTTCTATGCAAATATTGATTCACGTTCTATTAGGAAAAGGGATATTCAAAATTATAATTTACTATGGCCGTTCCAATTTGCACTTCAGCATCATAATAATATTCATTTATGCAAATAATTTTTCTTTATATATCCTTTACTGTGTTTTTAAAATAAAAAAGTCAAAGTAATTATGATTATTGGGGCTTGATAAACAATTCACAATTCAATAAATATGAAACCGCTTTATTTGTTCAAAAAATGACTTATGCAACTTAATCAAATAATTCTGATTAAATTATTTTACATGCTTATTTATCGTTTCACAAACTGTGAATTTTTTTAATGGAAGCTGCATAAACTTCAACGCTTTAACAAATACAGTTTTAGCATTTCAGATTCATTACCAACTTCATTTCATCAATACGCACACGTCCATTGCTTACTTGGACTGTTTGCCATGTTGTTTTTTTTTTTTAATAAACAGTTAGCGTTCCATGGATATGCAGTTTCAAAAAAAGTGATCTTTCACACTTACTTGGTAATGTCTCACTTTCAGCATGTCACTGCCTTTTTAGTAATCCAGAAATAATAGCTGCGCTTAAATAGACATTTTTAAAACTTTTCAAAACATAATTACATTTATAGATGAAGTTTACAGAAAAATATACGGTAAATATTTATCCACGCAACAACATTAATACTCTATGAATTCAATATCAAAAATGAATACATTATTTTATTTTATTTTATTTTATTAATACTTTTAAATAGCAATTCTTACTAAAGTTCCAATAATTTCTTACAAAATTAATCTACCTTAATACACGTCTTTCATGCATATCTATCTTTCAAATAAACAATAATGGTGCAGCTTTTCTAATGATGAAAACCATATCACAAAAACTGATATACATAAAAACAATAGCAAGAGAATCATTTGATCACGCTTATACTTCACTTTAATCAGAAATCAATTGCCATCTTGCCCAAAGATGAACTCTCCTAATCTATTACTATTGTGCTGAATAACAAAAGTACAGTATTTGATGATTAGCCTACTCTTGTTGTTCAGTGAATTTCACATATGCACTACGCCTCCATATTTCACTTCAATTGGATAATTAATTACACAAATTTTTCAACAGTTCTTGAAATCAGACTTTGTCAATTCGCTGCTTCCACGCATGCTTTCATGCAATAGTAATAATGTTTAAATAAAATAACTAGTCTTATAATTTATAAAAAAACATTTCTTTAAAGCTACGCTCATCTTTGGCAGATTTCAAACTTTGCAATTGCCACCTTTAAAAACTTTTTCATCACATCCTTTATTGCTAATTTCAATATTTTGACTTAAACAACACGGCTACAGCACTGCCATGAACTACGAAAAGCTTGTATTTTTTTTTTACAATTTTTACAACAATGAGCATGGAAAATGTAAAATTAATAATCTCTGAAATTCATTCCAAAGTATTAATATATTTTCTGTACATTTTAACTGCAATAATTCTATTAAACGATGCACTTTGGAACATTTTTCTCTAGCTTACACGTGGCGTAATTTGGACAATGATATTTCTCGCAAGAAAGGCTGGTAGTATTTTTGAGTGATGGCTGGCATCCTTCTGGACCAAAAATGTCTGTTTTGTCAGCACACTGATCGCATTTGAAACCTGTCACGCGGGACTTGCATACACATCTGCCGCTAGTCTGCTCACAGTCGCTTCGCACCGAGCCAGCTACTGAGCAATTGCAAGCTGAAATTGAATTTTTGAAATCATTTGCACAAAAAAACAATAAAACCACAATAACATATTTGAACAATACCAGTGCATCCAGTTTGACCTTTGGCAATCAAATGAATACCCCAATAACCAGGTTCACACTGATCACACTTTTGTCCAGAGATGTGCTGCTTGCATGGACACTGACCATTATGGTCACAGTTGTTGGAAAGAGCTCCTAATCGGTGACATCGACACTTTGCTAAAGCAGGAGCAATACTTATGCTACTCGTCACAATGGGAACATTGTGTGACCAAATGTAATGATTCTGAAGATGACTTAAAGATAAAGAATTTTGGACGCACGCTTCCATAGGTACTGTTGTGAGAATGGTATTCTTTGAGCAGGCTGCTTTCAACATGAAACATGTGCTTGGATAAAGGACACCATCACTGCCGCAAACGACATCTGTTACAGCTGGTCTAGGACAATCTAATGGACAAACGCAAACTCCATTCTCGCACCTTGCATGCCATTTGCAGCTAACACCACGGCAAGCGTCTGTTGGAAAGAAATGATAAAATAATTGCATGAAAGCAGTTGAAGTTCATTAAAAATTAACTTACCACACGAACTTCGGGAAGCGGCAACAATAAAAATTCGCTTTTTGCAAGCAGCATATTTCATGTGACATATGCTCTCATATGTTATTCCATCCGTACCACAAACTGTATTTTTATCCTAAATTGAATGCACTGCTCAGTAGAAATGATTGTAATTCAATAAATTACCGTACTAACACAAATTTCACAAGGCAGAAAATTATCATCATAAAATGTCTTATTTAATAATGTGAAAATGAACGAATAATTAAGTGACGACGCTTGAAAATTCATTTCATAATGCAATCACATTTTCTTTACATTTAAGTTTTTCAGCTGTACAACAGTGTCAATTTGAATCAAACAAAAGAGGCAGCTTAGTAAAAATTACTATTAAATTAAAAAAAAAACTGAATAAAACAGACGTCGTCGCCAAAGAGAAATTACAAAAAAAAAACTATTACATTAGCATGATTTTAATAAACAAAACTTTACCTCTGTACAACTTTTTATATCAGGACAACGGCATTGTGCTTCTCCTTGACTGTTACTTACGCAGAAAGAGTAAAAATCACATTTCAGATTTTCGCATCCATCTAAATAATAATAATAATAATAATAATAATATGGATTTAAGTTTTTGAATACTTTCAAAATATACCGCATTTCGATTTGTACAAAATGAAAATGTCCACATTTTTTTGACATCCACTTCGGGTCATTTTGCAAGGATTTTCATAAGTAATGCCATCAGAACCGCACACTGGTTCATAGCTATCGCTGCATACTGGACATTTACAAAATGAATTGTTGTTTTCTATGTCGCATACAGCTCCATAGGGGCAGTGTTTTCCGGCGCACAGACTGAATCCTGTTTAATGCAGATACAGTTGGCAAAAATATTCATTAATTCACAATTTCAACATGTTGTACCACATTTTCCAGCGTAAAGAACAGAATTATATTTTTGCTTTTCACAAGCGACCATGTGAAGAATGCATTCATTGTCGTACGTTATGCCATCCTTGCCGCAGACGGGCTTTATAATCGGTGGGCAAGCAAACTGACAATGACATGAAGCTTGACCATAGCGATTTATGTAACATTTTTGACCAAATTTGCAATTAGCATCTTTGCAAGGATTGCCAACAAGCGAAGCTAATAGATGAATTTTTACAAGAATTACGTTGAAAAAAAAAACACTTCAGACTTACTAGAATTGCACATGCCATCATGAAGAACGCCGAGTTCTTCGTTTGTTTTGCAGCTTTCCACGTGCATGAAACAAACATTTCTATACGAACGACCATCACTAGCACAAACTGGCTTCAAATCATCAGGACATTGTTTAGAACAACGACAACGTGCTTGCCGATCAGGGCCCACTTTGCATACTGTTCCATCTGGACAATTTGCATTCAAGCAAGGATCTGAACGAAGAAAAAGGTTAATTGCAGTGTTTGCAATTTTCATGCATAAAAAGAAATCAAATATACCACAAACTCCGTAATATTTTACTTCTATTTTTTGTTTTTCTTTGCACGAATGACTGAAAGACAAAAAAAACATTGAACATTGTGAAAAAGAAAATACACACTCCAAGCTTTACATTTGAAGCTCGCACAAGGATTCGTAAGTGTTACCATTGTCACCACAGACTGGCCCTGTATGTAGACTTGCAACGGAATTTGAACATATCTCAGGGCATACACACTGCGCGGTGTTGTTTTCCGGCATTATTAAACAATACGAGCCATACTGACAGTGGAGACTCTTACAAGGATCTTGAGCTTCTGAAGTATAGAATGAAGTTGTTTTAAACATCTTCTCATCCCAAGTTAATTAATATGAATGAAAAAAAATGCATATACACTAGAATATTTATTATCATATTACTTATTGATACCTGCATTCATTTTTATTCGCTATTTATAACTTGCTCAAAATTGTTCAACAATATAAAATCACCATAAAAACGTTGCCAAAAGTGTATATTCTACCAACAAAGCTGAGATAAAAAAAAACCTCACCGCATGAACCCAAATATGTTATGTAAATTTTTCGTTCCTCTTTACACTGCGTAAGATTCAGATGACATTCACTTCTGTAAGTTACTTGATCAGAACCACAGACAGGTGAATACAGACTTTTGTCACATCTAAATGGACAATGACAGTACGGCTCTTTTTCATCTGAATACTGGCATATGGCGCCAAAAGAACAGCCAAGTTTTTCACATCCTTCTGAAACAGATTCAAAAACAAGATCATGCATTGCTTATTTGAACATTGAAAGTAACAAAAATTGATTAATACAAGCTAAACAAAAATTCAAAACATCATTAGCACTGATGGACTAAATTTACTGAACAAAAAATCCTGTCCCACTGCAGTTTAATAATTACTAATAAAAAGTAAAACTGATTGTGCAAAACTTTGAATTTGTTAAAATAAAACCTAAAATTTTAGCTAAACATTTTGCAATTAAAATTTATACTGTTTTACCAAAAAAAAAAAAAATATCTAATAATCAATACCGAAAAGATAAATAATGTAGTCATTACTTCGTTTTACTGGTGGCCTCAGCTTGTACGGAATTCCTATAAAAATAACCATCATAAATACAAAGTTCACAAATTTTTATAGTTTGATCTAACAATGCTAAACTTTTGTGGAATAAAAAATTTAATTTTAAAGTGCCAAAAAATTATAAATTAACATTTTCCAAAAAATAAAAATTTTAACACATGAAGCTTTTATTATTTAACTAACCTATTTGATCATATACTGTTTGAAATGGCAATCATTCTATTATGCAATTTTTAATAACACACTGATTATTATTGACTATACAACAAAATATAACAAAAATGTTCATTCAGTATATTGGTTACGAAGTTGTACGATAGCGAATCTATTATAACAATTTATTCAATGAAAAAAATATAACTTGGTTTCTTAATTTTATCTATCATAGCAGTGGAGCAACTAATTATGCCTGAGATGAAATACGTCATTACTATAATCAGGGGCCACGTGCTATCTATAGCATGGAATCACTGCTACGACCCAGGGTATAAAACATTTGGACCAGAGATTTTCATTATGATCAATACGGTCGCGGTCGCGTCGGCGCCGGACACTGTAGCGCAGCTAATTATTAGAAGACATGATCACTAACTGTTCAAAGCGGCTTCAGTGATCCGCTTAAAAAAAAGTACGTTGGGCAAATTCGTTGACCAATTTTTGATTATTCCATCCTCTTTATTCAATCAGCTGCTGACCATTGATGGTTATTTATTACAGTCTCCAAGGAGATGCAGATGGCTCCATGAAATGTTCACAAAAATCTGATATCCATAAAACCGATGTGATATTTACAGTTTCAAGCTGTCCTCTTCATAAGATGAAAGCAATACACTTTAAGTATACTTTCTGAAGAATATTGTCAAACAATATGAAATGGGATAAATTTCACATATTATGATGCAATTTATCCAGCACACCACACTACAGTACAGTACAGTACAGTACAGTACAGTACAATATATTAGTTTTCCACTGGCAAGGATCCGCAATAAAATTCAGCAACATGCTTAATATATTTAAAAAATGTCTTTTGATCAAAATAATATAAAATGAGTTAAAACTTACCTTGAACATACGCATTGACTGCATCTAAATTAGCGAGATTTATGGATAAAAGACTAGAATCAAGTTGAATTCGACCATCTTGTAGCAATTTTAGCAAAAATATTTTTGTATCTTTTTCAACTGCTCTGCTGTGACATATACTCGGATTTGCTATACCTTGGACTGTGAGCTGACCGAATCGTCTGCTAGAAATTAAATGCTCGCCTTTCCAAATTCTTCTTATACTAATACGAGCTTGAAGAAAATCGCCGTAGCTTTTTAACTTTTTCACGGATAATACAGTAGCAGATAAGATTACATCAGCGCGTTTAATTAAAGCTTGCAAAGATAACTGCTGATCTGAGCAAGTGGATAATTTTAGGTCATCAATTTGAAACGGCTGAATATGGACAATAAAATATGCAATAAAAATGATGACAATGAACAGCTTCATTGAAAAAAACTTTAACGAAGAACTGGCCATGAAAAGGCAAACGTATTAAAGTATGGCGCTTGCACAATGACCCGCACGGTCTGGCCAATCAATGTACATTGTTCATCATTTTTCTGATTTCAGTTGCACAGCTTGAACGCCATTTTCCTCTTCACCTCCAACACACTGAGCTTTACCACAGCGCCCTCTATCGCTGGCGCCGTGGCCCTTGAAAAAACGATGCTATCGTGACACCTTTTGCTTTTCACTGCTTTCATGAAGCGGAAATCCTGACCTTATCTGATGTTCAGGTTGACATGTGACTCTGTGCAAACAACTTTAACTGACCTCTCATCGACCTGCAAACAGCCGCATAATCTATCAGCCTTTTTCAAAGATTCATAAGCTCTTTTTCTTTTTCTTTTTTTTTTTTTATTGTAATTCTTATGAAATTATCAGTCGACAAAGTTGCATCAGTTCAGTATCGTTTCGATTATGATAAACTAATATTTATATACTAAAATAGCTGAAGTGATAAAATAACAACACATGCAACATGAACTTTCATACAATTTACAAAATAAATTTCAAACAATGTAAAATGAGAAGAAAGAAAACTTATTTTAAAACTACGAGCTCAAAAGCAATCAACAAGGCAAACTTTTAAATATAACAAGAATGAAATAATTTACTCAAAAAAGAGAGCAAGGTTAATGGTTTAAATTGACTTTGGTCATGTGAAACATACCTCAGTTTAACTCTCTATTGTTATTATTATCCTGACTTGTGCATATGTTGTTTCATTAGGTTGACAAAATATTTTTTTACTAATTTTACATTTTTATTTAAATCTCTCCAAAAGCTTCTTCCCTCAGTATCAAGATGAGCATTAAAATTGCCTTCATAAGCCTGCAACATTGCAAAAATCAGAAGAATGTGCTCAGCCATACTGATGATCAACTAAAATGACTACATAGAGAAGAATAAAAAAAAAAAACAAATAATAAATGCAAAGCATCTTCTTTTGCCTTTATTCCTATTGCAAATTATTGCAAAATTGTATAAATAATCAACAGCGTCAGGCATATTCATAATATCGCAGAATGAAAGCAAGACACCCTACTATATCAAAATATTAGAAAAATTTTAATCAGAAAAAAAGTGTACTAGGCAATTATTTAATATTTCTTATTAATATTTCATTTTAATTCATTATAAAATGTCCTCAGCTTATAAAATTGTTCAACAATTTGTAAAAGTGATTCTATAAGAACAGGGTCACAACCAATAAAGTAGTACGCATTTGTCCTATTGCAGCAATCCAAAATGTCATACATGCGGTGTTCAAACAGATTCATGTACTTTTCTCGTTTCTACCCATCATCCGGCCAATCACTGTTACCGTTATTCCCTTTCAGAGAAAACCTTCAACTTTGAACTGCAGCAGAATTTGACAGATGTAATAAGTAATAAACAAGTTTTTATAGAAAATATTCAACTGAAACCACACGTAGCAGTTAAACATTGCCATTTTCATACCAGTACGTCCGATTGAAGTTGCAGTAGTTAACAGTTGTTGATATACAGTCACAGGATTATGGACAAGAACAAATTTATGCAGAGAACAGCCAGCTTTGCAGAAATATTCAGCTCAAATGGAAGTGAAAAGAATGAAGAAAAAATGAATCAAGAATTGGCCTATAAATGCACAATAATTGTTTCTGGTGTGTTGAGTCTTCTATCTGCCATTTTGTTTTGCACTACTTTTCCAATGCTTTACAATACTGCACAAACATTGAGCTCAACCATTCAGTCTGACTTTGACTCTTGCGAAGTGAGTTAAACATTCACATTTCTTTTACCAATTGGATTGATGCTCAGAGTTTTCCGCAGGATTCAATTCGAGTTCTTGAAGATTCAATTTTAAAATTAAACCCCAAAAATCATTCCACCAGAACTCCTCTAATCAAACGACAATCTCTTGGTCAATCGTCTGTTATTTTCAATGGATTAGTTGTTTTTCAAGAATGCCCTGGTAAGTTTAAAAAAAAAACTTCTCAAATGGCTGTTTAAAACTATTGAAAAATTTCAAGCCTGCTGTATTCCCGGAATCCAAGGTCCTCCAGGTGAACCAGGCCTTCCTGGTCTGCCAGGATCACCAGGCAGTAAAGGATCTATTGGCAGACCTGGAACCACTCCAAATGCTTCTTGTATTCCTGAAAGGGTATATGAGCCACCACCCTGCCTACCATGTCCACAAGGTCCGCGAGGACCTGTTGGTCATCCCGGATTTCCTGGTGATTCCGGTGATCCAGGAATTACGGGTCGTCCAGGTAAATATGTTAAAGCTGTTCACACGCACAATTGCATTATTGTTATAATTTTCAGGTAATCAAGGACCTCCAGGCCCGCCGGGAAGCACAGGCATTCCCGGCCCCCCTGGACTAATGGGTCCTCCTGGTGCTGCTGGTGATGCAGGAATGCCACCTGAGACAAAGATTATGCAAGGTTTACCAGGAGATCCAGGTGATCCAGGACCATGGGGTCCGCCAGGTAGCCCTGGATTACCTGGGTTGAACGGTGCTCCTGGTTTGCCAGGAGAGAAAGGGTGGCCAGGTGAGCCAGGTAATCCTGGAGATATGGGTATACCCGGATTGCCTGGTCCTATGGGTGAATCTGGCACAGCTGGACCGCCAGGTGTTTGCATCTGCGATGATACTGAAGTAATAATTGAAGATGCTAAAGGAAAAATTCCTGCACCATGGGCACCTCCATACCAACCAGTACCAGCCACAGGCTACAGTGATGCCCAAATTCCAAATTCGTATCAAATGCAAATTGAAATTCCGCCATATTCTACTGGTAATAATCTTCAAATGCACAATACCATTTTCCCACCACCTAATCAAATGCAACCACACGAAAAGCATCATCAGTTTGTAAAAAGAAAAGATGACAGTCATTCTGTTTCTACTGATACATCAGCTGATATGATTCATATGAGACAATAAATTTTCAATATATGTTTTATGCTTATTACGGGTGCTTTCCATTTTAGCTGCTTGCAAATATTGAATGACTAATTGACTGACTAAATGCTGAAATGATTGACGGAATTTTTTCATTCCAGCAAAGTTATAAACACGTTTAATAAACGGTAGAGACAGAAATGCAGTTATTTATTGAAAATTTCAAGAAAGCATTCTAGTCAAAACAAATAGTGGGATAGATCATTTTGACAAAGCAAAATTTGTGCATAAAACATGCATAAACTTTGACAATTTGCAGATAAATGTTTAATTGAATTTAAGCTCTGGTTAATAATAATAATAATAATAATAATGGCATAAATTGAGCTTTTTGAAACACACTAATTGCTAAAAATTAAACACTAAAGTAAAAAATTTAGTAAAATTTTCTGCTTTCTAAATTTTCAGTTTAAGAAGCAACGTTACAGTAAAAATTATATTCAGAAAATGTTGATGGAAGCTCTAAATATATGTAATGTGCGCCAGCATTTTGATTTCTTAATTATTTCCAACGTTATTCATTTTTCCTTATTTCAAAAAATTATATGTCAAGCATGTTAGAAATACTGAATGCATGAAGGTTTTTTTAACTCCTTAAACGCTATATGATAATAACTGCTTATTTTTCATCGTAAAAGTTCATAAGACCATATAAGAGGTGCGTATATTAGTTTTCTAAATCAAAGGTCATATTTTGAAGTTGTGACTGTATGACCTACGCCATGGTCCAGTTTAACAGTTCGGACAATGACATTCAGTTAACAGAGGCTGTGCGCGTAGCTGAGAGAATCTTGCTCTGTTTCAAACACATTTCAGAAAATCTAATTGACTATTTTCCGCTGTATACCGATTGATTTTTGCATACAATGACTGAGAAGAAAAAAGACCTACAGCTGCTAGGTAAAGATGAATCACAGTGTAATCAAATGTGGAACAGGCGCATACGAGCTTATCAAATAATGATTAAAATTCAACTTGCTTTAAGTACCTTTTCACTACTGCTTATTTCTTGCATATTACCACTAATGAACACCTATATCGGTAAGAACGAGAATTATGCACTGCGCCAGCTCATATTATGTGAAGTAAGTGAAACTGATTACTACAAATATTATAATATATTCATTAAATAAATTGAATACATTTTTATATACGCATCTGCTGTTTACATTATTGGGATCAAATTATTAGCTCTATGAACTGTTTAAAAAGTAAAAGTTCAAAAGTAAAACATTTGGAAATAATATAAAATTGAACATGTAAAGATTATCATTGAAAAGAAATAAGTTCATAATATAAAAGTATTTAAATATTTTAGGAAAGCACTAATGACTTCATCCAGCAAATTTCAAATGTTAAAATGATTTCAATAAATCGAACTCGAAGGCAGATGCCAAATGCAAATGCTTACGGACAGATGAACGGCATTGAAAATCAGTGTGAAGGTGACGACACTAAAGAAATAAATCAAAAATCAAACCCACGCATTAACTGCAATAAGAACCGTTTCAGGATGCTGCATTGCGGGTCCACCAGGCCCTAGGGGTCCACCAGGAAAGCCTGGGCGACCTGGAAGCGCCGGTAAGCCTGGCAAGCCGGGTATTCCTGGAAAAACGCCAAACACAACTTGCCCACGGTTTGATGTAATAAAACCGCCACCCTGTCAACCCTGTCCTCGTGGTCCACCTGGAATTAAAGGATGGCCAGGCTTCCCAGGTGATATCGGTCCAATAGGACCAATGGGCGATAAAGGAGAAGATGGAGAACCCGGAGAACCCGGAGAACCTGGTCCTGAAGGCCCCGAAGGATTTCCTGGATCTCCTGGAGATCCTGGTGATAAAGGAATTACACCGAATTCTAAAATGGAACCTGGTCCTCCTGGAGATCCTGGACAACCAGGTCCCGTTGGTTATCCAGGACCACCTGGCTTGCCAGGGCGAGACGGTCCTGTTGGTCCAATCGGGTTACCAGGCTGGCCAGGAGAACCAGGAGAAGTTGGTGAACAAGGTTATCCTGGACCTGAAGGACCAGTTGGTCTACCAGGAACTCCCGGCCAACCTGGAAACTGCGTATGTCAAAGTCAGGTCGACAATCTTGAAATAAGCCGTTTTCAATGAAATAAATCATTTGTACAATAAAAGTAATGCACACGTCTGCAAAGCTTTGTTTGAGAATAATCTTTCATTTTTGAAAAGATTTAATATTGCCCACTCCCAATGATTATGCGTTGGACTGATATTGAAACAGTGTTGTCAAATACAAAGAAAAGCTAAATATGGACAATCATTTGTATCTCAGTCAAAACCATCAAGTCTAAGTAAAAATATCAATATGAATAATTGCAAATGTTGAAAATTCTTACAAGAAAAATAAATAAGCACAGTAAAAGTTATCTGTTGCAAATCAGTTCTGTAGAGAGCATCGATCGTATCTGCGATTTATTTCACCAGAACCCATTTCACGGACCGCAAACCAGGGGCTAATTGACATTCTTATCACTGCAATGGAAACACGACCTGAATGAATAGCAGATAAGCTTGATAAGTGTATGCAAATTCAGTTTCAGTGCCTTTGGATACGTTCTCAGACAAACTACCAGCCATTTAAAACAACCTTATACAATGGAGGAGTAATTTTCAAGAAATGCAAATAAAACCTATTCATTAAATTTCTCATAAAAAATATAGCAGTGTCAAAACACAGTGCACAACACGATAAAACAATTTTCAGACAAAACTTATTTGCATAATAGACTGATAATGCGCGTGCAGCACTGATATACGACCTACAGTTTATACGAATGCACTAAAGCTCAACGGTGAATTGCTCATTTTTTCTGAAAATAATCTTCAACGTCATCTCGATAATGCAACTTAAGAAATTCAATTTCATAGTCACTAATCTCAAATAGTAGAAAAAATACATTTCACATATATAATAAATACACTTTTCAAATCATTGAACATTTCCAACAAACAGTTTGTTCACTTGAAATTGCTGTATTGATTCCCAGTTAATTTTTTTTTTTTTGTAAATATACTATTGAAGTACAGGCTATACTTTTGAACAAGCACAATCAAATTCAGATAAAAAAATGCACTTACCAAAATAGACGAGATCACATTATTGAGATTCATCTTCTTTTGGTGCAAGTTAGAAAAATGATGAATAATTTTCGAGAAATTCAATAAAAATAAAATTAATTTTGATGATCCAAGTAGAATTTTCAAATAAAAGTGCAAATCGGCTCCAGTCGTCATACACCGTCAGTCGATGATCACTGCAAATGAACGTCACAGAGCAAACAACACACAACCGACGCACACAATTGTATGCAAATTTTCATGTCTTGAATGTCCCATTGGTTCAGTTATTCAAAATACGACGAAAATACTTGTTTCATGCAAAGTTGAGTGAAAAGAAATTTTCTACACTCAACATGCAAATGACGTTCAATTATTTATTATAAAACCGCTTTAAATTGCTGTTTATCAATCAGATTGAAAATGTTGAAAAATGAACATTTGCATAAAATGAAAAATTCATCTGGTCCAACATTTTTCCACGAACCAATCAAACACTGATACTTTGACAAAGTGAGTGATTGGAAAATAACAACCAACGCCGCCGAATGATAATCAAAATTCAAAATTGACCCAGATAAATGATCAACGCAAAAAATGCGCGCCAAAGTACAAACATTCAGACAACGCGCATTGCTGAAAATGAAATAAATTTAGAAAAAAAATGATCCAGACAGAATATGAAATTTTTGATTGAAAAATTAAATATTAAAATTAAAATAAAACAAAACTACAAATGAAGTTAAATGACCAGCACGTTCAGGTAGAGAAGCAGCGGTGAATTTTCGAATTAAGAATTGTTTGTTCAAGACAAAACTGACTAGGCAAGCGTCTTATCTGTTCGTAAAGATAATCATGAGACCACTGTTTGAATTATCATATTATGAATTGCAAGTGCACAGGTATTTTTCATTTTTTTTAAATTTTCGCCGTGGTTGCACTTTTTGCTGCTTTAAAAATTCGACATTCGTTTGTTTAAAAAAAATTGACTGTGGCGTGTTACTGTAGCCAGCACAACAGGATGAAAAATTTTGTATCAGAATCAGAAAAAGATAATAATACACCGTTTATGAAAATATGAGCAGCACGAAAATTGAACGGCACAGAATTACTCGTCAAATAAATTTGCAATGTATACTGGATTTGTTCAATTTAAATTTGAATTTGTTTAAAACTGTTCAACAAAAGTGGTTAAAAAAAATTTGTTATCTATGGCACTTGCTTTACTGTAATACGGTAAAAGTAGATTGTTCTTTATTCATTAATATTTTACGTCAAGTTAATTGTAATTGTGTAATGTAAAGTTGAACATTATAGCTAATAATAATAATAATAATAATAATGTCAATAATATAACAATTATCTCATAAATAAAGCTTCAATATGGACGTCTGAAATGAAATAGAAGAGATGATAATTTCGTCGAGCATCGAAGAATGTTTGTCGACGAAATTGAATCAAACATTTGTAATAGTATTTAATGAAAGATTAAAATAATCAACAGGGGAACAATAAATGAACAACTACGGCAAGAGAGCATCATCTAATAAGAGAAGGATTGTACAAATTTGAAACTGCTACTTTTGAAAACAAGACGACGCGTGAGGGCAGTTGACTTTTTCCTTTGAACGACGACAAATTTCTGCCGCGTTCAGATGACTCTTGCCAATGAAACGGATGCATCTTTCAAGCTCTTGGTGGAGCCTTTTCAATTCGACATTTTTTTCATGCTTGATTCGTTTTTCAATGCACTGTTGCTGCTTTTTCAACTGTCGTTCAACTTCTTCATAAAATTGCTTGCGCAATCTGGTGGCATGTTGATTCGCCAGTTGTTTAGCCTTGAATAATAATTAAAACAACAATAATAGTTAAATTTGAAAATTTGTTTCCAACTCTTACACGAACAATTCGAGCAATTCGACGTTCTCGTTCATCTTGCTTGTTGTTCATCAGTCTTTTTTTTGCTATTCAAATCTCTGCAAACGCTGGCCAGGAAAATGCACACAAGCTAACTGAAACAGTGCACCATCGACTGAACTAAACTATGCTCGACGGTTTAATTTAAATCACTTTCGCAAGTTTAAATCAGAAAAGTTTAAAGTAATCCTGAATGATATATTGTTTAAATATTCACATCACACTGCTACAATCGATGAACAGCACTTGGATGAACTATTAAAATTTTTGTTCGAACAAAATGATTTAGCATTCAGAAAACTGAAATCTCTAATTCTTTACAAACAACAACGTACTGACTTGACATTGATGTACAATTGAAATTGCACGACGAATTTAATAATTATCAGAATACTGTAATGGAATTTTTTCAAGTAAAATTACCTTTAATGTTGAGAAAATGAACTGAGCAGAGTTGGAAAATGAAAATTTGAAAACTTTAAATAAATGTTTAAATATTTCATTTGTACAATTAACAACAATAATAAACAGGCAGTGAAACTTCTATTAATAAAATATTACGAAAAACAACACGCTTTAAAGTAACAACAAATATTAGATATGTTTCAAAAATAATCAATATTACAGACAATAAATAGTACACTTTTCAAGTGACAAACATGCACATGGAATATAATTATAACAGAATAGAAAGTTCAATTGCATTATTACTTGATTTCTTTGAATAACCAAAAGTAAAATACATTACTTGAGGAAGAATTATGCTTACCCTTGGTGACGGCACTCTGATCAAAGTGAACTTTTACAATTAATTAAGTAGCTCTCCTTTTTGAACGAGCTGAACGTTTTTGCTGAAATCATGAATAATTTTCAATTTCTGAAACATATTCAAAATGCCAGTGAAGCGTGATTTTTTGCCCCATTCTGAACTTATTGTGTAATTTTACAAGTTTCGAATTCGACGTTTGAAAAAAAATGCAATTTTCCTACTTTAAATAATGAATGTGTAAAAAATCAAAATTTCTTGGTTAATAAACAGAATTTTATTAAATTGAATAGTGTTAATTTTTAAAGTTGTGAACAATTTGTTTTTAATGACAAATGACAATACAAATCTTGCAGACGACCTGTTGCGTATGACATCATAAGTTGAAGAAAAAGAATTTTATTCAATCAATATTGAAAAATACTGCGTTTATTATTAGAAGCAGTATTGTAGTGAAAATTGAAAATCAAGATTCAAAATACAGTAGCTGCAATGAAGAAATTTGACAAGATCGAAGTGATTTTGAAATAAAACCCTGATGGGTTTGCTGAATAGGGTTTTCACATTCGAAAGTTGAACAATATATATATATATATATATATATATATTTATAGTGCACAGATTTGTTTTGTGAGCATGCATAAGTCTACAAAAATCATCACAAATGATCACCAATCAGGAGTGATGAAATAAACGTTAACCAGAAAAGTGAAGCGCCGTAGCTCACTTGTACACAGTTGTACATATACAATGAATATATTCTTTCTGTTTATTACAAGTCAATTTGTTTAAAAGTGGTCAACTGGCTGATTTCAACGCTGAACGATACAGATGTGTTTGAAAAGTGTGACATAACAAAATTTTGCTTCAACTGCAGCTTCATCAAACAAACCCGGGGTAGAACTGGGTGAAGGTGATCAAATCGAATTGGAACAGTTCTGCTTTGAAGAACCAGCACAAAGACGTGTTCGTCTGTGTTTGAAGTGCTAATTTTGCCAAATTCAAAAAATGACGTGCACATCAGAAATTAAGCAACTTTGAACAATTTTTTAAAATATTTGACTAAATTACGGTTTATTTTTTTTTTTTTTGATAAAACGCTTTTCAAAAACAACATCCAAAAAAAGATGCAAAACTTTCACGAGTACAAGTAGCATACATTGAATGAGAGAAAACGTTGATTGTCGAAAGCATACCTAACGGTGTATAAATTAATTCTGCATAAAGAATGTGAAAAAAACTTAAAACTGTATGTTCATCGCTGAAAGCAGTGAACAACTGTTGGATTGGATTGAAATGAAAAACAGAACAACAACATATTAAATTAGGTAAAAAATATTCCTTTATTCCTGAAAAATTAAGAAAGAAAACAAACTGTAAACAGGGAGTACTGTATAAAAAAACAAGCAGGGTGTATTTTCAAGAAAAAGAATAAAAACCTATGCATGCAAGTATGATATGATATATGTATTGATTCGGTTTACTTCTGTCGGCACTTGTGTATCGAGAATTGTCAAAAAAATTGACAATTTCAAAGCATCAAAAGCAGAAGTACAAAAAAGTTAAAACAATAATTTATGATTATAAATAAATAATTGTGGTCAATACAACGGACATTGCAATAATATTTTTGAAGTAAATAATAAGTAAAAACAAAGAAAATAAAAAAACAAACAAACAAACCAACTTTCAATCATATTATATCAGACATAGATAATACATGTGTAAACCACGGCGGAAATTTTGCAGAATAAACCATCATCCACCGTCATCTTGTTAAAATGTGATTATGGAAAAGAATGTTAATGAAGAAAAAGTTTGATGATAATAATAATAATTGATAAACATAAATTTCTGTACAATCGTAGATATGTAAGTTCTTTTTTTTATCCGCAATAGAATGCTTCACAAACAAACAAACAAAAAAAACATTCTATCTATGAATACGTATATATGTATGTATATGTATATGTATATGTATATGTATATGTATGTATATGTATATGTATATGTATATATATATATAATATGCGCGTGCGTATGGAGGATGTGCACGTACATATATATGCAGTATCATCGTCACGTCCAAAATCAGAAAACTTTCAAAAAATGAAAAAAGAAAATATCATTTTATATTAAAAAAAAATTAAAATGGAAATGACAAACAGTAATAAAAACAACAAACAATAAAATTAATCGATTACTAATGATAATAAACAAGAGGTGAAATGAAATGAAATGAAAATGATAATTTTCCACACAATCAATAATCTCAAGTCTGGGCAGCAGAGAGCAGTGAAAAAATGAAAAGAAAAAAAAAACATGCAGCCATCGTCGTGTCCAACAAAAAAAATTTTCATACAGAATAAAAATATAACTAAAAATATAATAATAAATTATAAAAAAAATACACAAATAAACAAAATGTCCACGCAGAGTGCGCTTATATCAAATATTAAATAATACTAACTATATATTATCGATTTATCAGCTTGCTTGCATGTGTTTGCTTGTGCTTGGCTCTTTGCTTGCTTGCTTGTTGTTTTTTTGTTTGTTTGTTTGTTTTTTGTTTGTTTACAAGCGTCAACCATGAACGGGAAGGGCGAATCATGATCATGATCATCATCAACATCACCATCATCATCATCATTTCCATTTCTGCTGACGAGGCATCATTTCGAAGAATATCTGCCGCTGCAGGGCGGCAGCAGCGTTGCGCTGTTGCTGTTGCAACTGTTTGAGGAAATCTCTGGGCAAATTTTGCATCCAATTCGGCGGCAAGCCAGCCGCGGCCACGGCCGCCGCCGCTGCCGCTGCTGCCGGGAAACGACTGGCCATCAGAGGGTTCCAGCCAACGCCCATCATCTGAGGGTTGAAGCCCAGTGGCAAATTGGCCAGAGGGTTGTAAGAGCCGGCCAAATTGCCGGCGGCAGCCGCCGCGGCCGCAGCCACGCTGGCGTTGCGTATCGCGCTGCTGATCGACTCGGATATAGCGTCGTTGGCGCTGGTCGCGGCGTAAGATGACGGGCCAACCAATTTGTTGCTGCTACTGTTGGGATTGCTAATGTTGTTGTTGTTGTTGTTGTTGTTGTTGCTGCTGCTGCTGGTGGTGGTGTTGTTGTTAGAGCCGACGCCGGCGAGGCCGCCGACCGTTGGAGTGCCGTGGGAATTCATGGTCACGTTGCCCGGGACACTGGGGGTAGTGCCAGCAACGTTCGGCGGTGCAACCACACCAGGACTCAGACCACCGCCCATACCGGTGGTATTCAACACAGGCGACATGGAAGCCGCTGCCGACTGCAAGTTCATCAACGAAGACATGACAAACGAGCCGTCCTGGATTTGGCGGTCAATCTCCTGCTCTTGTTGCAAGGCGCGCATGAAAGCCTGCTTGAGGCGGCTGGTGTGCTCAGCTTTGAGCAGCTTGCGCTGGTTGGTGCGAATGCACTGTTCGCAGGTCACGCTGCCGTGGTGCATCTTCCAACAGGGTGTGAAGTCGACAAGACACTGCGAGCAGCGGAACGGCGCCTGCATCTTGGACTTTTGGAATGGAAGTCGCGTGATGGGCGTCAGTTCTACTGGCTCGGCATTTTCTTTCTCCTTCGGTGA
Organism: Trichinella pseudospiralis; assembly: GCA_001447645.1. Taxonomy (NCBI): domain Eukaryota; kingdom Metazoa; phylum Nematoda; class Enoplea; order Trichinellida; family Trichinellidae; genus Trichinella; species Trichinella pseudospiralis. The sequence continues at coordinate 58,860 of JYDV01000030.1, forward strand.
CGTCGGCGACAGCTTGCTGTGCCGTTCCTTGATCACCATCACCCGCTGCACCACCTCGTCCAAGCCGAGCAAGTACAAAAAGTCCGGCTGGTTCGGATTCGGGATGAAATCCATCTCGGGCGGAGGCGGCTTGGGAGGCGGTATCTGAAGCAGGGTCTTCTCGAGCTGCTTGCGCAAGGCTAGCTTGGCCGCGGCGCTGCGCTGGGCCGGCGTTTGGCTGTTGTCAACCAAGCCGGCTTGTTTGGCAGCCTGAGCGGCCGCGGCCTGGGCGGCGGCCTGCGCCGCCGGCATGCCTTTTCCCTGAACACCGGCAACGCCGGATGTCGGGTGCTTGGACCCGGACGGCCCGAACTGACCGCCGGGAGCAGCGAAGTTCGGCACGCCCTTGCCGCCTCTGCCGACCATCTCCATTGGACAGCCGTTCTTCTGCATGGCTGCAGCCGCCGCGGCAGCAGCGGCGGCGGCCGCAGCCGCTGCCGTTGAATGGCCTGATTTGAAATTAGCCGGCGTGGCCACCGGCGGACAATAAGCCGACGGTCTGCCGGCGCCCCCCTGCAGTTCGTAACCCGGTACACGGCCCATCGCTACCATCGGCTGGCTGAACTGCGAATAGACCTATCAAAATGCCAAAAACAACGTCAACTGCAAAACTGTCGCTCATTGACACACCCACACACACACACCTAACACAAAAACAGGGGCCAAAAAATATTCCAAAAAGCAAAAACAAAGCACATAAGCATATAGAACATTTTCAACAAACCGAAATCGAGCTGAACAAAACCGAGCAATCAAACGAACAAGCAAACAAACAAACAGCAACAAAACATTCAATTGATGACAAATTGTGTGTATTGCTGCTTTTCGTTTCACCGAATAAATCATCAAATGAATCATCACAGTTGTGAAAAGCAACGATCAAAAAATCAATATAAAAAAATAATAATAATAAAATTTCTTCAAATGTGTTGTGCATTTCTCAACCACGTTCAGTGTGATTCACGCTGGCTTCAACGGCTGGTCATGCTGGCACACCAACAATTGGGAGTTAAATTGCAAAAATTGAATAACCACTGTTAATTATTATCAAAAAATTAATAAGACTTAATAACTCTGTCCGTTTTTTTCCATCATTCACTCTGGTTGGATGTCTTCCACTCTACCACTCCACCCCACCTCAGCCCCTATTGAAAAAAACAAAGATGACTGACTACCTCACCTCTTCTCATCGGATGAACAAATTTGAATAATCAATATGATTATGATGATTCAGTTGTTGAATTGAAATGATAATCAAAAAATTAGCCAATTGTTAATCTGTGAAATGGATTAAAAAAAAAAAAAATATATATATATATATATCAACGCTTGCTTACTTCATCTGCTTTTCGTTTTCCAATGTGGTGGTGCTGTTTTGGCAAACCAACCGACATTTTGTGAACAGAAAATTTCCAACTGAACACGATGTGAATGATCAACTCTGTTGCATCAAGCGACCGGCGATTCAACGCCGAACAGAGAGACAGAGAAATAGAGAGAGAACAGCGACGCAGCAGCAGCAGTAGTAAAAAACAAAAAATAGCATGTCCAAGCAAACAAAACTACCCACCAGTAGTAGTAGTAGTAGTGCTATATTTCCATGTGTATGTATGCATATATATGTATATATATATATATATATATATACAATCTGTAGTGTTACATTAAACTGCGACAAAGCAATGGAAATTGAAACAAATCGTGTAAACATTAAGAAAAAATATTTCTTCTTTTTTGCTTTAAGCTTTTTCATTCCAACTTTCACAACAACTGTAAAAAATTCTCCTTTCACAAATAATTGATAAAATTGCAAAAAATGCTTGCCTACTTTTTTCTTCGTTTTGATAGTTAAAGTCACTGTTGTTCATCAATTACATTCTGTATTGACAAAAATGAGAAGAAAAGCAAAAAGAGACAAAAATATACCAATATATAGACAAATTTCATTTTTGCAAATTGTATCTCATCACTGACTACTGCTACTACTACTACTACTACTAAAACTACTGCTGCTGCTGCTGCTTTTTTATTTTGCTTTTCACTTTTCCAGTGCACACATACACACATACACATGTGTTTTCTTTTTAATCAAATTGGTTTCCTCACTTGAAATTCAACTCTCATCTTTTTTTTCTTCCCTTTATAGCTCCGGAATTTTGATTTAGCTTTTCTACCAAAACATATATGCAACACCATAACTAACCCATTTCAGTGTTCACATATTTTGCTCCTCCGTTCTGTTTATTTCAAATAAATTATAATTTTAAAAAGTGCTCATCAATCGACAATGTACTGCGATTGATGAGCTCCAAAAGTATATAATTTATTTTATTATTATTATTATTATTATTATTATTTATACTCAAAATGTTCCAATATAATTTCACCCAACGCAGGGAAAAAATGGCTCCAAATTGTAAGCATTTCATGCACCCGTCATACAAACACTACCGTCAGGATTTCCTCCCCCAAAAAAATTCCTGTATAAAAACAATCAAAAGAGATAATTTTGAATTAATCGAACATGCAAAATACCTTAACAGGTAATTGCTGACTGAGGTGCATTCGCTTCAAGATGACCAGTCGTGCTTCTTCGGCACGTAGCAAGCTCCGCAATTCGTTCAACATTCTTTCCCGTTCAATTCTCACTTCATCACTCAGTTCACTCATTTTAAACTGAAAAATCAACAAGAGCAGAATTCAGAACAACAATATATATATATATACAAATGTGCATGTGTAATGTTTCATTACTTTGGCGTACTGAGCACGCAACGCTTCTATTTCACTTGGATGCAATGCAGAAACTTCACTGTCGTCGGACAAGACCACCACCTCACCGTCGTCCTCTTCTTGTATAACAAAGTGACAATCCGAAGGATCTGGCAACGTTTCAATTACAAGTCTACGCTTCTTCTTCGGCTTCGATGACCAATCATTTTCCAAATTGGACCTCTGTGAAATTGATAATTTGCATTCATTGCAATTCAAACAAACAATAAAACACCACTCACGGCATTTCCAACATGAAGGCCAGTTTCGTCGTCGTAGTCCATTTCCAAACCATCGCCCGTATAGTTATCACCTTCGAGCACATCTCTGAATTCACCACGCATGCGCTCCTGAGCCCGTTTGGCGCTAGCACGCTGGCTTCTCCTGAGCAATCCCGGCGACGGCACGCTTCCTTTCGACACTGCCGCATCAACAACTTCTTCGCCCGGTGTTGCTGCACTCTTCGCATCCTCGCCTGAATTTGCCGCTGTCGGTTCTGCACTATTCTTCGGTTCAGCATCATTCACTTCTGCACTATTCCCCCGCGACGGGTTATTATTCTCTTCTATATCGTCGTCGTCATCATTGTTATTATTATTATTATTATTATTATTACCATTATTATTATTATTATCATCATTATTCTCTTCTGGAGGATTATCATCGTTTTCTTCTACATTCAACTGAAACAAAAGAAAAAATTCAATATTTTTTACAACAAAACACAATTATGAACAAATAATTTCCAACAACAACAACAATATTTGCATATTCTCTTCTTATTTCTACATTTCTGTGCCCAAGAAACCCAAGAAATGACAGATACTGCGTATGTGTAAATATATAATACATGTATACTGCAAATTCAATCCTCAATCGCAGCAGCATCCCTTGAAAAAGCACGACGCTTTTGTCGTATTTTTTTCTCTTCTTTTGTAAAATCGATACGTTGCATTTCATCGTTCACTTCAAGACAATACGTTTTGCTCTGCAAAAGGCTTCTCCTTTTGCACAACTTTCACTTTTGCAAAATTAACACCACAACACAATGCAAAATTCACAAAAAAAAGAGAAATTCTCATCATTTCACTGAATAGATAAAAATTACATATATATTTTTTTTTCTTTCTCTTTTTCAATATAAATAAATTAAAAAAAAAAGAATTTCCTTTCAAATCTGGTAGCATTTGACAAGCCAGTCGTGCTTGGTTCCGCATTCTTTCAAACAATAAATAAACCAGCAGCAAATTGCGTTGCAAAAATGGTTCACAAAAATCTGGCCAACCAATAGTCTTCGTCGTCGGCAGTAGCAGCAACAGCAGAAACAAGCCTTGCCATCATGCCTACACTGTGTGTGTGTGTGTGACACGCTTGTATGCAATTTCTAGCCATCTCTCTTCCCCCGGGCAAAAAAGTACAATAATATAATATACAACGCTACACTTTGCACAACTGGTCTGGTCTCATTATTATTATTATTATTATTATTATCATCCACAAGTGAACCGAAATATGATCTTTTTTTTAAAAAAAATTATTATTACCAACATATCTTTCTACACTCTACCATCTGTTTAGCAATAATAACAATAGCATATTAATTTTCCAATCTTTTCTACATGCTTTTTCTTTTTCAAAAAAAAAGAAAAAAAGAAATTTCTCTCGCCCTGTTGTCAGTTTAAAAGAAAATTTCAACCAAAATACAGCATACTGTAATATATGGTCAAAAACTTTCTCAAATCATCATCAACAACGACAACAACAACAACAATAGCATCAGCAAAATAAATATAATAAATGACATTCTTTTTCGTCGTTCTTCTCTTGTCAACCGGACCAAACCGGAAGCCTAATTCACCAATTAAAAGGACAGCAAAAGATTGGCCGACATCAACGCCCCCAGACGAGCAAAATTAACCGCAAGCTTGCATTCCACAACGCTAGCAGCTAAACATTACTTATCAAAACAGGCCGAAAGTTCAAAAGTCATGAACATAATCATAATAATAATAATAATAATAATAATAATAATAATGTAGATGAACTTTCATTCTCATTTCCAAGTTGAGTTTTCGTTGCAATAAAATAAGCAAGCTTTTCCCCATCAAAAATAAAAAATTACAAAACAAAACTGTTTTCATGAATGAATAAAATAAAGTATATATATATATATATATATATATATAATAAAATTGAATACGTCAAGGCCAATTTGGTAGCACATTTTTCTCAACAATGCAGTCGAAATCGATGAGCAAAAGCATGTCGATGAAGCTTACTTTTTTTTTCTTTTTACAAGCAAGCAAACAAAACAAAAAATAGAAAAAAATGTTGTGCAAGAAGAGAAGACGCACTTTTTCCTTTCTCCTCATTGGTCGAAACGCACGTGGTGTAAAGAGATAGAGTGAAAGAGATAAATGCAAAGAACCGGCGCTGCAAGGCGCCGGCCGGCCTGCTTGGCTGCTTGCCTGCCGGCCGTGTGTGTGTTTGTCTGTGTGTTGAAAAAGCTCGCGGCGGCGAGCCGAGCGTGAAATTGCAGTCCGCCCGACAAACGCTAGCTAATAAACCAAACAACCGCACTGACGTCGTAGGCGTTGCTTGCTTGCTTGCTTGTGCCAAGTAGAAGAAATCAAACCGTCCACTGCCGGCTGGCAACAAACATAACTGAAACTAGCAACACAACCGCAATAGCAAAACTGGCTATTGAAGAAGAAAATGATGACAGAAGAAATTTAAATTTAAAATAATAATAATAACAATAATGCATTCTTTAACATCTCTTTCAAACGTAATCAGCAAGCAAAAGGTAATAACACAGACAGCAAAGTTCCAGTGATATAAATCTCGGATAACTGAATCAAAACAGTGCGTTGCATTATTGTGCCATCCAACACCAATGTGTGTGAATATATAGTATGTGAACCTCGAGCAGAAATGAAGAAAACCAGCCAATCTAACGAAAAAACCACAATGCTTTTTCTCATTTCAAACTTTTTTGTTTAAAAAAAAGAATACTCAAATTGAAAAACTACAGTAAGCTTCTTTCTCTCTTAGACATACACAGAATAGAATAAGAACAACAGCAATTGATGACAGAATGCACGCGCGCTGCAACAATTCTCCCCAGAATTGCATATTGGTAGAACAAAATCGCGCCAAATTTACCTGATCTGCAGCAGGCTCTGCTACTGCGACAACACGATCCACTTCTGATTCTTCTGCCATTGGGACAGCAACAGCGTCCATAATTGACTACCAACGGAACTTCGACCCGATGGAGACAAGACGCCAAAGAACCGACTGTCCTACAGTATACTACTGGTACATGAACCAAGTTTATGTGAACCTCAGGTAACACTATCACAAAATTAACATTAAATTACATTAAAGAAAAACAAAATTAATACTTTTGTAGATATTTTATTCATTTTTTTATAATTTTTATAATTTTTTCAATTATTTAATGCAATCGTAATTTATTTATTTTTTGCACAAGTAAACAACCTCATTTGACCCACTTTTCATCCATCACCTGAGGAAATTGTTTGCACTGTCGACTTGATGCTTTTATGTTGAACGATGAAATGCAAGTTGTGAAAGTTCAGTTTGCGCAATTCTTCCTGAATGTTACGGGAAAACAATACAGAACTCAAATGCTACTACTGTATATGCATGCATGGATTTGCAAAAGATTGAGATGAACAGTTGAATGTTGTCAATTTTCTTTTTCAATCAATAATAATAATAACCTTTTACGAGAGCACTAATTTGCCAAAAAGCATTCTTCTTCTACTTGTTGGAATTATTTAATTTTATTGAAACAATTCTTTTATTCAATTAATTTCTGCTTTCATTCAACATTTCATAATAAATAATTGCACTTTCAAATAGCTCAAATCAATCTGTTTGAGTGGAAAATGCGAATAAATTTCGTTTTTTTTTCATCCGACCATCTTCCCAGTTACTCAGGAGTGCTTTATTATAAAATTTCATTGCTGTCATTCAAAGCTCTTGCTTTCACCTGATGCCAATTTTGTTCACTCTCTGTGATTATTATTTGCAAAAACTTACAAAAATATTTGCCATTTCAAATGGAAACACCATTTTCCAAGTATGATGACAAACAATATTGCATTAGAAAACAATTTTTCGTTATTGCAATTGCAATTTGCTATATATCATTGCAATGTGCGACAATAATCAAACAACAATTTCATTAACACAGCCTGCAGGTAATTTATTGACATTTACTCTGAACAAATTCGTAATTTAATCGTAAACAAGCAACAGGCATTTGCGTGTCGCTTTTGGCGGCGACGATGACGTGCTTGCTGCATCAACTAAAAATATTAAAGTTGAATAAAATTCAAATTGAAAAACATGAACAAGAATACGATCGAAACAAACACAAACTTAAGCCAAGTACCTTCAATTTCACCATGCACGAGGAACACTGATTTTTCTGCGAGAGATTCTTCAAGACTTTTTGATTCGAACAAAGATCTCAATTCGCTGTCATTCAACAGTGACGCTGCTATAACGGATGGATCAATTCGACGGCATTTCAATTTCTTCGCAACAGTTCCGCTGACATCCACTAATTCAGCTAGCAAATATTCCAAAACAGCAGTGAAGTAAATAGCAGCACCAATTGATACTGACGAATTGGGAAACTTTTCTTGAAAAGCTTTTTTAATTACTCCAACTGGAATAATAAAACTCTCATTCTGTTCATTGCTCTGAATTTCAGTGTCAGGATTCTGAAACTGATTCGTCTGTTGTTGCTTGCAAACTTCAGCAGCCCGCTCTAGCTCGTTTTCAGCACGAACACGTTCTTGAAATTGGCTGAAAAAATTTTCAGAACAGCTTTTACCATATTCATCGGTGAAGCTTTCGAAGTCAAAAGTTTCGTCAATTTTTCTTTGACAAAATCCGCACTGATTGTTGTTCACTGAAAACAGTGAATTACACAAATTAAATGTGTGCTTATATTACAGACTGTCTCAAAATCAACAAATTCAACTCACTTTTAATTCACCAACCGGATGCCAGCTATCTTTAACCAAAATTGTTCAATTCAAAATATCGTAACAAAAAAACAGTACTCCATTAAAGACAAGCAAGATGATACAGTATACTAAAGATATTGTTTCTTTTTGAAATAAATAAATTTAACTAAAAGTTCATTGAAAAACGTTAACTTTTGATTTTTTATTAAATTTTAAATTCATATGAAACATTTTATAATAACTTTTAATGCATAATTATCATTTTCAATAATTAATCAATTTTTGTATTGCTTAGTTACGATTTATTCATTTTTGAAAAGATTTATTTTCCATTTTTAGAAGAAAATTACACTAATTTTGAATATTTATTGCTTTATCTAATGCATTTTGTGAAGGCATTTCTAGTGCATGAATGATTTATGTTAATCCACAAAGTTATATTCTGTATCACTGCATTATCAGCTTTTTATCACTGGATGGAAATTTATAAAATAATTAACAATTTACAAAATATAAAAGAATATGTAAAAAATATTTACAAATGTGTTTTAAATTCTAGGAAAGCAATTTTTGCATTTGCATTTATCATTTGCATATCATAGGTATTTACATTATAAATTTACACTTTGCATATAATTTGATTAATCACTATGATTAGACTTTCATTTCTACATAATATTAGAATTAAAAAAATGTTTATTTATTTATATTGTAAAACTTTTCAAAGAACATTTTGCTCGAACATGAAAAAGAATAAGATGACGCTTGAACTGCCGTATCAGTTGCTAATTATAACCAAACACAACAAGGCTGCTTTTTAAAATGGTGCAGGTTATTAATAACTTTTGCAACAGCAGAGCTTTTCATTTGGACGCCCGTTGCCGAGGGGAAAATTTGAACGACTGTCTGCGCTATCTGCGTTTGTCAAATGTCGGCATTGGACGAGTGATTTGAGAAATTTTGCCTCGGTCGGTTTTCAATTGCTTGCAGTTTTCAATTTCTCATCACATCATGAAAATTGAAATTCTCAAATTTTACTCGACCAACCAACTCACTGAACGCGGCGTAAGCTCTACTATATTCTATTTCCAAAGTATTTTCTCACCTCTGAAGCTGGCTAGTAAAAAGCCAATTTCTTCAACAGCAATTATCCGACGTCGTTTCTTCTTCTCGGCTGTAAAATAAGCAACGAATGTTTCGTGCCAGATGGTCTCCGGGCAACGCTTCGGGATTGCATAGGCAAAGAACAAATTCTTCAAATCCATTTGTCAAAGCTGTTCGCTTGGAAGAAGCAAAGTTAGCTTTTTTATTACAATTTTCTAATCTTGAGCAAGCTTTTGCTTTTCTCTGATAAAATATTTCAGCTTTGTCTTTCAACATTTTCCAAATATTCTGCTTTTTTGCTCAATTTCAAAAGGTATCTTTTAAATTGTTTTTGCATGTTAATAAAGCTTAGATGTTTCTATTAGCTGAATTAAAATGTCTATTTTCAGCAAAATTATTTATACATCTTTTACACGAAAGTATTAATTTCTTTTATTTTTAAATCATTTAATATTTTCTTTTTCTACAATTTATATTTTATTTCAAAAAACTGAAATAATCTTTCCAAAAAGGCTTTATTATATGATCATATAACTTCTTGTATTGCATTGATTTATTTAGTTATCATTAAAATTCTTATGACAACTTTTTTCTTTACACAACATAATATACTAGAATATCAACTTACAAGCAAGCAATTATGAAATAATTCTATTTTTATAATAAATAAATAAATAAATATATAGTATGACCTGACTTTTTAATAAATCATTTATAATGTAATAATTTTAACATTCATATATCATTAAATCTGAAATCTTAATATTTTGGTGTGTTTTAATATCATGGTAATGAGTAAGATGCCATAAAGTAGGCAATACATGTATTAATTTTGAAAATATAATTGCAAATTTTTGTGAAACAAAGCAATATGATTAATTATAAAAGCTGCTACTGCACTGATGATATTAAAATCAATAAAATTGAATTGCAGCGCTATTTATTGTTTCTCCTGTGACGTATAGCATTAATTTACATTTTTTACTTGATGTCCTATTTAGATAACATGAGTATTTCAATAAATAAAGCAAACAATGCTAGCAATTCCAATCAGAAAGAAAATAATTCGGAAAAAGTAAATTGGGTACAAAATTTTCATGTTTACCGTATTTTCTATTGACTTATTTCAGCTTCTTGGTTGTTTGGAGCCAGGTGATGAACAGTTTGAGCAAAAGCCTGTCGACTTACTGCGGCAAGAATTGGATAGTTCAGCATCAGCTTTGGATGCTATAAGACGTCACTTATTAACCAGTTTGAAAAGCATCGATTGGGCGATGTTAGCTTCAACCCCGTAAATTAGACAAGCATTTTTTTTGAATAATATAAATACTACAATACTTTTCTACAATAGTTTGGAAAATGTCAACAACAACGACGGGACAACTAAATCTAAAAATCATGTTCATTTTGACGATAATGTGATCAACGTAGATTTAGAATACTCTTTTGATGGTACAATTGAGAGTACCACATCGTCAGTTGGAGAGGAGCAAAGTAAGCTTTATCAAAAATTTTAAATATCAATCGTTGAATAAGTTTTATTAAAATTTTGAGGCTTATCTCAAGAATGGATATCAGCTGAATGTCTTTTGGCCGAGCGTTTTGATAATGAACTAGATTTATTAACTCGACTTCACCTGGCATTTTCTCACGCTCTTTCCCGACCTGAGCTGAAGCAAGCCGGGGCATTAATTCGTTCTTGTCGTTGGTTGATGGCCGAATTTTGTGAACCACAAACTTCAAAATTGCCCAATCGAATGACCACAGCAGTTGAATTGCGTGACCATTTGAATACACTGTCTTCAGGCTTTTTGACAACAATATCCAAAGGGTGTTGGTCAAAAGGAGCGGGATTTAGTCAAGATAAGTTGAAACCAAACTCTGAAACTACTTTAGCTACAAAACTGCCGGCGGTTCAATGTAAACAAGCCGAAGAAGCAATGAATAGATTGCTTCGAGGCGAGATACTTGGTGGAAGAGAGAGCGATGAAGAAGAGCCTTGTGAAAATGCATGCAGCTTTTTTAGAAATCAGTTGAACAGCATCGGATACTGTGTGGCGGCGATGTGCGAAGCGTGGAGTGCGATAGAAGCTTGCCTTTGTCCTGATGATTTGAAAGATCTTTTTGAGCTCATCCGTGATCTTCGTAACTTGTACTTGTATTACAATACATTAGCAGAGCAAATAACTCACAATCAGAGGGTGGAAATGACTTGTGAACTGCGGTGCAATTTTTTCCACCGCTTCAGCGAAGAACTGACCTGGCCGGCGCAACGATGTTGGAACAAGCTGTTAGAATTGCTTCCTGTAGATGTTGGTGAACAGCTTACAAGTGGTATCTTTTCTGAATTTGAAAAAAAAATAATCAAAGTATCATCGGATGTTGGATCATTTACTGAAACAAAAAATATCATCTTACCGCTTCTTCGGTATGTCGAAGCTCCAAATCGTTTGGAGCTGTTCTCCAGGGCAAAACGCCTGTTGCAATTGGTGGATGAGCGCAAGAGTCGTTTATTGTCAGAAATTTGCTTTTTGTCCACAGCTCACGCAAATGGATCTTCAGAACCAATTTATTTGGAGCCGAATCCATTGGAATCACTCCAACGAGTTGGCACTAATTTGCAACACGTTTTACGTCTTTGCTGCGGTTCGTCCATTTCTTCTGAACGCATAAAACTGGCAGCTGAATCATCAATAGATGGGCTTTTGGAAATCTTTGCAACCAAAAGTGGTCTCGATGTTGAACAACTTGCAAACTGGCATCAACTGCCAATTCGCTTAGCTTTCATCCGTGGTACAGTGCTTTGCTTGCACCAGTGGATTGCTGATGAAGCGAGATCATTGTTGAAAGATTTACCTAGATCGAACAGCCAAGCAACGTACGAATCCTTGTGCTTGGCCCCGACGAGATGCTTTTTCGCTTCTGCAATTTTTGGACACGTCACCAAACTAATGGCTGCAGTTATATCCGTCAAATTCGGTTTTCCATACAATCTGATTACGGATTCAGAAGTGAGTATATCATTTGATAGGTGTTCAATGTAAAGCAATCCAATTTTCAATTAACATCACCCAACACATTATTATGAAAGGAAATAATTATTACAAATGTAATTGTTTTAGGATAAAAATAATGAAATTTACTATTTGAAGAAAATTGTCGCGGAGCAGAAACAAATTTTGGCAATGAAAGAAGCTCAACGTTCTGATCTGGAAAAACAGTTGAAAAAATTGAAAGTAAATCCACACTTATTATTGTACGAATGCGTTTAATATTAATTTTTTTCATTTAAATAATTTTTAGGATTTGAATGAGAAAAATATTGAAACGGTATTGAATGCGGCAACTGAACTTGTCAAAGCGAACACAAAAAATTACGAATGCAAACTGAAAACATTAAAAATTGAACATGAACAAGCATTCATTGAAGAACGCACTGCAACAAGTCGAGGTGATGCATTCCATTTAAAAATTAAGCTTTTCTCTGTTGTGAAATTGGAAAATTTTATTTTCATTTAAAGCCATTGAAGTGCTGAAGCAACAGTTTGATGCTCAGCTCAAAGAACGCTTGAGAAGATGTCGCGTTGATAGTTCAGAAACGGAAACAAACAACATTCAAACTAAGTATTACAATTTGAAAATTTAAATTTGTAAAAATGTTTTAAATCATTATCAATTGCTTCATTATTTTCAAACATTCAAAATATGCATTTTAGTAAGTCGACAATAATTAAAATATTGTGCTTGTGATTTCAGTTTATAATGTCTACTTTAAAAATTATAGTAATATTGGTTTTGCTCAATATAGGGAATTTATCAACCTGCTGGACCACTTTGCAAAATTATCGTTGGAGTACAATAAAATTCTGATTGAGAAAACGGCACTAGAACAGCAGCTGCACAGTTGTGGTTTGCAAAAAATGTAATATTTTATTTTTGAAAATTGTTGTTATTATTATTATTATTATTATTATTGGCAAAATCTTTAATTTTGAAACAAAAAAATTAATCATTTATCCTTTTGGATGTTCATTTCATTTAATTATTGCATTTTTTAAGCAAAACTAATAATAGCAGCAATAATGGCATCAATGGAATCCAGCTTGAATTGATTAAAGAAGTATGCTAGTTGTTGTTATTTTATGCTGCATTTTGTAAATTTGCTTTGGTTGAGGATTGTGATGAACAAATGGAACGCTTCAATGAAGCAAAAAGCAAAAATAATGCAACTAAAAAGTCCACCATCTCAAGTACGTTACTGGTTGAGAAATTGATTCATTGCAATAAATTATCAATTTCATTTCAGAAATTCTACAATATGATGAACCAAAGTGGAAAAATGACGCGCATCTATGCAACGGATACGTAAAACTTTCGTAAGAAATAAAGCAGTTGGTTAAAATGACGAAATGCAAATGCACGCGTCTTATATTTCAGGAATGAAAATTAAAATAGCTTTCTGCTCAAGAAGCATTTATTCATCTCTTAGTAATAAAAATGTAATGCCAATAATTTTTGTCAATGATTTTATAATAGTTTTTGAATGTCATTCTTGTTTTCAACTTGTCGTTGAGTTGATATCATTGAGATGCTAATATCAATGTCAAACTAGCTGCCATTTATGTGAATACCGTTTGAAATTATATAAATATTTATTTATCTTATTTATTCATAAAGTGTACGTTTAATTTTGAATTATTTTATGATGCTGATTTTCATATTTAAATTATTGATTTTATAATTTAAAATGACAATTTCTGTTGAATTATAATCAAGTCAACACTATAAAATATATATGTTTTATCGTTTGAAATGGCACAAGTTCATGCAGAAATTATAAAATTAGATGCTTGAATGCGATTACATTTATAATACGCATTTTACATGATTAATTTATCAAATAAAAAAAATTGAAGCATTCAAGTGCAACATTATTTAATATGCGCATTATATTTTTGCAACTATTGAATATTTCATACATTCTTGATGATCAGGTTTACTGTAAATGTTTTCATTGAAGAAGTAAAGAACGTTTTCTTTGCTGTGCTGTAAATCGTTACCGTTAAATATGAATTTAGTGGAATCCATTCGTATGTACATTGCAGAAATGATAAGAATAACTGGTCCTGGAATGAAAGTGCTAGTAATGGATAAGGAAACAGTATGACAATATTTTCTGTATTCATTGTTTATAATATATTTGTCAAATAAATAGTTGGATATAGTTGAATTTTTTGAAAAAGTTTTAAAATTGATAATAAAATAATATTTTATTGTGAAATTTAAATTTTTATACCAAAATAAATATATTTGGTGAGGAAGAACTGTGATGTTTATTAATGAAAAGATTAATCGAAGTGAATGCTTCACTTAATGTTGTACTTTCCACGCAGCTGCAGCATCGGTTGTATCATTGAAATGATCAATAGGTAAACTTGATTTGGAGTTGTTTTGTAATTTAATTTAAATTTCACATATGTTTTGACGACGGAATCTGCAAATTATTGTCAGTTTCTGTTTGCTTTGTGCAATTTGCCGCTTCGAGTGTAAAATTCATTACCGCAGTTGGGCAGTAATTGCTTTGATGTATTTGCTTGCTGTTAAATAATACTTCGAATGAATGAATTATTGATCGTTGGGCTGTTATTATTCTTTTCTAGACAGGAATTGTCTCTTGTGCATACGCTCAGTCTGAAGTGATGCAAAAAGAAGTGTATTTATTTGAACGGATCGACACCACAGTTCCGCGAGATCCAATCAAATATTTGAAATGCATTGCATTTGTCAGACCGACTCCAGAAAATATAGAGTTGCTTGTTCGTGAGTTGCAAAATCCAAGCTATAATCAGTATTATTTTTGTAAGTCATGTTATCAACTGCATGAATGAGTATTTTGAAATTGTCGTTAATGTTCAATTCAGATTTTTCCAACGTCATCAGCAAAAGTGAGGTTAAACAACTTGCAGAAGCGGACGAGTTCGAAGTTGTGCGTGAAGTGCAGGTAAATGAGAACAAATCAGTTAATCATTTTTATTTCTACTGTCATACTATTGATTTTTTTGCAATTTGATTTTCAAGTATAATTTATCATATTAAACAGTTAAATAAATCTCTGTTGTTGACTGTTAATTTTATTTGAACTATTTGTTTGTATTTTGTTTAGGAATTTTATGCCGATTTTGTAGCGTTGGGTTCGCATCTGTTTTCGTTGAATTTATTTCCAGCTTATCATTGCTTGGATTGGTCACCGAATGCATTGAAACGTACAATACAAGGTATATCGTCGGTTATTTTATCCCTGAAAAAACCTGTTACAATACGCTACCAAGCTTCGTCTGATATGACAAAGAAACTTGCCGACAATCTCAAGGTGAGCTTTTTTTTCATCTGTTCTAGATGTAAAGAAATATTTTATTTTAGTCCTTGATGGCTAAGGAATCCGCATTGTTCAACATAGCTGGTAGTTCAGATCATTGTGCGTTGTTGTTAATTTTGGATCGACGTTTCGATGCCATTACACCTTTATTGAATCAAGCAAGTTTTATTGAATTATTTTTGTGGTCAAATGGAAAATTTTGCTTGTTTGTATTGTTGTTTGAACTGTGCATATTTTGTTTTTTACTTATTATAGTGGACATATCAAGCAATGGTGCATGAATTGTTTGGTATAAAAAATAATCGTGTTAGCATGGAAGGCGTTTCCGGCGTTCGACCAGAGATGCGAGAATTGTTATTAAATCCATTGCAGGATGCGTTCTACGCCAAGGTGATTTTGTCAAGAGAGATGCTGCTGTTTATTATTTGCGAACAAATAGATGTTTTCATTTTAGAACATGTATTCCAATTTTGGTGAAATAGGCCAGAGAATCAAAGAGATGATGGATGAATTTCAGAAGAAAGCACAAACTCACCAAAAGCTTGAATCTATAGCCGATTTGAAAGCATTTGTGGAACAGTATCCGCAATTCAAAAAGATGTCCGGCGCCGTTGCTAAACATGTGACGTTGGTGAGCGAGTTGAGCCGATTGGTTTCAGAATACAATTTGCTAGAAATATCTGAATTAGAACAACATCTTGCCTGTCACGAAGAACACACCAATTCGTTGAAGGTATATATCACCATTGATTTTAATAACACCAATAATTTGTTGTTAATTTTTGGAAATACGTTAAAATTTTTAAGAACGTTCGACGTATGTTGAATCACGAAAAGACATCTGATCTCGACGCGACTAGATTGGTTATGCTTTACGCTTTACGCTTCGAATCTCATCCCAACAACGACATACGTGGATTGGTGAATCAGCTTCGTAAACGAGGTCTTCCGGAGAAATACTATCACGCTATTTATGATGTTGTGGAATTTGGCGGTGCTAAAATGTGTGGCATTGAAACATCTTCTGAATTGGATCCAATCAGAATTACTAAAAAGCTCATCAAAGATTTGAAGGTGGCTAGATTTTATAGTGATTTGACGAATTGGCGAGATTTTTATTTTTATTTGATTTAATTTGATAACAAATTATTCAGGGCGTTGAGAACATTTACACTCAGCACAGGCCTTTGCTTAGCGAAATATTGAACGAATTGTCCAAGAATCGTCTCAAAGAATCAGTCTTTCCGTATTCTTCTGGTTGCAGTCCACTAACGAGGTGCTTATTATTATTATTATTATTTTTTAAATTCAGTTATAAATATTTTTCCTTGATTGAATAGCATTGTTTATTTTTTTTTATTCCAGGGTTCACGAAGTGATCGTATTCATTGCTGGTGGTGTCACTTATGAAGAATCTCTTGCTGTGAATACTTTCAATCAGGCTGGTTTGATGAAAGTGATTTTAGGTGGTACTACAGTTCACAGTGGACGAAGGTTGGACATTTTGTTTTCAAAGAAGCATTTTATTTGTTTATTTGTTTTTTTTTTTAATTTATTGCTTATAGTTTTATCGATGAAGTTATTAATGCTACACAAGGCGTGATTCGAAGCGGAGCTGGATCCAGCAAATTGCATTTGTAAAACGGTAACAATTCACCACTGGACGGCGTTGCACTTCCCGTTCTGCGATGTTGTGTTCATCTTATTTTGCTTGAAAACACGAAAGCCAACAAAAGCAATACTATTTTGCATTTTTGTTTCAAATTTTTTTCTGAATTGGCATTTCGCGTTTCAATTGCAATTTTCTTGCAAAAAGTTGTGCGCTATTTCCAAATGCAGTTGCAGTGCTGTTGTTCTAAGATGTGGTTTTATTTGAAAAAAATAAAAATAAAAATCTGCTCTACTCATCATTCTTGGGCGTATATTCAAAAATAGCCTCAAGCAGAGGAAGACGATGCAATTTGTTTTCATCCGTTTTATTGAATACTGTTTAAAAAAAATTTTTCTTTTTTCAAATATCAGTGATGTTATGCAGATGTGCATTTGGCATTTGGATGGATGGATCGATTGAAATGCTTTGAGAATTATTTTTCTAATTATTTAGATTGGCATTTAAATAATTTATTCTCGTGTGATTGAAGTAGAGAGGAGAGAAAAAAGCTGTATGCGGATGTGATGCAATTAATTTCTGATGAAATTGGCCGTTGTTTGCAAAAGAGGCGAACAATCGGCTTCAAAACTCAGTGGGTGTGACTTTTTTGTTGATAGTGTCGGAGAAGAAAAAAAACTTTTCCCCGGCATAATATCACTCTTGCAGTTGCATATTAATAGCAATTGGTTTGTTGTCATTGGAAATGCGACAAGTAGCAACAGAAAGCGTACAATATACGCCGGTGCAGTTGAGTATTGTTGAAGTGGAAAATCAAGTTGTCACATTTTTTTTTATTTCTTAAAACAAGCGAAAAATACATACGGTAGTTGTTGCGATGCTTAATTTGTACTGGATGTTCAGTTTTAATAATTACAATGCTAACAGTGAGCGAGCAAAGCGAAATGCTTTTCATAATGCTAGAATATTTATTATTTATTGAGTAAAATTCAATTTTAATTGTAAATTATGATTTCATGAAATATAGCAGCACGTCAATGCTTGCTTCAATGCTAGATGTTTAAGTTTAATTAGAAAAGGTCACACAATGCTAATTTCAATGTAGCCAGTTGAAATAATTATGCGACATATTGAAATGAATTTAAAAACTTGCATATTCTGTGGTTCATTTGAATATTTAATCGTATCGTGACAAAGCTGTTACAAGTTGGATGATAATTATAGAATGAATACATTTGAAATAAGTTTGGTTTAGTTTGTTTGTAAAGTTTTTGCAAACTGTTCAGCGCATAAAATTGAATTAAAATTGGAAAAATGACGAATGATATTTCGACATGCATAGAAAAAGAACAAAAGAGAAGAAACTATGGTTACAAAACTGACCAATCAGCTTGGGGATTTTGCCTTTAAAACCCTGTTGAAATAGACGGAAAAGCTATCGATTTCTCATCGAAGTTCAGTGGCGCATTGGCAAAGCGGCGGTGCTTCTTGTTAGCTGCTTGTAGGACGACACTGTTTCAAGCAAGGCTTCATTCTCTTGACAAGAAATTCCTTTTTCATCAACTAATCTAGCAACCTTTACTTTTACAATTGCCAAATTGTTGAAAATATGTTCATCACTATGCGGCTTTGTTTGGTAATGTCGACATTTGTAATTTTATTCAGCTGGGCGTTGCCCATCCACGAATTGCAAAACGCTGGCAACTCGTTTGTGCCCGGTGAGTACCAGGGAGGGCAGTTGAAATTTTATGGCTTTTCTCTACATACTCGGCCAGATGTAGCTCAGTGTATTTGGGTAATTAATTGTTCTGTTCAATTTGATCAGCGATCAGTTTTTCCAAATTAATCAACAGCTTAGCATGATTGCAGTGACCACGGTGAATTCATCTTTTGATAAACCGTTCAGAATTTCATTTGCATATCTACGTGATAAGAATTTTCTGTCCATGTTTGAAGAAGAAGAGGCTAAATATCAATGCAAATTATCCTCCAACATCCTCTGATTATCTAAACAATCTCGGTAATTTCAAGAATAGTGATTTATTTTCTTTTAAATACTAAATTAAATAAATGCAATTTCATTTTCATAATATTGATAAAATTGAAGCAAAGAAATTTATTTAAACAAACTCCCATTTTTCAGGACAATATATTTTCGTTGGATTTTTCCTATAAGATGCCTATCACTAACATTTATCTTGCCAATAAATGAGCTTGGAAGTTGCAAGTGTAAATAATTATATATCTATATATATATATATATATACATTTTTTTTTGAATTCCAATATACTCGAGCAATTTTTATTTGATATGAATATATCAATAGCATGGAATAAAGTTGCGTTTGCATGGAAAAAACTGGAGGCGTTGTCGGTCGTGTTTGCACCCCACAGCTAGTTGATTAAGTTTCGGTCAATTTGCTTTGACCTATCCGGAAAGCGTAAACCAATGCTGATCAATCTTATTTGAATACTTTTTAAGTTCGTAAAGATTCAAATAATTTCATCACTCTGCTTTTTCCTTTTATAAAAAATTTGGAATGATGCACATTTGAATATTATTTTGAAAGATATAATTTACAGGAGAAATCATGCACAAAAAAGTGAACGATTATCAGTTAGGTAACTAGGCAAATGAACACGCGTGACATCATTGTAACCATACCTATGACCAGAGTCGTTTTGCTCGATTACATGGCTGTCAACTGACAATTATTTTCTTTGAACGATATTTAAAAATTATTCAACTTGAGTATTTAGCATAATAAATAAAATTATCCAACCCTTTTGACAATCATCATTATCCAGACATTGATCTCCAGGAAGTTGTTCAAAGAAGGGAGAAAAAAACATGAACCAAAGAAAAATGACATTGCTAAAAGAATGCTAAATTACGAAAAATGCTATTGAGAATTTTAGTTTTTTCCTGTTTCAAATATGATTGCAATAGTTGAGCTTAACAATGACATGAAAATTGACAATTTGTTTGTCTTCATTAGACAGCTAAATTAGCCTTTGCTCAATTAGAATGCCCAATTATCAGTAGCATTAGCAAGATTTTAAATTTGCATAATCACCGTTGATTTCTGATGATTGAATTAAATTGAAAAAATGAAATAAGTGGAAGAATATTTTCAAATTCCTTTTTCATCAATATTGTTAAGCTGGACAACAAAGTTGTGCTTTCATTCATTATTATAAATATTTCATCAAATTCAACCAGTATACTATCTTAGCTACAGGCAAAGTTACTAATACTCGAACAAATACTTGAACAAAGTTACTAATAAACTCTGCCTATTTTTTTTTATTTTGATAAACAAGTTTGTATAAGTTGGATGCGATGCTCGTTCAACGTAATTACGCTTTTAATATTCTGAATATTCCATCAATATAGAACAAATAGCTATTCCACTTTTAGCTAATTATCATTTAAGCCAATCTCATTTAAGCACACAAGTATCATAATTTTTATCTTTACATTTGATCAAAATTGACCTTATTTTATAAGCCATGAGTATTATTTATCAATTCCCTCCCTGCTCGATATGATATTTTTGCAATTGTGATTTGTTTATTTTATGTGATATTATTGATTTTATTAAAATATAATTATTCCCTGGGATTTGATTTGATCTGATTTTTTCCAAATCTGTTTGCTTACACGACGGATTTTTTACAGCAACGAATGATGCAGCAATGGCCCATGGTGATCATTCACCATTCTCTAAATATCAAGTAGGTATTTTGTGCTTTGAAGAGAAATATTTAAAGGAGAAGTGGATATTTAGAAAAAGCACAAGTCATCGTTGCAAAAGCGTTCTGATGCTCAGAATATTGTAAAAGGTTTGTTTGTTTGCTTTCTTCTGCCTTCTGTTGTTGTTGATCATTAGCTTTTATTAAGGCTCTCAAATGAGTCCGATGAAAAAAGTCACTTTCCAACAGCGAGGCAGTAAGGTCTCCACAAATGACAAAAGTTTGAAAAGGCAACAGAAGCATTCTGTTAGGGCAAAAAGATCCACTCATGGGCTGACACTGCCGGAATATACAGCTCGATGGATTCGTCCATTGCGCAGACTATCCGACGATGATCTTTATTATTTATATCAAGCATTTGAAGAGCTGCAGCGTTTAGCAGAAGAACAGACGCCGGATGCGAAATTGGACTTTAATAATAATTATTACGTGCTGTCAACTGAGCCGGAAAGTGATTATTATTCATCTGCCGAAGACTTCACATATGAAGAACCTGTTGAACAGCTAGATGATGAAGATGCCGATTTGGATTTAACATATGATAAACCGATTATTTTGGTGCCACGTAATGATTTACACGAAATAACTCCATACGAAATTCCTATGGCATATTCAGACATCACTTATTTGGATGATCTGTTACAATATTTAGACGAAGCTGAATTAAATCATCAGATATATGCATTAGTTAATAAGCTTAATGAACAAAACGCTGAATATTATGAATGACCAGAATATCTACTCTGTAACCATCGATTTCTATTTCAGTCTGCTAAAGTTACGAGTAAATTTATCGACTGAAGTGATTTTGTCTGGTCCTTGATTTTGTCTCTTGCCGTTAAAATGTGTATGTTGAAGTATATTTTGAAAAAAAAAGAAAAAAAATAATAATTATTATAATAATAAAGTGTCTGCTTGTGTTGTTAAAGTTAATCGACTTTCCACGCTAGACTGGCGCTCGTTTTGAAAGGATTAGACCAATCCACTTGTGCATCTATATTTGACAATTCAAATCAATATTACACAACCAGCTTGCATTGTTTAAGAATAAAAATGACTCAAACATCTCAAAGGAGCGGTTAATAATTCTCCGTGGTGTGCAACAAATTTGAGCATAATTTCAAATTTTCACATTTGAAACAGTTTGTCACTTCCATACGCGTAAACAAAGTTGTTGCTTTAGTTATTCACCATAGGCATAGTAATTGCATGGCATTCAAATAAACAGTCAAAATAAATATTCATGTAATTTTTTACCTTGATATTTAAACAAAATCTGAACTAACATTCAACTTACTACATTCACATTTTTGACAATTTAATTTAAACATTTAATTTTGTAGCACTTTTTTAAATGAATATGAATGTTGCTTATTTAACAATGTATTTCTTGCGAAGCTGCGACATTTTTTATTTGTTTATCTATTTTTCTTCTTTAATAGAAAAATGCTGCTCACTTGAATGCAGTAAAAATGCCATTTTCTTACTGAATGCTTTTTCTGTCAACAAAATGATTTTATTTAAAATATATTCACAAACTTTAACAAAACATATGATACAATATTTATTGCAAAAATTAATATTAATTCTGCGAAAAGATACACACAAAATGTTTAAATTTATAATATATTAATTCATCATTTGATGGTATTCAAAAGTATTTCAAATATATAAAATAATCATCGAGACTATACTAAAACATGCATAAAAATTGCTAAAAAGTTTTTGTTGGTTCAGCTGTTCCCCATCTTACAGTAATATGTTTTTCATTAACAACAGCAATAATTTAAAACAATTAACAATATATAAAGAAGAAAAGTTATTATACTGTTGAATAAATAAAATAAATAAAAGTAAAACATAACTTATATTGTGTATAGTAAGAAAGATAAAATGTTCAACAAAACTGTTTTATTGTCGATCTTTTTCAAACTACTTTTTACCTATCAATATTGTAGAATGAACTAATAACAACATAAAAATATCGTCTGAAATTATATAAGTAATTTTTAAAAATTATTTACTTTTAGCAATGCATCTCCTACCGTCAATGATTAGTTACAGTTATAATCATTGCAAGGCAGCTCATTCTTATGAAAAAGTATGCTTGATTTCATTTATGTTTGTCGAGATTGAAAGACGTGCATTAATGTGAGTTTAACTATTTTAAAGCTATTTTAAATTGTACAAAAGGCTTTTTGATTAAGCATTAAATGCAATAAGGTGCTCACTGTATATTGATATTTTAACGTTATTATTCTTGTTGAATTAGGTAATTCAGTTTTTCATTTGGTAGGTTATTTCAATTTGCAGCTTTGATGTAGTCTTTTCTTTTAAAATAAGCAGCGACCATATTTCATTCATGTAGCATTAAATGAAATTTGTTATTCATGCAAGACGATATTTAATTACGAGTATATCATTCAGTTTTCTTTTTTTCTGAAACTCTCAAGGCTATATCCTTTTAACGTAACTTTAATAATTAATGTTTTGTTCTGTTTATTTTCTACGTTTTTTTTGAAGTTTCAATTTTTCAGATTTCAACGCAAAATGTTTATTTTAAAATGTTCGTTAGCAGTCACTGTTTTAGTAAAAATATACTTAAAAGCTACGTTTCTTATAAACTGCATAAAAATGTACAAGTGGAATCGTTTAAAACAAAAGTTTTCTTCCACGATTATATTTTAATAAACAAGACATTAAATTAACATAAATCGTTCCTTGTTTTATATATTTTGTGCTGGTTTTTATCGTTACTTTTTGACAAATTCTTAGCTGAGACCATATTATACGTAGATATTTACAGTATATATTTTGATTTTCAGGTAAACATTTTTGCATTTAAAAATTTTAGTTTAAAATATGTAATGTTTAACTGCTATAGTTTAAAGATTGTGATTTTACATTTTTTCTATGAGAATATTTTAGGAAGGAAATAGCTAAGTCCTTGAAGTCAGAGTGAGATGGATATAACTGAAGAAGATTTTAGACGATTTAATAGCTCGAAACTGTATGCACCGTTGAAGGAGCAAGGTTTGCATTCTTTTGTTTTTGATCCAATATATGACATCAGATTTTTTGGCATTGAAAAGTTGCATCCATTTGATGCAGGCAAATGGGGCAGGGTTTACAATAAGCTGGTAGAACGAGGCTACATCAACGAGCAGCATATATGCCGTCCGCGAGAGGCCCAGTATGATGATCTTCTTATTGTCCACAGTAAATCATATTTGTCCACTTTACAGTGGAATGTGCTCATAGCCCGGATAATGGAAGTACCGTTGTTGATCTTTTTCCCGGCTTGTGTGATTGATCGAAAAGTTTTAAAAAGTTTTCGTTATCAAACCGGTGGTACTGTGTTGGCAGTTCGACTGGCAATAGAATGCGGAGCAGCGGTCAATCTTGGTGGTGGATTTCACCATTGCAGTTCAAAATCTGGTGGTGGATTTTGCCCTTATGCAGATATAACGTTGGCGATAAAATTTGTATTCTCGCAACGTCTGGTTGAAAAAGTTATGATTGTGGATTTAGATGCGCATCAAGGTAATGGACATGAGCGAGATTTTCTCACAAGTACCGACAACGTTTATATATTAGACATGTATAATTGTGATATTTATCCTCGTGATGCGAAGGCAAAAAAAGCTATACGAAAGGCTGTGGAAATTAAAAGTCAAACATCTGATCAACGATATTTTAGTTTGTTGAAAAAAGCACTTGATGAAGCAGTTTTGGAATTTCAACCTGAACTTGTCTTATACAATGCAGGAACTGATTCGTTGACTAATGATCCTCTTGGAAATTTAGATCTTTCGCCGACGGCAATTTTGCAACGAGACGAATTGATTTTCAAAACATTTCGCAAAAGCAGTCCTGCTGTACCGATTGCAATGGTTTTCAGTGGAGGTTATCAAAGAAATAGTGCTGAGGTAATTGCAAACTCACTTGGCAATTTGATTGACAAAGGTTACATTAATGTTATTTAATATTCCTTCTTAAAATTTTATATTGTTACTTTTTGCATGCTATGCAAATCTGAACTGCATTTGACGATGCTTGATTTTGGTGATATTGTTTTAATCAATTCATGAAACATTATTCATGAATATATTTTATTCTTTAATTATCATTTTGATAATGGAAAATTTTTTAAACATTTTATTTTATTCATTTATACATTTCAGCATGAGTATTTTTCATTTGTTATCATTTTTTTAGTAAGTAGTATTAGGAACAATTGTAGGTTTAAACAGTTTTTACTTGTAGTTTCAAGAGCTGATGCGTTTACAACAAGCCATCTGTTAAACACCATCAGTTATAGACATTTAGCATTGTGAAAATTAAAATTGCTTGTATGCTTCAGAAACTTGGCACCAGATACGCATTAAAAAATATTTACAGTTTTCGACTTCTCAAGATGAATGAACAAACAGGCCAAATTATGACGAACAAATTAGGTAATCATGTTACTAGCATTCCACCTATGAGAAATTCACCTTCATCAGCGGTCATCATTTGACCAATACGAATTCGACGCTTTCTGTTTCTGAGTCTGCATCCAACGTAGACTAGCACAATGCCGGCCATTGCAATGCCGGTTCCAAGCAGCAGAGCTGCAACTTTCATTTTATAATCCAATATTTTTGAAGCTTGAAGTGGTCGTGCGGTGATTGGCAGAATGCTATGCTTTGTCGTACTTGAAATATTCGAAATATCTTGCGACCTTTCATTCGGTTTTAAAGTTGCTGTTCCAACTTGTGCACCACTGTGTTCTGCGTCGGTTAATTCTGCAGAAAATTGCATTTTATAAGTGAAATGCTGATTGAAAATGCTTAATTGAATATATTGAAATAATAATTTTTATAATTAATCAATTGAAAATCATAACGCGTATCTCTAACTAACTGAATGTACATTTCTTAAACAAGCTGAAATTATTTTACCTTTCAAATTGTTTGATGTTGGATGAATTTTCAGTTGTTGACTTTCGTTTTCTGTTATGCTACCTGCATTTTCTCCATCTGAATACATTGAAAATAAATTCACAGATTTCGAATTTGGCTGCCTTCTAAAACAGATTCTCCATAACTAATTGGTTCATAAAATTTCAGACCGTTATTAGAAGAACATACAAAGGCTGTTTTGTCAATTTATCGAACGAATTTCCAATTTTCTCTGCTTTCTGCATCCACTTCGAGCCTAATAACATGTGTTTTATATAAATTAGCAAAATCTGATAACAAAAATACTGCAGTTTTTTTCGTCACTGCCATCTAGGCATTGTTCTAGTCCGTCGCAAACATCATACAGGGCAATACATTCTTCACTTTGTTCACACTGCCATTGGTAACGGCCACATTCTGCAAATGGAATCGTTCTTACTTTTCAGTGTACATTATAGAATGAAATTTATTAACTTTACTCTAAACATATAAACTTAAATTATCAGTTATTATTAAACTGATGTGACTGAATTCGATTTTTGATAAAATAAAATTCAGTCAATGAAATTAAATCCAGACTAACATATGTCCAAAGTATATACATTTAAAAATTTTTTTAATGATGCTAATTTCAACAGGCTTGTTATGAGAATATGGAAACCTACTTGGAGAAGTACTCTCTTGATGTTTCATTTCTTTCTGGTTAATATACGAATAGCTTGGCTCTCTGGGTTGACTGTACGGATAATTAAAGTCCTTTTCGGAAGGTGGTGAGACAAAATCAGAAAATTGACCTCGTCTACGATAATTTGGCAAATCTTGATGATTTACAGACATTTTCATTGAAATGTAATTTTTGTTCAGTACAAAAACACATTTGAAGTTGTTAATCTCACCACAGTCGAATAAGTAGCAGTTGTCCTTTTCTGAAGCTTGTGTCTAAATAAATCAATTTTAGCATCGCATGTAAAAATTTCTAAAGCAAAGCAAAGTAGCAGTTATATAACAGTTGATTTTATCAACTCTAAAACATGCAACACTAATCTTTTCAGGAGCTTTTTATTCCATTTATATGCACACATTATTAGTACTATTCTTTATGCTATTTCATATTCTCGTCTGTTTCACAGTACAAGAACTTTACGGAATTAAATATTTAAGTTTTTCTATTTCATGTACTTTTTATTATTTTCAAGTTACAAGAAAACATTGAGTTGAGTAAATTTAAAATTTTGATCAATTTGTTCATAGAAAAACTCACAGCAGAGGATAATTCAATTGTAATTCCTGAATTAGCAATCGTAGAGACGCAAAACGTGCTTGTCTTCTAACTGACTTTTAACGGAGGAAAGGCTATCAAAGAACAAAGGCATCGAATACTCATTAACGAAATAATTGTAGATATGCTATAATAATAATAATAATAATAAATATGTCAATTTTGTAAAACATTATATTGAACGAATGACCGGCTTTGTTTCAAGGCAATCTCTCATGCTTTTCAATTGATTGAAAAATTAATCGATATTCCACACATAGAAGCCAGGAATCATTCGTGCCATTTTAATGTCAGTCGTTTATATCGATCAAATATTGATGCTGTTGCAAAATTTAAATAAGCTTCTGAATACTTTTTTTTCACGAGCAATATCTTAAATATTATGCTTATTCTTAAGAAATAGGCTTTTGCTTTTTCTTGATAACAATGAATAACCTAAAACCAACGAGAGGGTGCTGAAGTGCTTTAACTGTATTTAACTAAGAGAATAGAAACTAAATAAAATTCTATGAAAATAAAATTACAGAACAAATAAACTTTGATTAGTATAGATATAATGAAATTATTTTATTTGATTTTAGTTTTAGCAACTACAAACAAACATGTGAAAGGACTGCGTGTAGAGAATTGTAGTAATCTTAGCACATCACATTCACGTATGAAAGGTTAGAATAAATTTTAAAAAGTAAAATAAATTAAAATTTTCTTTAATCATAGAAATCAAAATCTGTTAATGGTGCAGTTTTCACGTTTTCTTTGAATACAAATAAATTTTTAGTGAAAAAGTATTCTTCAAACCTTTGCCGGGAAGATTGCCAAATTGCAGTCTTCAGTGTCACAGCAAATTTGCATGCATTGTTCAAGGCTAGACTGTCTCGAAGTCAACAAAAATTTGGCTCCACGTTGGATAGAATCGGTTGTTTTGATGATAGTACCGTTGCTTAGGTCATAAAAATGTTGGCAAGGTGAATTGTTCCAGCTAACCACCAGATGAAGCAATAAATAAACATAAAAAAGTTCACTTATCATCTCTGTTGATGCAGTTACATTTTGAGTATTGTACGTAACAAATGAAGTTTAATGCGATAAATGAAGATCTATAGGATAATCAGGTTCAATTCCTATTGCATGTTGTCACTATATTACGTGTATTTCTAATAAATTGTAGTAGATATTTGCTGAGCATTATTTGAATAAAATGTTACATTTATTACAATTTAGAGTAAAATCTCAAATGTTTAGTGCATAATTATAATCAATACTTTATATTTAATTTTATAGAATACTTGAATGATACAATAACATAGAATACAAATTACATAGAATGATATATCAGAGTTATTCTGCTTAATAAAATGACATAACTTTTAAGATGAGGAAAATTATTTGCAACTAATTTCTTACTGCAGCACTTTTAGAACCATTATGATTTGTTTTTATTTTTTTTTTTGTCTTTATGATACTTGAATTTGTTTAATATCTGCTTTCATTGGCTTATTAGTGTTCTACAACCTTAAATAACGATTTTTTAACAGCGTGCCATTTTTTTCATAAGCACTATTTATTTTTAAAATTAATTATTCTAAATTGGTCATTTATAAATTTACGATTACGTTTAACAATCAGTATGAGGTACAATTTGAGGCATTTTTATTTGCCGTTTTTCTCGTTATCTTCTTTGTTTTATTTGTTTAAATGGTTTTTTCAATATTTAAAAGATGGAAAAATAGAAAAAGAAAGTCTTTCAAAATAAATAATCATTGCTAGCAGGCAAAACGACCATTTAAGCATTTAATGAAAAAGATCATTTTAATGTTAATTAAATTTAATTCGAAAAACATATATCTTTTAGTAACAATGAATTTATAAATAATTCTGCTTGGTATTTTTGTTTCTTATAAATGACGACTATTATTGATCTTGATTGTTTGTTTACAGTTTATGCATACTGTAGATTTTGTTCCGCGTTTCTCATCATATGTAAAAATAGTAATTTTATGATGTATTCATTAGTGAACAGTTTATATGTTTAAAGTAAAATTTTTGAATAAATGTTTACTAATTATTACATGGAATTTATGAGTCTTTTGTTTTTGCAGAGTAAATGGAAAAATTGTTCCAGTGTTAAATTTTAATAATTCGTATATTAAAGAATTTTAAAATATTTTAATTTTTTATATTTATAATATATATAATTTATTAATGTTATATTAAAATATTTTTAAATTTTTTCAAATATTTTTCAGCGCTTACGCATGGCTATTAATTTCATGCAGCTACTCAGAAAATATAACTTGCCTTCGTAAGTGTCATTGAATTTTTCTTGCGTGAATTTTGAATTTTGGATTAATTATAAAAGTATAAAATAATACTGCGTATATTATTGTGCTTTTTTCGTGTGAATCCTGACTGAAAACTGCCTGTTATTTTTGTTGTCAGTAAACGTTACAAATCGCTGTACTGATTACTTGATACTACACTGATTGATAAAGTTGATGTAATTTAGGCCTTTTTCGTTGGCAATGTATGGTGCTGTTGGTGCTGTTTGCGGCATTTACATCACTGATTGGAATGTAATTATTCGCTACATTCCATTTTATGGAAGCAAATTGAAGGAGCCGAAGAACTACGGTTGAACAGAACATTTTGCAGTTGTGTTTTGGGCAGTGTATGACAGTTAACTTTGCTAACTTTCGATATATTGTGATGTTTATCGACATTTGATAATAAATATTATTCTTTTAATGTGAATTTTCGTTTTTTGTGTTGTGCATTGTTTTTTGACATTGCTATATTTTTGAAGAGATTGAAGATTTTATTTTTGCATTTGTTAAAAATTACTTGTCTATTGTAGAAGATATTTTACAGAACAAAAAACGCATCGTATGAGGTTGTTTTAAATGGCCGACAACTCTTCCAGGAACGTTTCCCAAAGAGCTGAAATTTCCACTGAGAGAAGCAGTTTGTCTGAAATTTACTTCAGGGCTTACTCCTGCGTGGACCAGGGTCTGTGGTTTGACGAAAACGGCCTACCGGACGTAGCAGTAGGCCTGTACGAGGGCGCTTTGGAGTTAATTGATAAAGCTGGCAACATGCCAGGCGCCACTGAGAATGAAAATTATTTGAAAATCCTGTCCGCCCGTGGCATGGTGGTTGACCGTCTGCAGTGGCTGCGGTCTCGTTGCAACGGAGAAGAAAAATCTCAAACCGCCGATGTCGAACCTCCAGTATGCTTTCTGGAAGCATTTGAACCTTGTCGAGATGCTGAACTCATTTGTCAAATTGACGACGGCGTGCAATTGTTTTACATATTGGGCGATGAGGCGACCATTCCGTCGTATCCTACGAAATTGCAGATTTTTAAGTAGTGAATATTTTGTGTTTGTTGCGCTCTGTTTTTTGTTTTGTTTTGTTTTTGTATTTGGGATAAAATTTTTAGGTATACCAAACCACCGCAGTCTGAAAGTGAATCAGAATTGAAAACAGTTGGTTTCATATCGGTTGGTTCTTGGGTTTATCCACTGTTGCCTGGTAAATCTCCGGTACTGCACAGCACTTTTGGTGCTTACATTTTTCCAAGTTGTTCCGAAGATCCTACAGGTACAGGAAGCAAACGAACTAGCATGTTCGTTTTGTTTGCATGAAAGAAGTTTTTTGCTAGACGAAGCTTTTGTTTTCAGATCCAAAAGTTGGATTAATGTTGCCTCCAAATTTGGATAAAGAAAAATTGAAACAATTCGAAGATATTGTACACGAGAGTACAATGTGCGTTGATCAGAAAGAGCCTCCAAAATTAACCGAAACAGAGGAGAAGAGTTTGAGTGCGAAAATTGCGAATTTTTTAGTTTCCGGTACATTCATGCATGAGAATATTTTTTGATTTATTAATTTTGGGTTGTTAATTGTTTAGGTGGTACGTATGTTGCTCTTGGCATTCGTGAGTGTGCTGAGAAAACGTCGGATATAATAGAACGGAAATCTTCACTTTTATCAAGTCGAGTCAGTTTTTCTGAATCTAAATTGGCTGGCTATCCACGTGTTCAGACTGGCGTTCACTATTTGCGCAAAGGAAGTAAATTGGCAGTCAAAGTCAGTGGCTATTTAGGTAAGTAACCTTTATTTTTTACTTTATGTTATTTTTAATTATGTTTTTCGGAGTTTTTAGCGGATCAAGTAGGTGTGGCAGCGAGTCGTCTTGGAAAGTTGTTAGCATCTGAAGCGAGTAAGAGGATGAAAAAGGATGGTGTTGTATCGAAAGCAGTTTATGGTGCAGCTGAAGTAGCAAGTGGTGGTATCTGTGGCGCGGCAGCAGTTTGGGTTAGCATGGAAGAAGCGGCCAGGATTCTGGGTAAGAGCATCGCTAACGGCAGTGTGCGGGTCATGGAACAAAAGTATGCATTTGAGTCAACCATTGGACACGTAGATTTGAATGAATTTTTTTTTCAGATATGGTCCCTCGGTCGCTACTCTGACTGATGACGCCTTGCACACTTTGGGTTATTGCGGAGCGACGGCATGGAATGTTCACAACATTGGTCCGAAAGCTATTGCAAAGGAAACCGTCAGAGAACTTGGGTTGTCTTTGTCTAAAGAAGGATCATCGAGAAATTTGAAAATGAAAAAACCATCACCCCCGTAATGTGCTAGCGGGTTAAGGTTTATAGTTTTTTCATCTTCTTATTTTGAGGTGATTAGCATACAATATATACGGATCACATATTTGTGACGGTTGTTATTTTAATGGATATTGTTAGGCGTTGGAGGCACAATATAGAAATATTAGCAATTATTGTAGTTGAATAAAGGATACAGTTCTTTGTTGTTAATTCTAAATTGAATCAATTGGTATTAAACTATACCAGCTCATTCAATACTTTTCATATTTGCGTGTGATTTTTAAACTGACATTCTAGCAAAGAGTATTTCAAATAGACAAATGGAAATTGTTGAAATTGAAGACAAGAAGAAGGAAAAGAAGAAGAAATTGCAACAGGAAAGTGATTTCACGTTGGATGAGTCGACCGAACCAGGCATAATTTACATGTCCACTATCCCCTACAGTATGACTGTAAAGCAGGTGCGAGATATTCTGGAAAGTTATGGAACGATTGGAAGAATTTATTTTCACAAAGAACAAGTGGAAGGAAAAAATGGCAAAAGGCGCAGAAGATACACAGAAGGATGGGTTGAGTTTGCTGACAAGCGTGTTGCGAAACGAGTGGCAATGATGTTGAATAATAAACAAGTTGGAGGACGGAAAAGGAGCCGAGCTTATGAATGTTTGTGGAACATGAAATATTTGCACAGGTGAACAGTTTTACCACTGAAGAGAGGTCTTAAGAAAATAGCAATCACTGGTAGCTGTTATATCTTTTCTGCTTGATTTTAGATTCAAATGGTATCATTTGACTGAACAGCTAACTTATGAAAGAAACTTGCACAGACAACGACTGCAGATGGAAGTTTCGCAAGCGAAACGGGAAGCAAGATTTTTTTCACAACAACTAGAGAAAGGCAAGCATCTCAGCAAACTGGAACAGCATGTGTTGAAAAAGGGCGGTTTATGGGAACGATACCAGCGGCAGATCAAGCAACGAAAGCCATTTGTTGAGAAGAAATCTGTGGATCGGACAAAATTGTTGAAAAGTATTTTACAATAAGTTGAGTTGAATGAGAACTTTGTTTTTTTACTGTTGTTCATTTATTGTCTTATTGTATCATTTGTTTATTCTGTAATTGATGAGAACAAAATTCAAGGATTAAAAGAAAAATACCGCTTATTTATTTAGTAACTGCTTTATAATGGTGAAAAATGAGAAAGAAAATTTGAAAGAAACTTGAAATTAAAAAAAATACACTCAGCGTAGGTTAAAATAAATGCTTCACAATGAGAAATTGATCAGAAAGAAAATATGATTTTATGCGTTATTCGAAACATCACCGGTGATTGCAACTGTAACGCCCATCTGCATTTAAATTAAATTAATTCATAAAGCAGATTAATAATTAAAGATAATAAAAATGCAGCAATGAATATTGCCATCACTGAAATGCTAAACGAATGAACAACTCCATAAACAGACATTTTCCTGATTAATTTTTACAGTTTAAAACTAAAAATAATCAAGTGTTAACGAATGATAGCTAAAATTTTATAAGGAATTTATTCCCGTTTATCATCAACAAATGCTGAAGAAATTTTTCATTCCATCAACATTTCAATCGATTTTGGAATTCTTAATTTAAAAAATGAAAAATATGTAGAAATCAAGGCAAATGAATTTTTTGGAAACTTGAAAATCAACGCACAAACAAATACGTGTGCTGTTGGAATAGACAATATGATAATTCAAACAGTACGAATAGATAATATGTTCTTTTCTTAAACGAAAATCTCATTAGTGCAAATCTCAATTCACCGCTGTTTCTACCTAAGTTCATTTGTAATTTTGTTTTAATTTTATTCTAACATTTAAATTTTTAATCAAAATTTCATATTCTGCCTGGGTCAGTTTTCAAATTTATTTCTTTTTCAGCAACGTGCGTCTTTTACGGCAACGGCAATTTAAGTTCTGCCAAATATTTTTAAAAAACTGAAAATTTGTTCTTGATGAAACGACAAGGGGGTTACGTGCAGATGGCACCAGGCTTTGATGTTATATAACGCCGGATGTTCCCAGCACCAATTTTCCTTTCAACCACCAGCGTGGCATTGTATATTTATATTTATGTTTATATGTTAGTAGCGGTGTGAATCAGTTCACAGTTACTGCTACAGTTAGTGTAATGTGGTGTGTTGACGGATGTGTATATACCTGCTGTATTCAAATTATTACTTTTAATAACAGATGTAGAACTTTCTCAGAAAATGAAGATAAACAGAACTACTACTTCTACAGGTCTTGCACAAATGATTGTATATCAGGCTGTNATTAAAAAAAGACAATAAAATGCATAAAATGGAAGCAAAAATCAAATTTTGATTAAATAGAAATGGAATTTGCAATTTAGAGTTGAGAAATGTTTTCAAAAATAAAATAAAATAAAAAGAATTTTCTTTGGAAAGTGTACATAGCAATACTAAATGTATCAAGTGAGTAACGTAAAAATAAAGAAGAATGTGTAGGAATGTAAGAAATAAAGAAATAAAATGAAATAAATGTAAGAAATGTGAAAAATGTAAGAAATAAAAATATGAAAATTACAAAATAAATAAAAGCCAAAAATTATTTCGACACATGAAAACAATTGCATACATTAATTTTGCTGCGTGAAAGACCAAGTACTGCATTATTTCAAAACTCAGCCATGTAGGTTTGTCGTTATCTTATTTAAACTATGGGATAACTTCACCCTTTTGAAGTATCCCTATCCCAGACTTACAGAATTGGGACCCTTGGGGAACCGCATATACCGTATGTCTTCATTCCACAGTTCTGCTTCGTGTCGTCCTCGATCTGCTTCGTGTCGTCCGCGTTTTCATTTCATCTTATCTTCATTTTCCATATCTATAACAACGTTAAATGTTAAATCAAAAATTTTCTTGCTTTATCACATAGTAAAATTGTTAAATTAAGCATAGAATTTTTTAATAAAAGAAATAACTGTCTTTTCAAATAAAAATAACCTGAACCAAATGATTATACGGAGATTTTCAAAAAAAACAACGATAAAAATGGAATACTTTCAAATAAATTAATTTCAACAGTTGAAAATCGTCTTCCGTAGTTATTGCATGCCTTAAATGAATTCAGAGAACGCACTCATAAATGTTACCGCTTTCCGCGTAGATTAAGCAAACAAGTGGACTGATACTAATGATAAGGCAATCTTCAAACGATTCTTATTTGCATAATGTAGCGCTAGAAACTAATTTTTGTGTGAATTATTCTACCGTAAAGCTATGAAATTAGAAACATTAAAATTCATGCTAAGCAAACCGCTTCTCTAGCAAATGTTACACATTAGAATGAAATAAGTTCAACTGATTTAAAAAAAGAAATTAAATCCGTAAAGTTGAGAGTGGTTTGCGTGGTATGTAAACACCTTTTTAAAGATTAATTCTTATCTGGTCTCATTATATGAAAACCAATAATATATAATTTTACAATAAAATATCTTCGATTTTACATATTAAAAACTCAAGCACTTAATTTGAAGCACCCCTCTGAAGCATCCCTAGGCCAGCCTTATAGAATCAGTACACCCAAGAAAGCATACATGCCTCTTGTATTCGTTTGATCTGCTTCGTGGCGTTTATGAATTTTTGTACGGTGTCATCTGCATTTTTATTTTTCTCTCTTCTCCATTTTCTATACCTGCAAAAATGATATTAAATCAAAAAATTTCTCGCTTCAATTCATCTCGCTCGCCTTCAAAAATTCAAATTCATTAAAAGTTACAGCAAATTGAAACTGAATTCTGAAATATCATAATTAACTGCTTTTTAATTAAAAGGAAACATTTAGAAAATAATTATACAAAATTTTCAAAGATAATTAAAACATACTTACAATACGGAATTACTTTTCATAAATTATAAATGATCACCATTTAACGCCATATTAAATTCAGAGAACATTTTACGACGCTACCATTTGCTACGTATGTCAAGCAAACAAATGCCCTATTACTGATGATAAGGCTCCGCTATGGTAATTGTTATTTGCATAATTGAGCGCTAGAGATCCTTTTCAGGGGATTAGAACTTTCTGAAGATCTTCTTTTGATTGGTCATTTCATTTGTGGTTATTAAATTTATGCGTTAGATTTCATTTTTACCATGTATGTGTGCTTTTACAAAAATTTCATCTTTTAACTGGAATCATTTAATTTTTTCTTTTTTAGCAAGTTGATTTCCAATGTGTGCTTTATTAATTTGATTATGTGACAGGGAAGAACAACTTAAAGAACAAGAGTCGTATTAAGCATAGATTAGAAAGTTGTGCAAAAGTTCCATTGCTAAACTACACCGTATTTGTGGAATAAATGGCCTCTAATGTTGTCACAATGCCCATCTTTATACATGTAAAAGTAGCAACGCTAAAAAGGAAGCAGGAAGCTTGCATTTTAGTAAGGGAAACATTTTCGACATTTTAGTAAAGTATTCGCTGAAATCTTGCAATCTGGCGCAATATTTCTTTGCTTTGGTCTACTTCTTTTTCTTTCATTTTCTGTCCATTTCAGTTAACATTAGACAACGCATATCTATGCAGTAAAACGTGCAGCACAAATTTCTCTTCATATTTAATGTGAATTTTTAATAAAAATTGTAATGCATTATTTATACCATGAATATGCTCGCTTAGTGTGCATAGCTGCATCAGTTTGGAGAATGACTAACAGTGGACCGAAAAACTGAGTTGTACACTGTTTGTCAGAACGGCTTTATGTATGATAATGAGAGCAACATTATGAACAATGAATGCATTTTAAAATGTCGAAATCCAAAACCGGAAGCGTTGTCTACATTACAGAAGTCGTAATCACAACAGCTGATGCAACTCATGCATCAATTTTCAACATCGTCCAACGGTGCACAGCCTGATATACAATCATTTGTGCAAGACCTGTAGAAGTAGTAGTTCTGTTTATCTTCATTTTCTGAGAAAGTTCTACATCTGTTATTAAAAGTAATAATTTGAATACAGCAGGTTTTAAACCATTGAGAATTAACTAAAAAGTTTATAGCTTACTCTAATAGTGCTTTCATCTAGACATGTTGTTGTTCACTTTCTTTGATGCTGCTCTAAATTACAGTGATTTATAAACAAATGCTGGAACTATCGTATACCAAATCACGAACATGTTTTATGGATGTTCATCTGTTTTTCCAATGAGTAGGTTTTGGTACAGTCCCTGCATACGCTTTTCTAAAAATAATTGATAATAAAGCCAAAAGCAAACAAATTGCACAAACATATAAATATTCATTATGCTGCTTTCAAGTAGTTATTATGTAGAATGGAAATTTTGCACAGTCTGCGTGGATATTCCACAAAGTCGGTGCACTGTTTTTCAGCATGTCGAACAAGTTGACCTTTTCGTTCGTAATGTAGTTCACAGCAACCCGCTGTTAGTTATCAGCTGACCTGCAGCTGTTAGATGACTTATGATGATTTCAATTCTCTGCAAAATGTTAATCTGATTTTCAACCAAATATTTCATCGCATCTGGTGACAAAAAGTAAAAACAGTTGTTATTTTGTGCAATAATCTGTAGTATGAAATAATATAAATATAAACATTTATTTATTTATATTTTACAACATATATTTCACAAAATACTGCTATTCAACACTCAATGTAATATAATGTTGTGTCTTCTAAAAAAATTTTTTTAATACTTGCATTTCTTTAACTTACTGTAAAACACGGATATTTTTTGTACAAATGATATTGAGTGTATATTAGTCGTACAGCTGTGTATTTCGATATTGTGTTTTTCTTCGTAGTCTTACTGTTGTTTTATTTCCGCTCTTTTTTTGACGTTGGTAAAAAGAATCATGTCTCGTAAAACGATAGCTGTTCCAAAAGAGATGTCGATTAATGAACAATGCTGGCGTAGCGTTGTTCTCAAATTCAATATTCCTTCTTTGGAAAAATGTAATGAAGTGAAAGTTTGGCTTTCGAAAGCTCTGATAGCTGTCGACTGTTCTGCGCACGTTATGGTGATTGCTTATTACACTAAATTTGTTGTTTTGAAAAAATTCAACGATAGTTGGGATTTCGCTTATGAGAAAAATTTGTCTTCGACGATATCTGCTATACGAATTTTATCGTCCAGCTATGATGTTTCACATGGAGCATTTGCAACGAGTGAAAAGTTGACAAGTTTCTTTGATCGTATTTTCTTACTGGTTGGTCTTCAGGATGGAACCATGTCGGCTTTTAGTGTTTATGGTTCGAGTTGTTTGTTTTCTTTGACAATTAGCTTTTCGGCAATTAAAAGTGTCGAACTGTGTGACAAACATGTCACCGTTCTATGTAGTGACTGTTTCATCACACTGGACCGCTGCAGGTGACTATGATGGAGATGCTCTGCTTCAAATAAATAATTAATTAAATATATAGATTGATGGCGTTGGCAACTGCTGCTCTTTTGAAAACAGAAACTGACAGCAGCTGGAAGCCTGATTTCGATTCTATACTGTATGAAAAGTGGTGCATTCCAGAAATGGAATCAGTAAAGTCACTGGTTTGCCTTTGTTCAGTGCGAACAAATCCGTGGAAAAGTTGTTTAGCATCTGGAAATCCACTACCAAATTACACTTTTATGGCAGTTGGCAAAGATCCACTAGTAACAATCTACAACTCTGCTGGCAAAGTTGGACAACATTACTACAATCTTTACTCTGCAGTCAGTATCGCATTGAACACTTTGTATTTAACTTTTTCAAAGAAAAGCCAATCTAACTTCTGGAATGACGTTCTTCTTCGTAAACTTCCATCAGGTATATAAAAATGTATAACCTGTATAAATTACAAACATATTTCAGTATTTTAATTATGAAGCTTTCCATTCATTCAACAGTTCTATAGCAATGTTATGCGCTGCAGAATTGCTTTCGATTGGTGTTAAAAATTAGAGGATTAGTTACAGAATTACTTTTGAACGGGTTTTAACTTCATTCGATGTTTAATAAGTAACTTTAATTGGAAAACATGAAAGTGATGAAGTTTTACATTTAGAAACGAAGTTTGTTAAAGGATATTTTTTAAGAGATCGCTTACTTGTTGTATCTTTTTCATGAGATCAGTATATTCACCTGTTTTAAATCTTGTTCAACATTTGTATTGATGTTACAGATTTTTGCAAATGATGTTGTGTGTGTGTGTGTGTGTGTGTTTTTTTTATTGCAGAAATCCAAGCAGAATTGTCGTTGCCAGTTGTTTCGAATTCAGGTGAAAGAATATCAGTCGGACCAGGCAATTGTGGTTTAGCCGTCGTTTATGATTCCGGTCGTCGAATAATACTGCTCGATGTTCGTAATCATCTTGTATTACACGTGTGGAGCGGTTATCCGGATGCGCAGTTCGGTTGGCTTCCACTTCACGATGAAGCATCAAACTGTAGTCATTTTATTTTGTTATTTGTAATTTTTGTACCAATGAAGGGGAAGCTTGAATTTTGGCAGTTGCAGAACTGTCGCTTAATTGCAACAATGCCTGTCGATCCACAAGGAATTTTGATTTCTGCTTCACATACCGTTGCTTCGACTGATCAATTACCGTTGTGTTTTTTAAATATGTCTGGCAAGTACTTCTTTCCTTATTTGCAGCCAGATATGTGCTGTAAAGAGAAATGTTGCTGATTTATTCAACTTTGGCAACCTTCACTGCGAACATTATTTACTTATTTCTGTAAATATATCCATAATAAAAGTGAACCTAAAGTACAGTCGATTTATTTACCGGAAATCCGTTTGGCGTTCAATGTTTTCAGCTGGGAAAAGTTCAAATGCCATAATATTAAATTTCTTCATTTTGATTCACCAGTTGATCAATGTCAACACGAGACTATTTAATCTCTTGCATTAGCTCTTCTTGTTTAGCCTTCATGAGCTTTTCCGCTTTCTGCGCATAGATTCGAACAAGATCTTCAAGGTGGAAAATCAGTGAATTGTAAATCTCCTTTTGTAAACTGTGCTCTTTTTTGCGCAACTTCACCTCGTGGCAACGCATAATTTCTCGGAGTTGGTCATGGCAGCGGTTGTACAAAACTTTGGCATTCTTTGCCAACTGTTCCCGTTTCGCTTTCGATGGGCGTGGCAATGGTACGTACAAAAATGCATTCTGCTGCTGAACGCCCACATCCATACCGCTCTCCGCAATTGCCTTCATCACCGCTTTTACAGCTTGCGGAGTTGAAGACAAATTTATTATTGCCAAGTGTGGATTTTTCAACGTTACCTGGGCAATGTGGTTCAACGGTACGGGCTCATTTCCGTCAAATTCTACCGACAACGCTTCAAATGCCCTGATGTTGTTCTTCAACGACAACTGTTGCACGTATTGTTCGCGCAATTTTTCCACTTCGTTTTCCATTTCACTCACAATGGCATATTCGTCCAAGTATTTTTCCAATTCACCGCTGTCGAGTTTGACAATTTTCCGCTTACCTTCGCCTTTGTTTCGTGAAAAAGCCCTCTGCGATTCGACAAGCGGGTACGATTTAAGCATCCACAGTGGCAAGGTGGCATTTTTTGAAAAGCTGAAATTTCGAATTGCCAGAAGACCAACAACGCTTCTCCACGTCATTCTCAGCATTGCTAAGCAATACTGAACAGAACAAACAGATCTAAATTAGAACATATCAGTTTGAAATTAGATTAAAATCTGACAAGCGCACTGTGCAAGTAGGTTGAGAAACAGACTAAAGATGGGAAAAATTTTTTTAACAATATACAACTGTTAATACATTTCAAATATATTACATATGCGTAAACAACAACTCGTCTTCAAATGCCAAACGTTGTACATAATAATCATCCAACTGTCAACTGAAAATAAATCATCATGCCCAATTTAGTTCTTAAATATTGCTGAAAGTAATAAATTAAAAATCATTTACATGATAATGAAAATCTTTCAAACTGTTATTTCATAGAGCTAAATAAATAAATAAATAAATATATATATATATATATATATATATATATATATCCTTAATACTACAGAAATACGCTTAATAATGATGGCATTTGAAAATTACAAATTAAAAAAGATTATCAACTGAACAACATATGAGATATCAACAAAGCACATTATTGACTAATGATAGCAAAAACAAAATGCGAAAAATATAAAAACAGCAGAAAACGTTTACGTATTACTCAACAGATGTATAAATAAACATATACATAAAAACAACATCTACCTGAAGTAAATAAAATTAACCTCACTGTTTTATTGAGCAAACTGAAAATATACAGTATGCAGAGAAAAAAAAGGAAATGAAGAATTAACCTTACAATCACTTAATTAACTTCACAAATTAAAAATTCGCCATCTAAATAAGGAATCAGTTGTGCTTAAATACCATAAGTAAAAATAATACCACAAAACTCTGATGCTTCCATTTTTTTAAAGAAGAATAACTCTTAATCAGGTGTATTACTGTATCTTAGCATTCAACTGAAACCGTTTAAACAATGCTAAAATTAAATTAAAAATCAATCTTAATTTATGGTGAATTGGTTAAAATTTGTCATTTCTAGGAAAATTTTGAAAAGTTTTAGCGAAATTCGTAAGGCAAATTCAAAGATTTATTGAACAGTATAGTAATTATCGAAAATAAATATAAAATTAAAATTACTATTTCGTGGAGCATATTAATTGTCGTACATAACAAATTTTTCTATTACTTGCTGCTTATATTCATAAAATTTGCCTATAAATTGATACAATCTAAAAATTTTATAACTTAACATACACATAAAATTGAATACTATACCATACTTACGTTTTTATTTGCTGTGTGCTTAATGCTTGAAAAGTTCTGACACAGTTAATTTACACTTTGATGCTCCACGCTAACCTTAATAAATGCAAATCCTTTTACAATTTACGAACGTAAAAGAAACAGCATATGCACAGTGATGCAATAGTATAAGTTAACAGTTGCATGCAGAATGAAGTTCTTATTTGAAACACAAACATACTTGAGGGCAATAATTTCAAGATAATTAATCGATTGATCGAACAAGTGTTGAACAATAATGAATAAACTACGCACTATGCGAGAAAGTACGCGTCAGCAAATTTATCTCAATTATCAAATCAAACAATACTTCCATTGACGCTGATAAAAATTACTCAACTAACAAGGTAATATAAATTTTTCAAAAATGAGGAATGCCATTTTTTCAAATTTCAAAAATCATTTTAGCCTAAATATAATCAACAATAAATCAAATCATTTTTTCCATTACTTTGCCCAACATAAGTTAAATCTGCACAATTTATCATTGTGCCATTATCAAATCATGGTAAAATCGAATCACAGCATATCTATAAAAAGCTTACTTTAAGTTAAGAAAATTATCTAAAACCTGACTAAATTATTTATCTAAAAAATATTATTTGCTTGATCAAAAATCCAAATTAATCATATTTTCAGCACATCGCTGGTAAGAGTTTTCGGCAATACTGTAACTACATCTGCCGAAGTTCCTCTGAGAACCAAATCAGGTGTATCTTTGTATACATCAGTATACAACAAATCTAGAGGTGGCTCGACATCTTTGAGAGCCTCTTCCAGAGCTTTCTCCACTTCTTTTCGAACTTCCTTTTCCAAATTCTGAAAAATAAACCCCATCTATGCTTAGCATAAAAATCACTCTTTAATTTAGGATACTTTTAATTCTTCTTCTGTTGCCAAATTAGCTGATAACATTTTCTCACGAAAACCAGTAATCGGATCTCGCAACTTGCGTACCTTTTGTATTTCTTCTCTGGTTCGATAGCTGAATTGTAAAATAACAAATATTGAAATTAATCATCAATTAAATTAACCACCAACTGTCTACCCATGTAATACCTTGTACCAGGATCGCTCATGCTGTGTCCAAAGTAGCGATAAGTTGCCATTTCGAGAACAACAGGCCCGTTTCCTTCGCGACAATATTCTCCAACCCACTTAGTTGCTTGACGCACTGCTAAAACGTCCATTGCATTCACCTAAAAAAAGGCAAATAAATTAATAATGATAATGATAATGATAATAATGGCAACAGATACAATGCATACCCATAAACCAGGAACGTAGTCACCTCGAG
Organism: Trichinella pseudospiralis; assembly: GCA_001447645.1. Taxonomy (NCBI): domain Eukaryota; kingdom Metazoa; phylum Nematoda; class Enoplea; order Trichinellida; family Trichinellidae; genus Trichinella; species Trichinella pseudospiralis. Next base: position 101,525 of record JYDV01000030.1, read on the forward strand.
TGTAATATTCTGTTGAAGCAGATGACCGTTCAACTGATGTCCCCATACCGTATCCGTTGTTTTCGCAAACAAATACGCATGGCAAGCGCCATAATTTCGCCATATTCAACGCTGAAACATTACTATATAAATTAAATCAACTATACGATCAAAATTTAGATAAATTTACTTGATACAACATATATACTGAAACATTTTAAATGCCCCATTTTACATTATTGCAGTTCAATTTTGTCAACGCAAAGCAAACGTTAAAGAACAGCTTAGAAATTGATCATCAGCGATGTAATTAACATGAAGAGAAAAGAAAAGCATACATACATTCATATAGTTGGCCTTGATTGGATGCACCGTCCCCGTAAAGACAAAATGATACCTTCTTTTCATCTCGATATTTATAAGCAAATGATATGCCAGTTCCAAGAGGTATCTAAGAATGATCAGTTCTGTAAAAAATACAAAACAGATGTAATTTCATGAAAGCATACCTGCGCGCCGACAATAGCACATCCACCATAAAAATGACTCTTCACATTGTACATATGCATAGAACCACCTTTTCCATGAACCGCACCAGTAACGCGCCCTGCAAATAAAATTAAAATAATGCTTGAACAATGCAATTTACAACGATGCATACTTGAACACAAGCTATTTCTATTACTACAATTTAATTTCGCTAGCAAACAATATTCATTAACGTATTTAACAATTTTTCAATAAATTGCGCTTCAGTCATCAATTTTAATAACATTCAACAAAAGTCTATAGCAAAAATAAAATAGTCATTTCAACATAAATCACTGCAATCAATGCACTAGAGAAAGTTGAATCAAATGCAGAAGAAGATCAAAAAATGCAAAACCAATTCTGCTAAAAAGCAAACGATAATTTATGAAAAAAATGAAACAGCAGCAAAATTAAAAAGTAGCATTTAAAATAGACAACTTCAACTTTACCGGCTAATTCGGCGAAAACTTGCTTCAAAGTAATGCCACACAACAGCGACCAACCGTGGCATCGGTATGCTGTAATTACGGAGTCGCCTTCATTCATCGCAGCTTTCATGCCAACCGCAACGGCTTCCTGAAAATGTTTTATCACTTTTTGATTAATTTATTCAACTGTTCATTTTCAGCCACTTGTCCAGAATAAAGATGACAAAAGCCACGAATCTGTTTCTCTTTGTACATATTGCTGGCAGTTGTTTCCATACGACGCACCAGCAACATTTCTCGCAAATATTGCATCGCTTCATCTCTAGTAATTGTCACTTGCTGTGCAGGAGCGCTGTCGAGCTTGTGCGTTTTGAAAGGCTTAAAAACAAAAATTCAGCAGTTCAAAAATTGAATATCCCCAGTTTATTTCAATATTCACTGTAATATCAAAAGCAGCTTCTGCCGCGGTGGAGAAATTCATTCCACTAGAACCACGGAAAATCTAAAGGCAAAAGCAAAAAATTTCATTTTTCCAAATAATAAATGGACAAGGCTATTATTGCTCACCAAAGCCGGCGAATGAAAGCAACGGATCAAGTTGAAAACCGACATCGCTCCTGAAACAGCAAAACAGCATAAACGTCAACACATTCATGCAAGCCGTTGTTCAAATGCACTTCAAATTAAATGCAATTTCACAAAGAAGTTCGGCTGCAACTGATGCAAATAAATTAACTGCACACTGCAACAACTGCTAATGCATTTATGCTAATTTAGAAATTATACACGTTAAAAGTAATTTAAAAAAATTATACTTAGTAAAAATTGAAATGCTTTTGCACTTAAAAGTGAACTGAACTGAACTTTTGCTGAATAACAACAGAACACAAGCGCTAATTATAGAACAATGATACCAACAAACAATATAGAATGCTACAGAATTGTTGAAAAACAAGTTCACATAATGTAGTAAGTTACAATGCTTTGTCAGTACTAGATTATTCTGACATTAAAACATCAATCGAGGATATTGATCATACAAAAAAATAATAAAACTAACAATCAAATTAGCAGATGAAAAATTAGATAAAATTGCTAAATACTATATCAGTAATTGAAAATTAAGTTCTTATTAAAAAAGAAAAATTCACTTGCTAAAATAGAGACCTTTTAAGTAGAATGAATTAAATTATTACAAATTCCACTTAATGACACATCATGAAATACGCTTGCCTGCTAAATATTGAATTAATTAAAGTAATATAAGTGGTGAGATTTGATTTTTATGCTGCCTGCTGATAATGTACCCTCTTTTCAGTGAATAAATATATCATTTTGTTTTTGAAATTCTTCAGTTTTACCGTTCTTCAAAATGTAATTAGCTTGTATAAATTAAACACTGCAACTTCTTCATTTCTCTCTGAACAAGCTCAATGCTTACCTTTTTTGGCATCGTAGTATGGTCAACATAGTATGCAATGTTTTATGGCTAGGTTTTGTTTATGATGACAGTAGCGTTCGTCTCCAAACAGGTAGCGTCGAAATCTAGAATGAACTGTTTTAAAAATTAAAGACAATCAAACTTACATGCAACCACATCTTGAGCGCTCAGAATGCTTCAACTGCTGTTTTTAGATCCCATTTTCACTGCCTTTTATTCTACATAAATTTTTGAGCGCATTATTACTCAGGCGAACCATTTGATGAACGCATAAAAATATGAAGTGAACAAATGGATATGTAAATTGTGCCAATGCAATGGCCCATTTTTTAAGGATAAATTATCACTTTCTTCTTATCATTTTACGTATATTTGAATCTGATAGGTATTCAACAATAATCACTTCCTTTTTCAGATCTATTTTCAACATATTTAGATTCAAGAGATATTTCAAAAATGCCAGAATACGAGAACGTTGAATTAGATGTCATGCAGTTTCCATTTGAGAAAGTGATCTAAGATTATGGATGATTAACGTCGATTAACTTACTAAATAAGATATTCATTCAATCTGTTAAAACTCTACACATAATTCCCAAAGCAGACGAAGATACACTTCTGGGCGCTCCAGATCCACTTCCATCGAAGTTGTACACGTGTCTGAAGCTGCAGTTTGGGGCTGTTTTTCAAAGCATGAGCAGAGTGAGGAAAATTCACTTATGAAAAATCAAAGGATAACTGCACAATGCAGTAGCTTGAATTAAAATGTAGCCAATACTCACGTCACCTTATCATAAAAATGAATTTGGAATTAATATTAGCTTTCATCGCTTGAAGGATTATAATTTTCATCCAAGCATATGCGACATCTGTTGGACAATGCCTGCGTCGCATGTTTGACGCTATGCACAGACGTTCTCAAGTAAATCATCCTGACAAAGAAACGGAAACGTTTCATTGACATGTTGAAAATGTCCAAGCTGGTACAAACAATTTTGTGGAAATGTTGCCCAAGTAAGATAATATAAAAGTGTCAATGAGCCAAAGATCTGCGTTGCACAGCTTTTCAGAAAATAATTTCAACTGGTCCAAAATCAGTTGACCCCTGATCTCTGATAGATCAAAGTTCAGCAGTTAGCTGCTTAGTGCTTAGAAGCCATTTCATCTTATGCAGAATCACTTCACCAAATGATTTTAAGCTACATTAGATAGTTGAGATCTGAAATGAACATGTAACACTGAACTGTTCTATTCACGCTTGCAGATTCATGTGGCAAGATAAGACTTCCATAAATACTACACTCTAAAAAGAGGCAAACTTCTAAATCTGCAGTCATTGTAAACAAATGTCCTGAAGAGTAAAAAACAAAAATAGTAGCAGGATGAAGTAAACATACCACATTATACGATTATTAAGATAAGTACTTAATGGAGCGCCAGAAAAAGATTATTTCACAGCTTTTACAAAATAAATTAATGAGGTTGTATTAATAAGTTGAAAATAACGCATGGCTTGACATGGTTCTTTGACTGATGTTAGATCTTCAAAATGATATTTAGGCTAAAAAGCAAGAGTTGCATAATCTGGCAGTGACAGGAAAGAATAATGAAGCGCAAATGACCGTAATTCATGCACATTGCAGTTACAGCGATAAATAAAAATGACACTACAATAAAGTGATAAAGCTTTGAAGCTAGCGTAGTCACCCGGTTTTACAGAGGTTAACAAATTTCAGAGCTCGTGAGAAGCAAGCAAACCTGATCATTTCTGGACAATTCAAATAGCGAGACAACCATAAAACGACTTTTCCATTACAGCTAAACATTAAATGATTAGGTAACAATAATGGATAAGAAATTATTTTTTAAATAAAACGTTTATTTCAAACTTTTGATCCGCCATATTATGAGTCATGGTTTTAAGCTAACTCTTCTAGAAACAGCGGATTTGTGTATATTGCTTCAGATAATGACGGAAAAGAAATCGAATCACTTAAAACAAGAGTATCATCCGCTGTAGATATTGAAGCATTAATATTCCCCTAAAAAAGATAACACTTGTTTAATATGCTGCAAAACTAGTTAAACATGCACAAATGATGAATATGCTGCAGTATTGAAAAAATTTAATTCATGAAAATTATTCTGCATGCAATTTTTTAAAATAAAAAAATACGCATTTTTAACACGCATTAAGTTCTAACAGCGCATGGACTCACCTTTGCAATTAAGTTAATTAAAATGCAATGGTATTCCTTACAACGGTCGCAGTTATCAGTAAGATGAGTTATTGGACAATTCTGAATACTGATCACATTTCTACCTTCGGTGCTCAACTTAAATGCGCAGTAAAGATACTGCAGTGGAATTATTTTGGTTCCCAGAATTCGTGCTCTGTATTGAAATATAAACAAATATTAAAATATTAATAACAAAATAACACTTTGCATGTTACATAATTCGAACAATTCTTCGATAGCAGAGGGAAGGAAATGCGTGCAAAAGAAATGAAATTCCCAATTTTGCGAAGGAAATTCCATTTGATTCAATAGCACTAGAAAGCTGAGAAATGTTGCCATTCCTAATAAGATTCTGCTTTGAATAAAACATTTTGCAAAGCTATTGTAAAAATAATGTTCAAATATTCGATGAATTAATAATAACATTTACCTTAATGCTACAATGAATTCGTGGAAGAACATAAGATCATAGGTTTCTAAGAGCTTCTTTGACGGAACTTTACCAAGAAGAATGCCTGTTGGAATCAAATACTTCACTATAATTTGACGCAGGCTCTTATACCGTTCAGGAACATTTTTCAAAGCAAAGGTAAAGCTTTCTTCAGCTAAATAGAAGATTTACGAGGGATTTAGATTTGCATTCATTTCAAATACACACATACCCTCTTTGAAATTCCACTTTAAAAGGAAAAGTTGTCCACAATAACATTTGTACTTAATTTTATCGACTTTATCAGCTTTGTCAAATAATGAGTTATTTTTTATAATAAATTCAATGCATACACTACAATCATCAATTTGACCAAGCTAAAACAAAATATATGACACCCTTGCACAGACAGTAATGAAATAGAAACCTTGAAAAAAAGTTCGCAGAGGCAATTTGTCAAACTCAACAAGCCTATTTCTTTCGAATTCACAATATCGCTTTGTCTAAATTTTAAATTTACTGTGGATTATAAGAATAAAAGCATCTTATAACTTACAACTCTGCTTGACATAACTGGTAGCACTGTAAAATTGCATCTGCTGCTTCCTGGAATTTAGTTTTAATATTTACCTGATTATTACACGTGTTAAGTGCCATCTTAAAAATTTGGAAAGATAAAAAAATAATTATACAAAAAAGTATAATTGAACACTTACCAATTTTGCTAAAACAACCAAATTCTTGCAAAACTGGCAACAAATTGGCATAAACCAATTTTCATTCCTTGTTTTTTGTAAAACTTTACTGTTAAAAGCTCTGACAAATCAAATAAACTAAGTATATTGCAAAAAAAGTGTTCATCTCTGGTTAACTTACTTTACTAATTCCAGTTGCTGCTGAAAACCATCAGAGTAGCGCTTAAATGCGTGACAAATTACAGAACTGAAATAAATTAATTAATAAGTCTTTTAATTTGATAATACTATACTTCAAATGCATGTGGAATATATAATTGAATGGATTGTGGAAGTATTGATTTGCAACAACAGAAATATTATCTTCATTCAAATTCTGCAGAAAATTATATTCGCAGTGGAAAGACAAATGCCTCTATAAAATACACGATGAAATGAATTGTTTAGGCAAAAATTAGAATAAAGAACTGCACTTTTATCAATTTTCCGTACTCATACGTTCCATTATGGCCCCATTCTGAAATCTGTTGTAAAATTCAAAGATATTACATAATTTTTGAAAATGACATTAAAACATGAATTTGTCTTTCAATGAACTTTAGAAAACTATTGATGAAAACTGTTTTTTCGCTAGCTAACTATCAAGCAATTAAATTCATGAATATCATACCTTCTTGAAAAATGCACTTACACTGCTAAAATCAAGTGTATAATTCAACATTTTTGCAAGTAAAGTAAACTTCAGAATACAATCAGTATTTTAGAAAATACACTTGCTTCTTGATGCATAGTGACAGTATCAATATTCAGGTGTCAATTATATATTACAGTATGATGTGATGCCGTTGTAAGCACTTACATTGTAATAGGGTAGTAAGTAATGCATAGAAACAAATGAATTAATAAACAAATCATCATAAAAGTCTGAACAAAGCAAGACTGCTGACTTTTAATTACTAAAATAATTTTTCAATAACCAGGACTTAAAGAATATAATCTGCACTTCACACAGAAACTGTTAAGCATGAGCACGAATCATAACTAAATCAATTTGAAATTTTAATACATTTAGAGGGCACAGAAAATTGTTTCGTGCAAAAAGGCAATGTACTCTATATAATGGAGCTAAATTACATGACTTATATTTCAATAATAAGTGAGGACAAATTACGAAGCATTTCTTTTGGTTGAATATTTGAGATTCAAATTTATGAAAAGCGTAAGATAATTAATGGTCAACTTCTACTCGTAAAATTTTATCTTCAACTTCATTATGTCATATGGTAGACGGTTCCTACCATATAAATATAGCAGTAACAGTATAGAATTCACGATTAAATATCAACGCGGGTAAAGGATTCTTTAGTGTATGAATAAGTGAAATCTGAGTTATAGCAAAAGAGGATTAAAACTTCCAACTTGAAGCTTGGACAAGATTCCAAGCTTGAACACTTGCTTGGAAATCACAATTTAAATGATCTGCGTCAATTTTGTTAAAAATAAAATCAAAAGCATTATATGCTCATCTGATGGTTTTACGCTGCATGGTGATTATGAAAAACAGCAGCATTATGAAACATTTTAAACACTGTCTAAAGCAAACTAACAATTTAAATTATCACACAAAAGAATAACGTACATGAGCACGCGAACACGCATCACAGCAATTTTTGAAGGATTATTTGAAGCTGAATTTTGCTGTTGAAGTTTAGTAATTCTTACTTTATTAATATTATCAGTGCTGTAGTTTTTACGGACTAATACTAACAAATATATTTTTCAATTTAGTATTCTGTGTTTTTATAAACATTCATATTATTGTTCTGCGCAAATAATCAAACTAATAGTGTGCTGAAGACTATCAGCTCTGTACCTACTTATATATTCCTAATACACGTTGAGACAGTAAGCGCACAATACTAGCTAGTGTAAAAAGATGCAACAATTTTGCCACATCCAAGATGCATAGTTAGCATGTATTATGCATCAAACGCAGATCACCTAACATCTGTTAAGGAAACTGGCCTGCAGGCGCGTATTCCAGCATAGATTTGACACATTTGTTGGTTCAGAATGAGCGCGCGCACACATGCAATCCAATTTTATTTAGAAATTGATTCGATTGAATTTGTGCATTAAAAGTAGTACTGTAAAAATCAGCATATTATACTTGATTATCTTCCACATACAAAATTTTTTAATCATAAACTGTTTATTTATTCTAACTGTTCTCTTGACTATATTTTGTCAAGTAATGCATGAACATTCTTAGTGTCTCATAAAAATTTATTAAAGAGAAGATTGTGATTCCTTTCATTGCAGAGTTGGATACCTCTGATTCGGCTATAGCCGTGAGTCTCAGTATAGATAGGTATATCTCTTCCCCACAACACTAGGAACTGCATAGATGGAGTAAAGAGAGTACAGATAGATAGAGAAGGAGTAAAGAGTATTGATGAAGTCAAATTATTAGAAGCCAACTTTAAATACATGCCCATCAGATTTTATGATAGCAAAGAAACAACTGTACCCCTGAGACAGCTCATACCTGCTTATGAAAAGAATGTGATAGAAGAAACCAGTTCGGGTGATCTACTGATTAAGAGTGAAGTGTGCAATAAGAAAGATCAGTATGGAACTTAAAATGAAGTAAAACATCTCACACAAAATCTAGTTTTGAAGAAAACTGCAGATCTGTCCTTATCACTGGCTTTATTCACCAACTCCAGACAAAACACCTCTACTGTTTCCGTATTTCTTTATTAGAATCTATTCCATTATTGTGCCGTACTGTACCTTATTTCTTTAATTAATTAATTAATTAATGTCAAAGACCTTGTTATCAATGGTTTTGCCATTAAATGGAGTATTCAATATGTTGTGATAAGAAGATAATAAAAATGAATACTTACAAGTAAAAACTAGAGATCAGTTCATCGAATGCGTTATTCACTCTTAGATGTAAAGTAAATATCAGTGGGAAGCATCTATAAAATTTGAATGAAACAGAAGTGGTGATATTGCAGTTGCACATAGTTTACAACAATCAGCAAATCCTTTTGTGAAGAATTCTTTATGCTAACGTAACAGTGCAGTCTTTTGAATTTCTCCAACTAGATTTCTTGTTGGATGCTGATTTCCAATTGGTCTGAGAAGACCAACTATGAAAACCGTCAAGTTACTCTTATGCATGCATGTTAAACTGCGCTCCATTCATAACCTGATAAATAGTTTTAGATTCTGCGTTGACCACATTTTAAAGCGTTTTCCAGTAAAAAGTAAAGTGACTTGGTTCATTAAGGACAATTACTTAAATGATTGGGTGTTAATGACAAAGCATGCTGACCCTAAATCAATTTCTACCACCAATAGACTGCTTTCTAAATATTCTGTCACAGAAAATGACTTTATCAGCAGTGCGGTTAGTTTGTTCATACTGCGTCAGTTGTCCTGATCAAGCTTTATTTCTATCGAGTTGATCACCTGAATTCGCGTGTGATTTTCTTTTTTTGCGACGGGTGCTTTCTGCCATTGCAAATCTCTGTCTACTCTTCAGTAAAACAAACACGCTCAACGGGCATTATCTTTTAACAAAATTTGCATATTTCTCTGGAAAATCTTTATTTATTCAAGTATTGCAATGCAAGCAGTGACGAAAACCTGAAACAGTCCTCATCAAAGGCTCTCGATTAAGAGCCTAATATTCAGCTTACTAGAAGTTAGCGATTTTATTTAAATCTCTCATAGCTTTGTTATTAGCTAGCTAATCACCTGATTTCTTTTGTGTTTTGGCGGGCACATCAGCCACTGGATCAACCTTTTTTGATGAACACGTAGTTAGAATCAACTCTGCTAATGCTGCTAAAAGAGAACTGTTTCAAAGAACTTACTCAGCTGTGCAACGTAGTGCTGGATGTTTTGAGTGTAAAGCTACAACACTTAGCAGTGATTTCCATAAGTGCAAGATTAAGTGCTCTTTTATTTCATTCACAGTTTCGTTAAATCAGTGATATCAATGACCAGATCATTGCGTTGGTAGCAGGACGACACATGCCAAGCAATATTGCTCTTTTTCTTCCTTCACTGATGATACAATTTTTTCACAGTAAATCTTTAAGGTTCTATATAAATTTCTCAAAAATCATTTCTTGATGGTTGAAATCTTAAATTTCAATTAAATCTGGCTATTGTTACATAAATGTGATTCTCGTCAGCAACATTATGCGGTACATTCAATGGCATCAACGCAAAATAAACATTCATGAAATTAAATACCAGAATTGATAAACTATGAAGAGCTACAGTAACTATGAACATTCATTAAATAACTTACACTACTTTATTCAGAGAGTCACCGCATTTCTGCTGAACACGTGAAACGAACTAATTTTTCCTTACATAACTTTATTAGCATTAACTTACTGTTAGCTTATCTATTTACCTGGAGGAGTTGGATGATTAATAGAAAATTTTCTTATCAATCTGACGTCGCGCATGCGTCTTGCAGCATGCGTAACAATGACGAATTGCAATTAAAAATACTGCGTTTTTGAAAAACAGCTTTCACCATCGCAAAAACATAAATTTGCACTATTTTCAGATGAATTTATTTTTAGAAAAATTGTTAGCAAAACTGATTTACCTCAATTAGAAAATTTTTTAAAAAGATATTTTAGCATATCTTGCAGTAGCTTCATGCATTACGTGTTTACTCAAATTTTGCTTTGCTCTCACGCTGTGGTGGATTGTGCTAGCTTGAAAGCGGAAGTCTGGACATGTCCAGACATGGATTGATTTTGTCCGTGACAAATTTACCCACGACGGATCAGTACATACAAGTGTAATAATAATTAATAGTGCTAACTAATAATAATAATAATAATAATAATAATATATTAGGGAAAACAAATAAAGAGTAACTTATAAATAAATAATCACAAAAAATATACTTTTTGAAAGTTTTAAATGTAATATTCATGTTTCTCAAAATAATATAATGATAAAATTAGTCATGAACTGATAAAAATCTGCCTGTGTTTTATTACATTCAATCCTGATTATCTAAGATACTGTAAAAGATTACTTGAACAAACTGGAGGAGAAATGGAAGGTGGCGACTCATGGAGTGTATTTCTTCGTTTGGCTCATGCCAGAGCATCACCTCTTGATTTAGTATTTGATATTTCATTATTTTCTGATCGTTTGTTGCCAGCAACGACTGATCAGTTGAAGTCGACGTTTTCCCATTTTGCGTCCGCTGAATGCAACGGATCTCAGTTTATGACAGCAGAAGATTTTGTTTGTAAGTTTTTATCTCTTCCAGTAGATGCGAAGCTACATTCCGCGACGGTAAAGCTGCTTGCTAGAGCAGCTGATAAAGATAAAGACGGACTTATTTCTTTTGAAGACTTTTCAGTATGTTATTGAATTTATTTATTTATTTATTGTTGTTCAATTTGTTAAATTTTTTTAAGGCACCTTTGAAATCAGGTATTAAAATCTTTTATACTTTGTATACTTTAATTAGATGAATTAGTAATTTAATCTTATGCTAAACTTTTAAAGCACTCTTTTTTACTAATGTAACTAAAGGATGTAAAAAAGCATTAGCATTTAACAATTTCGAATGTACTGGGAAAATTTTTTAATCCATAAAATTCTCTTTTCTGAATTCACTTGCAACTGTTTATTCTAAATTCTATTTAACAAAGTTATATGCAATATTAGTGCAAATTACGGATGCTTGCGTTTTGGTCACTTCCCGTTTTTGGTACATCATTATTTCTTTAATATCTCGTAATTTGTTAGTTATCATAAGACACATGAAAGGTTAATTTTCTTTCCGCTTTCAATTCAATCAACAACTTCATTGTCAGTGCTTTTCATAAACATGAAACGAAACAGTTGTACAAATAAGCATTGCTTTTGTTTCAGTTGTATGCTGAATTGCTGAATCCAATTACGTGAATTTGGAATCAGCCTTACGCAAGATACTGCTATTAATTCTGCCATTATAGCCGATTAAAAATTTTTATTTTTACAGTATGACATATTGATTTTGAAGTTTAGTGAATTGTTTAGTAAAGCATATATTGTACAGATGCACATGGCATATGAAATCTCGAACTCAGAACTTAAATAATTTGGTCAAATCTGATAGTTGTTAAAATTGCAATTAATTGTCAAAAGTGAAAAACAGTTGTCATTGTCAAGAAGAATTTACATTTTCATTTGATGACGTTGCATTTTAGCAATTTGAATCCATGCTAAGAAGTCCGGATGCTTTGTATTTGATAAGTTTTGAGATGTTCAAATCGAGCAATACTCAGCCACCGCAGATTTCATTCCAAGATTTCCAAGATGTGGTCTCGCTGACCGAATCTGGCAAACTTTATCCGTTGCAGTCGGACTCGGATTTTATTGTCCGTTACTTTGGCAAAGATCGACGTCGACAAATTGGTTATTTGGATTTTTGTGAACTGCTGCACGACTTCCACAAAGAGCAAGCTCTTGCGGCGTTTAGACATTATGATAAGGACAGTTGTGGCCGGATCAACGTTGATCAATTTTGTCAAATTATGTTCACCGCCAAGAGACATCTGTTGAACAATTTTATGATGGAAAATTTGCGAGAATTTTGCGTTCGAGAGAATGTCAGTTATGTTTCTTATCCATATTTTGCTGCTTTCAACGGTCTTTTGGAAAAAATGGAACTCATGAAACGTATCTATCTTAATGTATCCAAGGGCAACTTGCAGACCGCGGTGGGTGTTCTTTTCTATTTCTACTTTTGTTTTATACAAATAAATATAAAAATGAAAACAATCCATTTGGACACTGATATTAACATTCCGTTATGAAAATTACAATTGTTACTTTATCGACATTGAACTTTGTGAAATCTGCTTTCCAGGTGACGAAAGAAGATTTTCTGCACTATGCTCAACCGCACGCGCAAGTTACCCCTCTGGAAGTGGACATTTTGTTCAAGCTTTGCAAGCTTGCCCACGCTGACCGATGCGTGGTCAAATTTGAAGACTTCGAACATATAGATCCAGATCATTTGAAAAGGGTGAGCTATATTAAACGACTGATGAATATTCAAGCGGTCAACAATCCTGCTGATCGAGATGCGTTCATTGTTGCTTTGGAGAATGTTTACAGGTGTTTTATCTTTATTTTCTAAATTATTATTATTATGCAAGTATATTTTTCTTCATTTGATTGTTTCTTGTTGCATTGAGTGCAGATTTTCGCTGGGCTCGATTGCCGGCGCCTGTGGTGCCACGGTTGTTTATCCAATCGATTTGGTGAAAACTCGCATGCAAAATCAACGTACCGCCATTGCACTTGGCGAGGTGATGTACCGCAATTCGTGGGATTGCTTCCGCAAGGTGATTCATCACGAAGGTATATTGGGCTTGTATCGTGGCTTGACGCCGCAGTTGATGGGTGTTGCACCGGAAAAAGCGATCAAACTTACAGTGAATGATTTTGTCCGTGACAAATTTACCCACGACGGCAATATACCACTCTGGGCAGAAGTGATAGCGGGCGGTTGCGGTGGAGCTTCACAAGTATGCACATTTGCATTTCTTTTTTCAAACACTTTTATCAACATTAAATCCAAAGCTTTTATTTTGCCTGCTTATAGGTAATGTTCACCAATCCGGTGGAGATTGTGAAAATTCGGCTTCAAGTGGCTGGTGAGGTGCGCAACGGAAGTGGATCACGAGTGGGTCTTGGATCGGTTTTACGCGACTTAGGCTTGCCTGGTTTGTACAAAGGTGCATCAGCATGCTTTTTGCGTGATATTCCATTCTCAGCGATCTATTTTCCACTGTATGCGCACGCTAAACGTTGGTTCGCCGACGATGATGGACACAACAATGCTTGGTCGTTGTTCTGTAGTGCTTTCATAGCCGGAGTGCCGGCAGCAGGTTTGTGCACACCGCCGGATGTTATCAAAACTCGATTGCAAGTAAAAGAAGTTTTTCTCATTCTTTTTCTGTTTTGTACTTTGTGCATTTTCACGCATATTTTAAGGTTGCCGCTCGAACTGGCCAATCGACTTACACCGGCATTGTGGACTGTTTCAAGAAAGTGCTTCGTGAAGAAGGCTGGCGTGCTTTTTGGAAAGGTTCAGCAGCTCGAGTTTTTCGAAGCAGCCCTCAGTTTGGCGTTACACTTTTGGTCTATGAATTACTTCAGCGTACGTTGTACGTCGACTTCGGTGGCACACGCCCCACTGGATCCGAAGTGCCGGCTGTGGCAACTCGTTATGATCATCCGGAAGTGGAGAATCCGTATCACTTTGGTGGTTACAGATTGGCTCGGGCAACGTTTTCAGGAATTGAGACAAAGTTTGGCCTTTATTTTCCCAAATTTTCCGCCTCTACAAACTGAATGTTCACTACTGTTGGCCGTTGATTTTTGTTCATTCCTCTTCTGGGATAGGGATGGGAGTTCAGCTGGGTTTTTTTCTTCCTGTTTCTTTCCCTCTTTCCCCCCCCCCCCACAACACCCGTTGGTGTGAATTGAAATCCAACAACATATATTGTGTTCTCTTGAACGGGATGCGGATGAAATTTTTTTTGGTTTTTATTCTTTTTGCTAGTGAACTGTCTCCCTGATCAGAATAGCTCTTTTGCTCCGATGTCACTGTGATTTATTCAAAGCACTTTGTCAAAGAAGGAAATGAACAGGACTGTTTTTTTTTCATTTCAAATAAAATTACATCTGTTTTTCAAGTCAATTTTTGTTCGTTTGCTAATTTGATACAGCTGCAGCTAAGATAACAAAAGCTGACAATGAATGCATTGTAATACTAGCCTGATGATTGTGATACTTAAAAAATCTTTTTTATTAGCGTAATTTCCGCTTTTAAATAACATTGCACACTATTGTCGTACTGCATACGTAATGTTAATTCAGTGCGGCTGAGCAACTTTAATTTCAAAGCAAACTGTGCTGTGCATATTTATTTTCCAATGCATATTTATTTATTTTAAGAAACTTTCATGAATGAAAAAGTTAGTACAATTTGTTTTCCATGCGCGACATCGTCATTGTGAAATATTCACGAAATGATCAAAAATGTTTATTTTAAAGCTCAAGCATTATTGCATTAATCTGCGAGCAGTGTATTTTTGAAACTGATTGCAGTAAAATTATTTTCTATCATTTTATCCATGACATTTCCCTTGAAATAGTCCTATTTCTACTGCTGTGCGGAAATTGTAAATTACCTTTCATCGATATCAAAAAGTTTTCACAACGCAGAGTGGCAACAGAAAAAAAAAGGAGAACAAAAAAATACATCCGTTAATAAAGTATTATTATCAGTAGAGTAAGTAAACATTTTGAAATAATAATTCAAAAGAAATGGAAATTGTAATATTTCGAAAAATATGAATGAAGTGAAAATGGCTCTTTTGAGATATTATGTGCTCTTAAAAATAAATCTTCTCGATTTTACAAATTCAGTTTGTAAAAACAGGCAATAATGGTAGATGATATATAAATTTAAATTTTATTGAAAGCTTCCAAGCAGTAGACTTGGTTCGTCTACTGCTTGCTTGCTTAGTTATGACATCTTTGATTAGCTGTAGCGAAAATGTTGTGGCAGTCAATTTGGTAAACGTTCATTTTAACACTGGCAAGAGATGTTTGCCCAAGGCAGTTAACTGAGTTTTGCTAATTGGACTATTTGGCTTGATGTTAGGCAAACTGAAGGTTTTTAACAAGTCGATATGCACTTTAGTTGGAGAATTAATTGGCGACCAGTAGTTGTCCAGTTCTAGCTAAAGCGAATTGTTGTGGTGAATATTTTTACTTTCTCTGTTTGTGAAATTCACAACGAAATAAGTTCGATTTTTCTTTGAGCTATTATTTTTAAAGAAAAAAAATCATTCATCACCCAGGTGTTCTGATGGAAAAGTGCCATTCTAATAAAATTGGTATTCTTTATTTAAAATTCACCCCAGCCTGTGAACGGTGGTTGGTTGATAAGCATTTTGCTCATAGACAAGCTCGATTTCATAATTTCCCTAATAGCAGCACATCAATTTCAAATATTCCATTTTTTCTTTGACATGCTCCAAGCGACATCTGAGAATATTCAATTCATTTAATTAATGCTGACTGTGAACCATTGCCACTGACAGCGGCTACTAAGCTGAATAAAGCACTGAATTCGTACAAATGTCCTTTCAAGCCTCTGGTCTTATTTTATTTATGCAACTTCTCATTTCCACCATAAGCAGTGTTAAAAACAATTATCAAAGAATATAAGTATTGAATTTTTCTTTTTCGTTTTTTGTTATTTAATTTTTCATGCAAATATCTCTGATAAAAATTATTAATCTGTGTATTGCTTAACGTGATATTGATTGTCGTGTGCAATAAGTAGACACTTTATTGTTTCAAGTAGCACAGCTTACAAGGAATTCTACAAACAGACACACACGCGCGCACACACAACAAAAACACCCACATTCTTGCTCAGCATATTTATCAATTACTAATAATTATTAATTGTCAAGTCATTTGATCTTGAAAAACATTAATTTCAACTGCCCTGCTACTGTATTCGTCGCTGCTAAACATTTATGCAAATTTTCTTACCAATATCAGTTAAGTCAGTACGAAATGTTAAATGCAGTTGAATAATTTAATTTTCTGGAAAATTTCCAATTATTTCAAAACAAATTTTTAATATTTACGAACGCACAAGTAAAACAGTAAAAACTAGAGTTCCCTTTTTTAAATAAGCATTTTCAATACTACCAATAAGACAATTGGTTCGACCTAATGCAATCATTCATAATGATGAAGTTTGGTACAACAACAAACAACTGTCATTGTCGAATTGCATTATAATATTTGAAAAGCTTTTTTCAATTTTCTTAATTTTTAATTATGATGATAACCTTATTGTTGCATTTTTTTCAAAAAAAAATAACTTTTTGAAACATTGATAATAATTGTGATCAAGTAAAAGATTACTTCAAAAACCAACAAGACAAAAAAGCAACTTACTTTTGTGACGAGTTGCTAGTTTGGAGTTGTGGAATTATAGGAAATTAGAAATTCCTTGCTTACATTGTTGCCACTTTGTTCTTGTTGCCAATGCATGTTCTTGTTGGGTGGTTTTGTGGTGTCAATTGTTATTGCAAAGCTTGCCCACAGGTAAGCCTGTGCTCTGTGCTATGCTGCTCGAAAACTGTGGTCAATCTGTAATTTTCTTCTTATTTTATTGCTCATTATCTTTACATATTTGGATCAAGCGTGCATTTATCAGTTTCTAATCAAAATGCTGCATTTAATCATTCAATGGACCTGCTAAAACAAACAAAGTCGGTTTGTATTTGCTAATGAAATTTGCATACGTGTGCTTAAATAAAACATTTTCAATAATTCAACTCTGAAGCAAAATAAGCGAAATGAATGTCATTTTCATTTTAAAATGTAATTTAAAAAAAATAAAAAGAATAGAAAAATACAATAGAAATATTATTGAAGAGAAATTTCATCGAAATGCATTATTCAAATGCAATTTTCATTCAACGTTGCTTTCAAAAGTTGCATAATGGATGATCATTTTAAGCTGAACAGTTGGATAATTGTTCATTCTTATATTCATTATTATTATTGTTGTTGTTAAATATGTAACATTGGACGGTGTATTTCCGTGTGCATTTATACATATACATATATATATATATACATATACTTTTTCTTCTTTGAATAGAAAATCGATTGCATTATCGAGTGCTAATTTTAGTAAAGTTGAAGTTGAAATGCTTTTGTTGAAGTGGAGTAGATGGAGGGCCGGAAAAAATATTCGTAAAGTCAGTGAACAAGCAAATCAACAAGAGGCTAATGGTTAAGCTCTTTTGCATTTGAATCACAGAACAATAGAGGTGCAAATTGATCTTAGTACTTTGTCAGAGCAAAGTTGATGAATCCCAAAAGTACATAACGGCTGTTGGTGAAGTGGTTTGGTGTTCCACTGTGCGTTCATTGATTTGATCTTCTGATTCGGCTGTCGTACGAATTTCAATTATACGAAAATTTACACACACAATATTGATTGAACAATTTTAGCTGTATATAGTATCACTGTGAATAATAATAATAATAATAATGCAGAAATATTATTTGAAAAACTTTTACGTGGTCAATATGAATTTTAAAATGGTTTTTATTTCAATCAGCCGCGTATTAAATTTATTTTCTGCATGATCTCGTTCCAATCGCTCATGCAATAGCCAATAAGAGATGAGATGAAATAATGAAAGTGATTTTGAACCAAAATTTAAAATCAGCTTCATTGAATACTTTAGCCAGCAATGACTGAACAAAACAGCGAATCGCAACCAGTGTCGAATGTGGTGTTGGATTTTGAACAGCACATTGGCATCAAACTTCCGGAATATTTTCGGACAGAATTTTACGTAAACCGTTGGCGTACAGGTTGGAAAAACGACTGGAATCACATCAAGCAACTGATCAAAAGTTATCTCACGAACCGCACCGCTGCTGGACTGGACGATCCAGAACTGATTGACAAATGGACCAAACTGCCCTGTGTTGCCCGCATGCTGCCCTACATGCGCATGTCCATTCGACCAATGCAAATTAATCTTACAGACAATTCCATCACTGTAATCATCATGCTTGGCAATATCCAATTTAACAAACTGCCATTTGTTGCCACATCTCGAGATCTGACTATGTTCTACTTTGCCACTGGCGAGTACATTCTACGGGTACGTAAATTTTTATCATTATTTATTTCAATAATTTTATAAATCAAATCCATTCTAGCAAGTGCTTCAACAGGAAAGTTTAACAAATGTTCAATCAGGCGTTACCCTTGTTTACGACTTGTCCGGCTTGAACGTGATGGACTATGCGAATCCTTATTCACCAATCATGCAGATGTTTTCAGTGGGCGCTGCACTAATTCAAGAATATTACTGCGATCTACTTAACGGACTTTATTTGCTAAACGCTGGTACGTTTGTCAAAGTAGCCGTACAGATCATGAAAAGGGTTCTAGTACCTCGCACTCTGGGCAAGGTAAGCATTTCTCAAGTTCAACATATCAATTGCATTGTTGTAATTGAATTTTTCTTAAAATGATAATGCTGCAGTTGGAAAATTTTGATAAAAAAAATTTCTTATTATTGATAAATAATCTTGAATGTTTGTTAACAACAGATGGCAAAGAATATGGATTTTTACAATAGTGGAAATTGAGTAAAATATGGTAATCATATTCTTATCAAGTATATAAATGAATTAGATCAGTGCTCAAGTGGTTGTCCATTTATTTGCCATCTTGATTACAACAGGATTAATTGGAATTTTTGTTGGAGTTTGAAAATTTCAGGACAAATTATTTTTGCATACAACCCAACAAGAAAAGCTATTCGTTGAAGTTGCCATTTTTAACAATAAACTTCTCCATTTGCAGGTCCACATTATCAGTGGAAATGAAACTTCTTGTAAATTATTGCAAAAAGTTTCCAAAAATGTGGTTCCAGTAGCGTTCGGTGGTGAATGGACAGAGACAGATCCACAAGTCCATCGCACCAATTGTTGCACGTTGAATAAGACATTTCCTGACTCACCGCTCCGCAAGGTGCTTTCATTGCCCGACAGAACGTTGATCAGCATCAAAGCTCAGAACGACCATTCGATCATTATTAAAACCGAAGCAAAGCAGACAATACTTTGGCAGTTGGTCACTTCTGGAAAAATTGAATTTTCCATTGTTCACCAACTTGGTAGCTCTACAAACGAGGGTACAATTCCACTTGTCCATACTGAATATAGATCCGTGTTAAAAAGAAATAAAACTCTGCTTTTCTAGAGGACGTTGTTTACGTGATTCCGCGCTTGAAAATTGTCACACCATTGGGTGCAGCAATGCCGGATCATGGAAAAGTTGAATTAAACCATCCCGGACAGTGCATCTTTTACTTTCGCAATGTTTCTTCAACTTTTTTTCGAGTCCGCATAGATTTCGCTTACGCATTGTGCGAAAATAAATAATCACCGCCATTGTAGCCATATGATCATTAATAAAATAAATAAAGGAACTTTTTCCAAAAAATGCTAAACAATTCTTTCGTTGAAGGAAAAATTTATTCAAAATTATTCTCTGATAAATTAATTGTTTTTTTACTTTCAACCAAGCATACGGCTCATTTATGCGTACACGATACAAACAACATGTGGTAGATTGTTTTTCATTTTTTAATCTTACCTACTGATCAATATCTTCTCTTTCAACCGACGGCTTTACTTTTATTCACTTTCAGCATTCCGTTTTTTCACATTGTTCTAATTAAATTTCAAATATTAATAATAAACTATTTTCAACCATAACCAATGATCTGGCATGTAGTCTTTTTTAATGCTTAAAAATTTTAATAATGCACAATGCTAGTTAAAATGAACCATCAACTAAAAGTTGCAGCAGAATCTTCAATGGCGATTTTGATTATTATTGTCATCGTATAATTATGTGATAATTAAGCATCGTAATATTTTTACCTTCATCAACAATTTAATAATCAAACATTTTTCTGTGCTTCAATTTACCTTGCAAATCTCTACAAGCAATGCTTTTATTCAGAAAAAGGAAAAAATTATTTTAGCATAAGCGTTATAAAGACGTGTGCAGGAAACATCAATAAACTTTAAAGTGACGTAATTTTAAAGTTTCATAATATGAAGCCAAATGCGAACTTCAAAAAATAACATTGTGAAATTTAACGAAAATGAATTCATCGTTAACTATAATTTATAAAATAAACGTGATTTAATTTTAATAATTGTTCAACTTATTATTACTGAAAATTGAATTTAAACACAAATTACTTAAATACATATTTTTGAATAAATTAAAACAACAATTATAAAACTATTAATCTTACTTTTTTTAAAAAAATTAAACTGACTGCGTACAGTAATTTTTTACTTACTGTAAAATATTTTATTTACTAATTTACTGATGCCATAAATTTAGTGGCACTTTTATTAAAAATGAATACTTTCAATAAAGTCATACAGTTCATTTTTATAATTACATTATAATTTAATATTTATTTAAAAAAAGTCATTATTCTTTAAATGTTTTATTTTTTTATTTGCACTTTTTTAATATGATATTATTTAAATGCAAATTTAAATCTTTAATTTAAAAGAATACGATACAATCTCCTGCATACGGTAAAAGCATATGAACATTTTTTAAATATCAAAAGGATGAAAAATTATTTAAATTTTTTAAGCAATGTTTGCTATTTTTAGATGGTCTTTTTAAAAAGTGCTTGTCATTCAGGTTGATGTGGGTTTTCATACGTGCAGGCATGCTTGAATGTTCTGCTTTGCATAGCAATTGAAAATCAATTAACATAATTTCAAATGACATTCGCATCACCTATTAATAAACTTCATGTCAAATGTTGCCTTTTTTTTATATTTTCATGAAAAGATTTTACTCTGTTTTATAGATAAGCTTTTGTACATTTATTAAAATCAATAATAAAACACGCCAAGCAAAAAATTTTTCAATTCACAGTTGCAAATCTGCTCAGTTATTCTAATTAAAAACTGAATAATGCAACTATTTTATTCCTTATCATCATAATGCAGACAGAACACAAGTTGAAAAGCCATAATTTGCTAAATTAACTAAAATTATACTCCATTCTATTACTTTATCTTATCTTATTTTATGTAAATTTTCATGCTATTATGTAAATAAAAAAGGAAATGAATGTTCTTGTACAAGTTAAAATTGTTCAATTACTGCTTATTATTGTTTCGTATTTATTCATGTTGAACATACTTAATAAGAGCAATACAAAACAAGATTTATTTTAAAATGTTTCAGTCAAAATATTTTTGATTTATTAATAATTGTCGTGATATATAAAATATTACAATAAAAGCAGTTGTCTGATACTTGGCAAAGGACGTAACGTGTTTTGTATTCGAATATTGTAACTTTATTTTTTTAAAAAAAAGGAAAAGCTTAACGCAACTGCAAGATAGCAAAGTTTATTCACAAGGCTATATTCATTTGCAACAAAAAAAAAGAAACTCATTTTCAACAGTGGAAAAAGTATCTTTATTACATGGTTTAGCATTGTAGCCAAAATAATAATAATAGCAGAACAATTTATCATGTTTCTTATAGTATAATATTTGATTACAAATATAACATTTGCATCTCTTTCAGTTTAATTGAGAAATTTTTTAAAAAATGAAAAAATATTTTTGTATAAGAAATATAAATGTCATTTTTGTAATAGCCACAGAATACAGGAACATCAGGAGACGGTCGACTTAGTTGCAATGGTAATTTTTCTTTTCAAAATTAATGTGGCCACTTTTGTTATCTCTACATCTGTGAGACAGAGTAAAATTTGGTAAAAGTGAAGTCAACTTCTCTTGTAATATGATTTCAAGGTGATCTACTGTTTTGAATACTATCTGATCACAGCAGTGATGTGTTCTTCTTCATTAAATTGCGCAAGTGAGCATGACCAGTTTATTTCAACATATTTTGTACAATTCCATCTGACAAGCATCAATCTCTAGTAAAATTTAGCTGAAGCTCGTTTTCACTTTAATAATTTTAAAATTAATAATTTTGTTTGTTTGGTTATTTGTTTGTTTTTTTCTTCTTTTGATGTAAAAATTTTCTTAAAACTTTAAATCATTTCAAGTGTAAAATTTTAAACTTTTACTTTGATTATTATTTTTTATAAATAATGGAAATATTTTCAAATGAAGTTTGTAAAAATTTTTTAAAGACAATAAATAAGCTTCAACTATGAAATTTAAAAAGAAAGTTGCAAATGAAGCATGAGCAGGTGCTGTGCGTTTGTGAGTTTGAATAGAAGAAGAAGATAAAGAGAGAAGATTGAAAGTGATAAAATTTGAAATATTGGTTTTGTATTTTATTGAAAGCTGTTTCAATTTGAAAAAGCTTAGTCGTCAAGGATTGGTCCAGCAAAAAGGTGCAGCTACTTTCAGCTCTTCTCAAAAAGATGGATGAATTATGATGTTCTCAAATGTGACAATTGCTGTTTTTCATCTCTTTTAGCGGAATCTTTTCTATCAGATCACTTTTGTCGACAAGCCAACGGCTCTGTTATTAATGTATATAGCATGTGTTTTTCCAATATTATGTGTGGTGTTTTTTCAACTTCAGCTTAACTCAGTAAAGCTTATTAAAAGTTGAATTATTAGGGCAAAGCTTTGAATTTGCCAAAAAAAATGAAGAATATATAAGCGACAAGGCTGCATAAATCGAATGCTGTCTAGTCGACCAGCCGTAAAGCATCGACGGATTGGAAGCATAAAAAATTAATATAAAATTTAAAAAAGCTGTCCAGTTAACGTGGCAGCTAATGGAGCGAGTCGATTAGCCGCTAGTCGGCCAAAATTTTCTACCCATTTCTTCTTGATCTGCTTTTTCCGTTTCTACATAGTGGTCGCGCTTTTTGTCTGCTGCTTAGTTCAACTGGCTGTGTTTCATCATTATCATCATCATCATCATTATTATTCTCTTTTTTAGAGCTTCCATCAAACTTTACTTCTCAACTTGTCATTATTACTTATTCACTTTTCTTCAGTCAAATAAGTAAGTAAGAAATATTTTTTTCTTTCTTTTTTGTTTATTTGTTTGTTTACTTTTGATATTCAAAAAACAAAAGCATATCTTTTATTTATTAATTCAACATTTAAATTTTACTACAAGTGATAAATTTAAATATTAAGCAATTGAAAATGGTTGACCACTATCTCAACTTTGTGTAAAGTAATTATAAAATTTCATATATGCATATATATATATATATATATATATATATATATGTATGTATGTATGTTGTCTTGAAAAAAGAAATATTTCGACCTTGACAG
The DNA here is from genome assembly GCA_001447645.1 of Trichinella pseudospiralis. Lineage (NCBI taxonomy): Eukaryota > Metazoa > Nematoda > Enoplea > Trichinellida > Trichinellidae > Trichinella > Trichinella pseudospiralis. The sequence continues at coordinate 125,221 of JYDV01000030.1, forward strand.
TTATCGCAGCAGTAGCAATGATGACGTTTACCAACTTATATATATTATTAGAGCACATTCAAATAAATGATGCACAAAGCAAACGTTGACGTTTTTGTCAATATTCTGGCACAATTATTATACTATTAAAAATATACTTGAAATTTTTCCAGGCAATACATTTATTTTGTTGCATGTGAAATGAGAAATTTTTGCTGGTGATCAGTCGCGTAAAATTGAATGAAAATATTTTCATTCAGCAAAAAACAACAACTTTGCTAACAAATCTTCTAATAAATATTGCTTTTCAATGTATACAATAGACAATAAGTTGATTGAACTGTTGGACCATGTTTACAAAAATTTACCACAAAAAGATTAATACATGGAAAATTTATATTCATTTTTTAAATAAAAAAACAGAAAATAACAAAAAAATTACTGCTTGCTTTTTGATCTGCTGTGTGTGATGAGTTTGGAGGAGTAGAGAAATCGATCTGTTGATAAATGGGATTCTCTGTTATTTCTTACTTGCTTAAAGTGAAGCTTTCACTTTAGTCAATAAATGAGAAAGGTCATTAATGACGTGAAGTTAAAAATCACATTGTAAAATAATAAAAATATTTTCCATTTTTTTTGCTTCTAATTGCATGAGATTGAATTTTTCGAAATTCATATTTAACACACACTTTCTGTATGCAAAGTGCATATTGAAGTTTTGAAGTTGGCAAAAATTTTTCCAACACGATTGCAAAATCATTTTATACAGCTGCACTCAGATGCTGGTGATCATCTTTTTCCAAGCTCTGCCACAGAGATGAGCCGTAATTTGATTAAGAATGCGACTAAACGGATTTTCTGAACGTCAGCAATTTCCTGAAACTTTCAATTTTGCTTGCTTGATTTTCAAACATCACTTTTCAAAATAGCCAAGAGTCATTGAAAAGATGAAAAACAAGCAGAATAACTGAAAAATTAATAAACAATCTGTTAAAATATTGTTGTTTTAATTTTCTTTTCCTATTGGCAAGCAATGTGATTAATTGCGACCAGGCGGCATTGCTGCTATCTATAGTGATTGTATGAAAATATTTTAACTATTGTAATTTGAATATTTTTATATGAAATTTCAAAAAAAAAATATATATAATTAATTTAAAGTTATTTTTTAAAAAGTTAAAAATAATTTTAAAGTTTTACAATTTTTTTAAAATTGCAGCTGCTGCGCACAGTTGCTACGTGGGGTGAGCAAAAATTGTATCAATCAAATAAGTGGAAATGTGCAGTGAATTGAAAAGTGGAAAAATAGTAAATTAATATATGCAGACAAAGTGTCGGCCGACAAAATGCTACTTGCCATTTCTTTCGTCACTACGGCAGGCTTTTCTAATCGCACTAAGCATAGCTTAGCTCAGCCCTCTCTTCGTCTCTCTCTCTCTCTCTCTCTCGTTCTATCTCTCCCTCTCACTTTATTTCTCTCTCTTTGTGTTCAGCTGCATCGATTTCTTAGCCAACTGGCCGATGATGATTCATTGGCATTTTTCTTTTCTCTAAAATTACGGTGCTTTTTAAAATGGTATTTTTAAACAACTAATCAATAATAAAGAACAAAATCGAAAATTATCTTTTCACAAAGAAGCCTTCTCTTATTCTTTTCCACAGACTAGTGCTTAGGCAAGATGACCGAAAAAACAGCACATTTATATGTCTACGGTTTGATTTGGAAACACAAAAGCGCATATTCTACCTGTTCTACGTTGTTAATTATGCTTGTAGAAAAATCCAGTAAGTTCATTTATCTATTTGAACAAAATAATAACAAGCAGTTGAAAAATTGAATTGATTGAAACTAATTTAAACCAAATTTAATCAATTGTCAGTGGTGATGAATACTTTCCTTCTCTCTCTCTCCCAGATGTTGAATTTGAACTTTTTTGAATAAATCTTAGAAAAATGAGTTTTTTATTAGCTATATTCTTGACAAAGTGGTAATAAAAACAGACTTTTTGATTCAATCGACTTTATATTCAATGTTTGCTATAAAAAAATCAATTTGTCGTTGATTCAGAGCAAGTTAAAAAAATATATATATGCTGAAAGTTCATAATGTCTCATTTATTCCATCACAAATGATTCCATAAGCTGTTTTTTTTCTACTCATATTTCGAAAGTTATTTTGTTCTACTATCCATTGCTTTCACTTATCATTGAACGCTTATCTATTAATTTTCATTCAGCAATCATTTACAAAATTAAAACCACCCCGATCACAAATTTGTATGTAAATGCAATAGTGTAAAATTTTCAAACTTTTAAATCACCCTAAAATAGAATAAAATGTAAAAAATTTGATCCTTTCGCTAAAACCTGATTTTCAAAAAAAAATACCGTATCATTTTTTTATTTTTTAAAAAAAAGTCTTTATTTTTTAATAAAAAACACATCGTTTCTATAATATCTGCATATTTTGAATGAACTTGTGCAAATGATCGCGAGAATAATTATTTTGTGAAAATTAACTTGACATTCAATGCAATGCAAAAGGGACAGTTGAAATATGCAAATTGACTGGCTTTCCAACGTTATTTTACCAACTTTATAAATTAGAAAGATGGGTTTTTTCCATTTTTCTTTTTTATCATCTCATATCTCTGCTTGATGCAGAGATGACCTTACTGTATGCATTTTGCGGTGACCTTCTTTTCGAAGATTAACTGCTCTTGTCCAGAGCTGTCAGTGGTGACTGGCTTCGGTGTCACACTTATTTTGTATAAAGATACAGTCTTTTTCTTGTTCAAAAACAAACCCATGCACTGTTTCAATCATTTCTTTGCTAAAGTTGACGCGTTGCGCTTTTCACTTCACCAGACCACACCACACATTCTTTGTTTGCTTGCTTTTTCCCTTTCTTCCCAGTTATACAAGCAACAAGTAATCAGTTGTTTTTTTTGCTTCTCCAATGAAAGTATCAGCTGTAATTTTGAGCAATTGGAGAATTGTTCGAATACCATTTCAATTTATATTGCCAATCCTATTTGTCTTCTTCTTTTTGCTTAACTCTAATATTTAGCCGTATAATGCGTGATTCAGATGTAGCAGCAGTTGTGGTTTCTTTGTGTGCGTGCGTGTGTGTGTGTGTGTAGCTTTAGGAATAAATTGTGGCGGTTGCTTTTGCCCATTTAAGCAGAACAAGAAAAATTTTAATACAGTCAAATTGTTGAATCACTTTTTCATCTGCGTAATATATCAACGTAACATATTGTTCCAAAACTTTGTAATTGATAATTTGATATTTCTGTGCTTTGTTTCATGTGTTTGAGGTGTACTCTTTCTTTTGATAATAATGGCAATCCGAGAGTATGCACTTTCACTGGCAATGAGTATATATTTCAAAATTGTGATCAAATTGTAGTTTTAACAGATTGTTTACAATATATATTGTTCCAGCTATTAAAAATGATAAAATGATGTCTTTGTGTAGATAAAAAATGATTTGCTATGTTTTTTGAACTGAATGATGAAACTTAATCTCAGATTGTCAGAAAAGGTTTAAAAATGCAGTTTAAAAAATAGATATTTGGGCGTATATAAATTATGCTGCATTTTTTCACGGCAGAAGTTGTTCACATTTCACAAGAGCATTTTTACTTCAATTCCATGAGTGATATCATCAGAGAATAATAATAATAATATAATTTGGCGCGTTGTTATATATATATATGTATATTGAAAGAAAAGTGTTCGACGAATGTCGACTGCAATATGCATATGTTCTTGACTAGACAATCATTTCTTTTCATCAAACGTGTCAGCACGACAGCCATTTTTCATCCGGAAATTTTTCCTTTGTTCGGCGCGTTTGGATTTTTTCTTCGAGTATTCCTTCTTCAAAATTATGTGTTTCATAACTACAATCTTTCAAATTATGATTGACATATGAAACAAGCCATCTGTCCGCAAGCCGCCAGACGGGAGAAGTGCTTGCGCTCCATATTCCGATAATATCTACTAGTTGGAGGGGGAAAAGGTAGAAACTGGTCGCCAACAGATGCGCTACCGCCTGCCGGCACACTTTTATCCGTCCTTTTGTTTGAGATATGCACGCAGCTTTTCGCTTGTTGGCTAATTTTTTTTGGCTTTTGTTGTTCACGGCATATATATATATATATATATATATCTTCTGCTGCCTTTGTAAAATTCCAATCACCAGTGCAAACAGTTGGCGACGTTTTATTATAAAATTGACTCTGCTTGGCGTTGATTAATTGGAAAGTTATCAACAGCGCAAGCATCTTTATCTTTTAATTTGCAGATGCAGTGTGTATTTGGACGAGTACAAACTTAAAATTTTGGTCACAATTATTCTGATTGTCTGAATAAATTAAAAAAGAAAAACTGATCAACAGTAATAATAATGCAATTGGCTAATCTTGGTGAAGAAAATGAGTATCCTATGATTCATCTTGTTGGCTGTTGTACAATTTGATGTTGTTGCGACGAGTTGTGGCCAGCATCGTCAGCGGATGATTTCACATGTTTGTTTGTGAATAATTTTTATGCTTCCAATTGGGCAATTTGGAATGTTTAAATAATGGGCGGGTCGTTGAGCTGTACCGGCCAACACTCACAGAGAAATTCAACACCGACCACAAATGTTATCTAATCAGTGTTTTTTAATTCATTTTTTTCACCACCTGACGAATTGGTGTTTGCCGTCGCATTTTGGAATGGCAACTTGCTTATGCGTGGACCAATTTGCCATTTTCCAAAGTATCATCAGCATTGCTTGATCATGTGGTGATGTTGGTGGAATTTTTATTTTTAATTTTTTGAAGTTGAAAACAGAAAATTGAATCATCCCCAGTGAGCGTGGATATTTCTTTTGCAAAATGAAATGTTCCCAAGTTACAGTATGTGACGCTTGAATAAAATAAAATCAAGGTCGTTGATTGTTGGCGGGGCTGGTTGTTGGGTGGTTATTGCTGTGGTGATTTGTTTAAAACCGTCGCTTGTGGAGCAGTTTTGAAAATTAGCATTATGTTGTTCAGTTAGTTGAACAGTTTGGACGTATCGACGGGTTGATTTTCAGATTTGGAAGCTTTGAATCTTGACCGGCCGTGCTTGTTGTTGACGACCGTGCTTGGATAGCCGTTTGTCAGATGTGGTATTTTCAGACGTTTTAAATATTCAAAAACTGCCAATAAAGCAGGTTAGCACGCAGGAAGAAGTGTACGCGGATCGACACCGCAGGCAATTTGGTGAAGGCCGTTGAGAAGTAGTGGTTCAATAATTGGACTGCCAAGAAGAGGCAGACAAGGCAAAGAGTCCAGTAATAATAATGATAATGATAATTTTAGAACAGAATATTCAAGCAAACTTTCCCATCTTCCGGTCGTTCATACGTTCAGGCAAGTGGAATGTGGAATTTTTGAAATTTAACTGTCCTATATTTTATAATGTTACTTGATTATCATTTTGTTTCTCATAAATCATGAGACGGTTTTCCAAGTTCATCATTGCACACAGGAGAATAATTGAAAATTGTTCATTCCGCGATTTGTCGTCAACCGAGTGACTTTAACTCTTTTTACGTTTCATCTTCAGCATTAATCAGTTTTAGCTGACGTCATAGCTTTATTTTTCAGCTCTGTATCTGATGACAGCACGTTTGACATGGCTATTTTTTCTTCATTTTTGATTTTTGAAATAAGCGAGCTATTTCTATTGATTGAGTGTTGATTTTGAAAGTTATTTATCGAAACATATATATATATATATATGTTAGCGTGGGTATATTTTTCTTACTTCCCAAAATTCAGCTTACTCATTCGTTCAATTTCATATTGCTGCAGATGTGTAGTTGTTGTTCTGGGAAGAGTGAGGGGCAAAAAGTAGATTTATCAGAAGATGTCAGAAATGACATTCGGCATGATCGTTCAGTGCTGTCTTTTCCAGCCGAATTAGCTGGCAAAAGAAGAAGCGTATGCAAAAGTGGACGATTAGCTGTATAATTGGCGGGAAAGCTGTATAATTGAAGGCTTGTTCCATCACTACTATACGTGAAATGTATCGGCTGGCTTCATGACGCTCGTCATTTTCGCAATTAATATAGCCCTGGAAGGTGGGAAAGAGAAACAGTGTCTGTTATTGATGATGAATAATTTACTGATATTTCATTTTTACGTTCTGAGAAAAGGTTACTCAGTTTTATTATTAATTTTTTCCTTTCATTCTATTTTGTGAAAGATGGAGTGTTGAGAATGCTTTTGAATTTGTACTTTTTTTCTTGTTTCTGTTCAAATTCACTTTCACTTGTCCTTGCCGATGGGGAAGAAAATCATGCAGAGATTGAAATATGGCGAAATTGACCAGATGCTTGCTGGTCAAAGACAGAGAGAGAAAGTGAGAGATATATTGTTTAATGATCTGTGAACGGGGATACAAAGTAAGAAGAAGAAGAAATTGCTTTGTCTGTCGCAAGAGGTGATGAATTTTAATTGAAATTTATCAGTTTGCAGAAAATCTTCTACAACTATGTAGGGTATTGTATTTTGTTATTTAGTTTGATCGTTTGGATGGACAATTTCAACTGTTGGAATTACCCTGCTTTTGTTCTCATTTTACAACAGATTCAACAGTTTCTTCCCGATTTGCCAGTTTTTGGAATTACCATCGGATTAGTCATCCGATGATGTATTGGAAGAAGAATTGTTCATCTTTTTGTATTTTTCTTATTTTCAAATTATGCTCAACTTTGAGGTTTATTGATTTTTTTTGCTTTCTTCCAACTGTCTGTCTGTCTGTCTGTCTGTCTGTCTGTCTGTCTGTCTGTCTCTGTCTGTCTGTCTGCATGGAGAAAATGAGATATCTCGCGAAATTGGAATGAGTGAACTTCCTCAACACTGTTCTCACATAATAATAATGATCGTCTCTCGTCGACACACGGTTGATCGTTTGGGAAAAAAATTTTTTTTTAAAGAAAAAGACATTATTATAATCAATTTGAATTATCGGATGAAAAGCAGAGCAAGTTGTTGTTTTTTGCTTTATCTAGAAGAGAGTTTTAACTTCAATGTTTAGTAATATTTTTTTCACTTTCTGCTCTTCATTTTCTTCATCTCCATCATTATTGCTAATTAGCCTATTCTGATAGTGTTACGCTTGGTTGTTTTGCGATTGATTTGTTTTCACTTTTCAAAGGGTTTTCTTCTTCTTCTTCTTCTTATTCTTTTTAATTTTCTTTAAAATTTATTCAGATATTGAAATATGAATTCTGATGTGTGAGAAGCACAATTGTAGGTTGACATTTGATTTCATTAATAATAATAACTTTGTAAAAGGAGAAGTTTTCTATGCCAAAATGATGAACTTTTTTCCTTGAACGTGAATAATAATAATAACGGCATAAAACCTATTATTTACTGTTAATATTACAAGAAAAAGTTGTATTTGTTGAATATATTCAACCTGATCAATTTATTTTGCTGTTATTCAAAAAAAGCTATCTAGCTTTCCAGTTTTTCATCTTTCTATTGCGTGCGTCAATTGTGGTGAATTGAATCAGAAATATAGATATAAATAGAAATATGTTTCTGTTTCATTTTACTCATTTTCAATAGACTTTTTGTTAATTTTATGCAAATTTTACTGTTCACTGTTTACATATAATAAATTTTCATTATTATTTATCAGTAGGTAAGTTTTGTTGGATGAAATTTTCAACTTCTCTCAGAAATCATTAAGCTAACCATAAATATATACTATATGTTGTATTAATTGATTGTGTGTTTTTATTAGTTCAATTAACAAAATGATACGGTGATGGTTGCATGTTTGTTTGTGTAATAATTGTTTTAAAGGTGAACCGGAAAAATTGAAGCTAATCAAAGTTTCAGTTTTCGCTTTCTCTTGAGATTGAACAAATTAGATTGTCCTGATTTGTAGCTTAATTGATTACGAAGTGAACCATGGACGTGGGATGTGGAGGCGCTCACTGTAGCTACTATAGGTAAGCTCAGCTTCAGCACACTGTTGGAACGGTTGCCAGGAGCTTCCAAACTTTGACAACGCACGCGGTGCAAATTCCATTTTTACGTTTAAGACAACATTCTCTAGCTTATATTCATTTATACTTATTTAATTGTTTCTAATTTGCATGTTTTATCCATGTAAATGATGAATGATGATTATTCATTTGAAAATGATTAATTCTGATGATCAGATAGATTTTGCTGCTTTTCGATCATCAAGTAGTTGTGAATTTAATTATTATTATTGCACCAATTATATGTGCAAAGGGGAAAATAAATAATAATAAATTAATAAGAAGGGCAGTTGATTATTGTTTTCAGTGTCGTCATCAGTTGAGACAATGCTTGATCTGTTGTGCATCGCTTGTTTGAATTCAACTTCTGCTGCTAATTATTATTACAATCAACCTTCAGAGGAAGAGAGAGAGAGAATGTTGATCAAGTTTTTCCGGCTTCCAGACGGCTGAAAAAGTTGAGCTAATTTTCCTTGATTTGTTTTTTTTTCTTGCTTTTCTATTCGTACTGTGATCAAAGTGGTTAGATGCTATTCTTTCCAGGCAGGCATTTTCCGGACGATCGATCAAATTCTTTTTCTGTTTTCTTTCTTTATTTATTTGCATTGATGTTGATTTTATGCAGAATAAAAGAATGTAAGCAAAAGTTTTTGAAAAAAAAATGGAGAGGGAGAGTGAGAGGTAGATTGTTTTCTGCTTTCGAGATGGTGAATTCCATTTTCTATGTGGGTGTATTGTTTGTTTGTTTGTTTATTTGTGGTATGCTTTTATTGCTTATTATATTTGCTGCAAATTTGCATTCGAATTTCAGAGTGACAGGTCTGCTACGATTTTCACTATTGCATCATTATTATCATCAATTCAATTTGTTTATTGTAAAGATGTGAATCATGCATGATGTTTTTATTGTTTTTGATTTTGCAGACTGATCATAAAATCATTTCCTGTTAAATGAAGAAAGCTTGCCTTTGTTTGACATTCATTATTACTCATCAGTTATTGGTAATAATATCTGTTTTTATTGTAATTTCAAAAACATTCCTGCAGCATTTGCTAAATAGTATGCGTTCTATTCTTTGTGTTGTGTGTGTTAATGTATAACTTATTTTTTTATATTTTCCCCCTCTCCCTCTCCCTCCTTATAATTATCATCATCGTCGTCGTCGTCGTCGTCTTTTTGTTAAATTACTCGGTTCTTCTACTTTTTATTATTAATTAATTAGAATCATCACGATGAGCTTTTGCTTAACGAGCATTTTTATAATTGTCTACAATTGTATTTCAGTATATGACTGATCAATATTTACCAAATTGTCTGCTAGCCGGACATGACTTATTGTTAGCAAACATGTGTTGAGCCACGACCATTTTTTAAACAAAACGAACGTGAATGTCGGAAAGATATGTAATATTTAAAATGAAAATTTCCTTCTTATTAATAATAGTATTATTATAATTGTATATATACATATAATAAATGTCAAGGGAGAATTTGCACAGTCGGGAGTGCAGATGCTGCAAATATAAAATGCAAAACTTGTCCAATGGTTTTATATAGCTTCGTTATGATGTGTTGTTGTTCTTCTGTTCAACGTGTGATCAGAACAATTTTTCTCCATCCGTAATGTTTGAATTGTTTATTCATATTAGCAAATATGAGAATTTTATATTCTTCTTCTAATGCAATCTAATGCGCACAAACACGCGCGCACACACACACATTATTGGACAACAACAGTAGAAAAAACAAGAAGAGACAACGAAAGCACATCTGATCCGATGTGATCCGATCCAAGGGTATACGCAGTCGTGAAAACAAGGAGGGCGTGGTTGCTGGATTTGTCATTTTCTATCGCGATCGTTGTGTTCGAATTTCAATCCTATCATCATTTGATTATTTTCTTCAATTTCAGACTGCTCTGCTGTATTGTTCTGTGCTGCGCTGCACTCACTGCCTGATGGCCATTTGTGCTTTGTAAACAACGCTTTTTGCAATTGATAATAATAATATCTATCTCATTCACTGTTCAATTCGTTATCATAACACGGTTCAGAAGTATTTTGCATAATGGCATCGTCGACCGAAGATCTTTCTTCAACTGAGCAATGCGTAGTAAGTTTTCAATGCCTTCTTCTACAAGTTGAGATGGCAAATTTCAATTAAATTCTCCTTCTCTACCCGCTTTAAGAGGTATGCATTGGATTTGAAATTTGGTCAATTTTTTCAGGGCAAAGACAATAATGCACCACCGGTCGACGAGGGTGATCCGATTGAAAAGATGAAAACGAGCTCATCGCAGGCCAGTGTTTGTAGTTCAACGGACAATTGTTGTCCAATATGTCCGGCCTGTGGTCATCGTTTGTCTGCGAACGATATAGCTGGACTTGGCAAGCATTTTTTCGGACAGCAACAGGAGAAGAAAGTGTCCCAACCGGCGGACGAGAATCTGAATATTGTTGACTCATCTCCACAAGGTTCAGTGTTGTTGCTGTTGTTGTTGTTGTATGAGCATTGTATTGTATTGTCCATTTTTTTCCAGCTACAGTGCAGCAGTTGGGGGAAACAAAGATCGCCTCTAGTCCAGTGAAAAAGTCATTTCCACAACGATGGCCCGGTGAGTACCGCTCGTACGTGGTTCCACCGCCGAATCGTACGGTTTACGATGCCCCGGATGCGGAACTGTGCCTGCCACAAGACTACTACTATGACTACGACTACGACTACGACGAACCGTGCAGAAGCGTGAAAAGCAACGGCTTTTGCAATCCATTTGCCAAAATTGCATTCTCTGCTCGTCACGCTGACAAGACTGCGTCTGGCAGGACTGGCAATGTCAAGCAAGATCAACATCGCCAACTGTTAGCCGCCGGCAGTTCCAACGGCTCGGTCCAGTGCTGCAAAGCTGCGAGGGGATGCGGTAGGTTGGTTGACGATGGACTTTTTCCCCCGGATCACAATGGTCATCTTATGCACGACAGCAGCCTGTGGGACGAAACTGGCGCCACATCCTCGTGCTCTACCACGACTCCAGTGTGCCAGAAATCAACCGACAATAACAGGTCTTGGAATTTTGGAATGCCGCACTTTTTCCACAAAGTTCTCGGCATTGGTAAGAGTGAACGCAAGAATGGTAACAAAAGTTGAACGCTCTTCTACACACGCATGTTTTATTCATTATTATTATTCTACATAATCCATTCAGTTAACAGTTTGACGCATACACACGCATATATATATGTATCCAGTTCCAAGTAATCTACATCATTTGCATAATCATTGTTGTCATCATTAACACTTACCACACTACTACAACTGACTGTAATTGTCAAGCACAACTTTCGAGAACAAAATCGGAAAAGAAGACAAAAAATGCAGCATTTGTTTTCTTTCCCAATGTAGACAAAAACGCCTTTTCGTATATGCTGTGCAAATATATCGTGGTATCTATCTCTTCTTCTTCGTCTTCTTTATTATTATTATTTATTTATAAATTTATTTAGCCTGAAAAAAAGTGCACAACTGTACTGCATGCATTTCTTAAAATTGACAAATTTTGTTTTCAATTATCATTGCATATATCGCTCAATATTTCATCATTTTATATATATTATTATAATTATTAAAAAAATTATTATATTTCTTATTTATATACACAGTTTGACAGAAAAGAGAATAAATGTGAAATGAAAGCAAATAAGCAATATATATATATATGTATATATATATAATAGGGCTAATAATAATTGTTATTATAAATAAGAAAAACATACAAATGTGAAAAAAAAATTCCTGCGAATAATTAACCAAAAATATGTAAATAATACCTGGTTTTTTTTAATTAAAATGTTGATTTTCAAACCGCAAATTTTATATATTTGCATTGATTTGAAAATAACAAACAGAAGCGGCGGTACATGTAAATATTGTTTGTTCTTTGCGCATCACGGTGTTGTTTTCTGCTTTTTCAATTGGCATTTACATACACCACAAATTCTGCAGTTTTTGGTTTTGCTTTTCAGTTTTAAAAAATAAACAATTTTAATTTTCTACGTTGAAAAACCTTTGAAGAAATTGTAAAAATGAAGCTGAAACGAGGTGATAACGTTGCAATCGGCTTTTTCAAGTCAACTGATAATGGCAGTGGGTAAAAATTTAAATAAACGCGTGCCTGTTGCAAGTTGTTTGCTTCTAATAAAAGCAATTCCTATTAACTATCCTTTCTCTTTTTCGCTCTCTCTATTTCTGTTTCTCTTACTCTCTCTCCCCCTCTCGCTCTCTCTATCTTACTTCTTTTATCCCTTCAGGCACGCCAATAAATTTCTCCTGGAACCGTCAGCAAATAGCCGTAATCAAATACGTAAATTTTCTTATCCGACGGATTGTAGGCAATCATATTGCTGCTTTGGTACAAATTTACCCACGGGATATCAATTTTGGTGAGCTTGTTTCGATACAAGTCGTATTTTACCGAAACATTGCTGTTCAATTCAGTGTTGCTTTGGATGCAATACAGTGAACCACAAATGACAAAGCAGTCGGCAATTTCAGACCTGTCCAATTCAGTGATTTCCCATGTTTGTAATATTGTCAAATCTCGCATATCCACATGACTGACTACGAGATACTGCTTGTTCCAATAGCGGTATACCACCCAAAGTCCGTTTTCATCAATTGCAAAATCAAAATAATTGTAAGGAACTTTGTACAGATAATGGTCATATTTGTAAGCAACTTTGGCGATGGCTTTTTCCTTGTACTCTCCTGTGTAAATGTCGTATTTGGCAATTTTCGGCGTTCCGGCCCGTTGATAAAACAAGCTTCCATTATAAATGACGTGTCCAGTGCCGTCGTACATGTACGGCAAGTCGACAATTCTGGATACCTTCTCTCGACGCAGGTCGGCTTCATTTTCAAACTCGTACAAGGAATTTCCATAGAAATGCTGCGTCAACCAACGCTTCTTGAAATCCTCATACCTCCTAGGAAACGGATCCTTCATCCAAGCACCGTAATACGTCTTTGCGTGGGCGTGAAAAATTGGTTTTCCAAATCGTTGCAAAGCACAGTCTGAACAAATTCGAACATGATCAATAAATGTGATTTCTTTTTATATAAATAATGACCAAAGAAAGCACACTCACGTGCAACTGCATCTTTCACATCAACAGGCACTTCTTCAGTTCTTTCAGCAGGAGTTGTTGCAGTAGTTGAGGATGGTGTGGTAACGTCCGTGACGACAACTTCTGAATGCCATAACAAATTTGCATATTCTGATTAATCCCTGATTAGTTTGCCTCGTTTTCAATTCGACTACCTTGAATGCAGTTCAAGATACACTGACTCAATCGACTGTTATCTTGTTCAGATGCAGTAAGAAAATTTCCGATCGATTCCAAAGCTTCGGCTCCGGTTAAATATTGAAAAGGGAAAAGTCTCGGCAAATGAGAGCCATTTTGTGTACTCAACGAACAATTGTCGTACAAGGAAAATTCACAAGTAGAACAGTTTGCTAGAAATACAGAATAATTTGATTATCTTTTCCGGATGAATAATTCTAATTTTAAAAAAAGTACGTACCGTCTTTTCCATCAATTCCAGGTGCTCCCGGCATTCCCATGGGTCCTTAACATAACAATTGAATACATATACATATATATAATATATATATATATATGATGTTGAACGTGTACAAAGAAATCACCTCTTTCTCCCGGTGAACCTGTTGGACCTCTGTCACCAGGCATTCCTCTTCGTCCTTGGGGTCCACGAGGTCCCGGTAAACCTACGATTCAATAAAAAATTGTACAACAGTACCAATATTTTGCAATGTTTGAACTTGTGTTTTGCTTTTGTTTTTTGACTTGAGCAACCTTGAGCGCCTTGTTCCAGATCATCCATCTCAGCACAGTACTCGTGCACGGCCATGCATTGTTCAATGAATGCATCCTTTGCCCAGTGGAATCGAAGCTAAGCAAAATAAGAATCCAAGCTTGCCATTCATTTCTCAGCAATTTGGTATTTGTTTCACAAGAGAAAGGAAAAAGAAGAAATACTCACATTTTCGTCTCTTTTGGCCCGGCTTGCACTGGTGACAGGACCAGGCACATTTTCTTGTTGTCCAGTTTCCATGGGGGGACAGTTGCGGAACTGTTCAGCTTGGAGTTGAATCTTGACTGAGGACACATCCTGCTGAAGCTGACGAAGGTAGAGCCGATTTGATATGTAAATCACTGCTGGCAACAACACAACCAACAGTTGAAGCCACAGCCAAGGGGCGTTCAGGTGGCGGCGGAGATGGATGCACAACATCCCACTAGCCCCAAGGGCGCCTCAAATCGACACTCCGTTCCAGAGCATTAACTCCGCCAGTGTCGCGTGAGCTGGTTTCAAAAGCAAACAAGCACGAATGTCTCCGCCAGGCAGCAGCAGCAACAGCAGCCGGTTAGCTGAGCCGTCCTGCATTTGTGCACAAATATTTGCATATGCACGAGAGGCAGATGCATATGCACGCGCGGGCGGTGGCATTTTTGCCTTTTCTTTCCAGTTTGCAGCAATGCGAATCGAAATTTTCACAAGGAAATTTTCAAATTTCACATTTTTAAAAAATTTCTGTTCAAAAATTCCTTTGCAAATTTGATAAAATGCATTTGCAATTTGCACTACAAATTGACAGCTTATTCACAATTTAAATTCAAAAAATTGTTTTTTTCCACATTTATATAAATAAAAAATTGAATAATTTAATTGAACAGCTTTTAATTTTCTGGTTTTTTTCTCACAGCCGGCAGATGATACAATTTTCCTTCCTAGCTAGCGCAAGCACTACGTGCGAAAAATATTTTCTTAAAAAATCAAATATTTGAACAGAAAAACAATCACACATTCCATTCTGCTTATGTACACAACAAAAATGCATTCGTCGTCAAATGAGCAGTAAAAAAATTCTACATGACAAAATTGCACAGGCTATACGAAAAGCAAACAGTGACTGAAGACTAATCAGAGAAATTTCAATGAAATCAATATGCAAATTATTGTGCATTATCAGAAAATGCTTTCTGAATTGGAGAAGGGAAGAGAAAGAGAAGAAAGATTTGTGAAAATTGTTTGCTAAGCAAAATATATTACCTTCATTTAGCCGGTTGTTTGTAAAGATGAATTAAAACTGAGCACTTTTATTTGTACATTGAATCGCCAGTGCATAGCATGACGTATGTTTGCTCTTTTTCAGCTTTGCCTCTTGAATTCGTAGCCACAACTTTGTAAATACCTTGATCGCTGTTATTTGGATTCTTAAAAAAGAAATCATGCATTATTTGTTCACTCTAGTCGAAACCATTTGATGTAAATTTTCATTCAACATTCGACCATGAATTTTCATTTCATCATTTTCAACATTCAACAGTCAGGAGTTATCAGTTTCAATGCGTGTTGAGTTATGTAAATTCATTTGCATTGCTTAATCTCTTCTACACACATTAGGTGGAATATTTGTTGTCAAATGTTGTTGCTAATTTAGAAATAGAATACAATTCCTGATACAATATTCCATTCAAAAGTATGCTTAAAATCCAAACTTATATAACAACTGCTATATTTCAAAATTAATTTTCAAGTCATAAAATAATGCTCACAATAAAACGTAATAATATGTTACTACAGCTTTGCTCACGTTGCGTTGGTTTGAAAAAGATTTTTAATACATATATATAGCGCAAAATTGTTCAAAGATTTTAAATGAAAAATATAAATAAGCAGCTTCATTGAATCAAATTTTACTTATAAATAACAAACTGCCTACGTACCTTTATTTGAAGAGTGCACGCATATTTTCCAACCATTTTCCTTTTCTTAATTACATATCGG
Source organism: Trichinella pseudospiralis (assembly GCA_001447645.1). Taxonomy (NCBI): domain Eukaryota; kingdom Metazoa; phylum Nematoda; class Enoplea; order Trichinellida; family Trichinellidae; genus Trichinella; species Trichinella pseudospiralis. The sequence continues at coordinate 141,111 of JYDV01000030.1, forward strand.
TCATTGTTGGTCAATTCTTGATCTTTGAAATACCATTTCACTTCTGGATCAGGATTCGCAGAAACCATACATTCGAAAAGAACAGAGCCATCAGGTTTGTTCAATATGCTAGGTGCTTGTTCAATGTAGGGGTCCATAATATTATTTGAATTGTGCAAGAATTTTGAAAGCTGAAAAGACCTGCCGCGCAATATCCAAACTCTGATATATATATATATATATATATATATATATATATATATATATATATATATATATATATTTGAAGCGTATGCTTTTCAGATGAAGTGGAAGTAATAAACGTGAAAGCAGTAAGCAGTAGAAATTAAAGAAGCAAAAAGCATGCTTGTTTGCCAGTCTTCACGCAGCTGTGCTTTGGGGCTTTTTCTCTTGTCACTCTGTTTCCGCATGTGATTAGAAACAAGATGATCATTGCTTCTTGCCGGCCAGCTAGAATCGCTGTTTGTGACTGCAACAGCTTTCCATTATTCTTATCATTGGCGTCATAATTCAAAAGCCCAGTTGTCGTTTAATTGACTTGACGTAGGCTAGAATTATTTCAAACAACAACGCCAACAACAACAACTAATCCAATAAAAAAGCCATCACAAATTGTGGCCAAATTTGTTTTTTTCTTCTCTTCTCTCAAACTGATACGTCAATGTTATTTTTTAAATGATGATTTTATTATTTTCAGTTTAAAAAACAAAAATTTTTTACATTCTTTAAAAAGAGTTAATGCAATTAAACAAAAACTAAGAAAATACAACTTAAAAACAATGCTGAACAATATAAAACTATCATCATCATTATCATCAATCCGTCGGCAAATTGTAAAGCAATCATATAGAAAATTTTTCAACAACAAGCTAAAGCTGCCTTTTCTGTTTCCTCATTAATAGTTGAAATCTTACTGCAACGCCACTAAGTGACTATTAACGAAACTTATTAGCCGATTCATGAATAAGCAAACATTCATATAATAGCTGTGCAAAGAGCAATATTTGGACATTTGAAATTTCTCTTGTTTACTTAAGCTATTCACAGAAGTTGTTCTGTGCTCAAATAATTTAAAATATTTGGAATTGTTGACATGAATAACACTGCTGCAACTGCATCTATTCTTTGTAACTATGATTAGCAATCTTTAAAGTTCTGTCAAACAAAACAAGTTAAAATTAAGATGATCATAGCAATTGATCAAAAGTAGAAGTTGGAAAAATCTTAGTCAGTCACTTTTATAACCTGTGCTTTGCTCACCTGTGCTTAAACTTACGCAAAGTTGTAGAAAAGTTTTACATTTTGAACTACCGTAATCTATGCAACTATTTACTGCTTATTTACCTAAATATCGCACTCAGCTTATTAGCAATTAATTCACTGCACTTATTATGAATGACCATTGTGAAATACTACGCCAGATTTCATTATTAAATTAATATTTTAAACCGACTACAATGGCTGGTATTATTTCTAAATCGATTCTGATGAGTAGCTCATTCAGTTAATATAATAAATATTGGTGTTCCACATGAAAAACATTTCCAATTATGCTATTCAATGGACGCATTCATTCGCTGAACAATTTTCATTTCTGTTCATTTCAAAGTGTGTACATCCAGTTGAGAAGCAAACATCAAGGTAACACGTCATTTGATTTACTTGAAGCTACCGCCATCAAAAATCATGCTTTCAAAACACAATAATAATAATAATAATAATAATAATAATAATAATAAGCAATATATAATCTAATATAATATAATAAAATATATTATATTACATTACATTATATTACATTGTTCTATTACATTACATTAGGTATTATATTATATATATCGCATTATGAAAGAAAAAAAGTATAATAAAAATCATACCATAGAAGGTAATTTTTAAATTCGAAAATATTCTATTATTCCAAGTGCAGTGTAGATAATAAACTGAAACATGTATCAAGCCACCAGCTATATATTTACAATCATGGAATGTATACAGTGGACTGTGATAAACAGATAAGAAAAGCCTTTTGTTTGTTGACAATCTATTGATGTTGAACAATTACTTTGCCTACTTGGTTGATCACCATTTCAACGTCAAAGAATGCCACTTTGCTATTCTGTGATTTGGATAAGCAATCATTTGGCGCCACTGCATTTTTCCAGATTCATTTGATAGGTTGCCCAAAATAACATGTCCAATTTCATCTTGCATCACTGTTGAACTGGCACTAGATAACTGAATTGAAGTGCAACATATTAAATTCAAGTGTGATATCACATTTTTCTTCATAAAAGTTATTTATAAGTAGTAATAAACTTTTATCCGCTACTGAAATTATTTTTTCAAACTAGAACATCTAGGTAAAACATTTTTAAAGGTTTTGATTTATTACTATTTATTAAATATGAAAGTATCTCATTTATATAATGATTTGCTCACGTACTTTTAATGATAAAACAAAAAACACCTCACTACTTTCCTGTATTATGTAGCCAACTAATATTTCATTTACAAAAAACAATTTAACTTTTTGTTTTTCAAGTATAATAATTTGCAACACAAACTAAATTAAAAGATGCATCTAAAGCTACTGTGGTAGCAGTTTCAAAACTGTGGATTATCATTACAATTCAGTTAATGCACTGCATTAGGTAGAAGAAATTTCTGATATCAATTGGTAAGGAGGTATTGTTATCAAGCTTATAGAAAATTTTAAATCAATCTTTGAAGTAGTGTGATATTTTTTATTTTCAATTTGAACTAGTGGCGCAATTTAATTTCAACTTATTGTCATTTTTATTTCCTTTCAATGCTTGTTCTGATAAAAATGGCCTGTTGGCTTGGTAACCAAAGTCATTCTTTTCCAAGCTGAATGTGAATTTTCTAATAACTGGGGACCAAACTCCGCTTACATTGCTCATAAAACGTGCACATTATTCATAATTAATTCATTTGATACTTGTAAAGGCTATGTTTTTTCTATAATATTTTTTGAACAAAAAATGGAAAGTTCTAACTCACTTTAGTTACTGTTTGAATTCATGCAATGAGGGCAATTGATTAGAATTGCATTTCAGAAAATGATCATTGACTATTATTCTATATTGAATTAATAACACTTATCGTTTAGCTTTTGCAATTGCAATTTCATATTTCAGTATTTTATCTTCTACATGAAAAGAAGAACAATTATATTGTCACAAGTGTCATTGTTTAAAAGTAAATTAAATTGAATTGTCAAATCAAATTTGATTCATTTAAAATGTTAAATGCAAATATACAATTCTACACAAACATTCTATATCAGCATTAAAAACAAATTAAAAAATTGTAGAACCTTAACCGTGCAGATTTTGACTTGTGTCACTGCTCAACAGTGCTCAAAAATTAGTGTTTCTTTGGTAACTTACTTACCGCAATTACAAGTGATGCTTCGCATGCAGCTTGTGGCTCAATGTAAAAATTTACAATCTCGTTATATATTGGTGAACAACGCCCGTACTTTACAGTCGTAGTACGTTTCTCACATTCTCCATTTTGTTGTACTAGCCATATAATTGCAAAGGAATCTAAAAAAAGAGATTATTTCTTAATTATGTTTTATTGACATTGCTTTTGTCATCACTAAAGTACCTATTGGACTGTCAGGAGGTGAAAGTTCTTTCGCTTGCAACACGTACACCGTCAATCGGCATTGCTCTGGTTGGTACATCAAAGCAACAAACAGTTTGCCAGAGCATCGTGTCTGAAATTCATATACTGATTTATTCTTTTATGATTCTTATATATCATTATTTTTTTAAGTATATCCCATGAAAATATCAACATGCAGTTTAAGAAGCTTTATGAACAATTGGTTTTCATCTCTAAATAATATCTTTAAAAATACATTTATCAAGTTGTAAGAAAAATGAAAAAATAATCTCTTTTATAAATAATTATAAAAAATAAACATCTGCTCACCTCTTTCACAGAATTCGTTTCAGATCCAGAGTGCAAGCCAACTTGTTTCAACGATGAAATTACTTGTGACACTGGATCTCCTCCTCCGACTTGCATTGTATCATAATGTGACCATCGTACATGCAATGCCTGCTTCTTCAGTCGGTTTCCTAAATAAATTTTTGCGCATTACAATTTTTCAAGACAAATTATACATAATAAAAAGAGCTGCAAAAATTCAGAACGCAGTTGTTGTTTAGCTTTTCATTGTAGATGTACAGTTTCTACCTGTTGGGGTTTCAAGATTCCTGTGAACAATTGGCTGCATAGAAAAAGCTCTTCGGCCGTCCACTTGAAATGTATTATTGTGCTTTGCTTTCCTATGTCCACCTGAGCCTCGTTTATGTCCACTAAAGTTTACATTACCCAAAATCATCTTATTTAACAAACAGTGATCCATACTGAACTTTCACTGCGACAGATCAGAATAAAAGCAATTAGCAAAAAGAACTACTTTAATAAAACACTCTGAAAGGCTGTCACAAGTTCAGCTGATTGTCAGAGACAAAACGATGGGAGGGAAGTCAACAAAATTGCAAAATGCATTACTTGTGCTGACTGCCCTCATATTCAATGCTGAATCGATGATTGGCACTGGACCGTGAAAACGCTATTCATACTATAATCTCTTAACCTAATACTTCATTAACAGTCAATCAAGCAATTATCCCATTAATTAATTGTTTCTTAGTCAGTGTTTTGTAGTTTTTGTTAAATTAAATCAGCATGGATAGCAAATCTTTTTAAATGATAACTGAAAAGACATTATTCATTTTCAATCTTAATGCAGTCCAACTAAACTTTTCTGTAAGTTAAGGAAATGGAATTGAAAACATAAGTGTCATTTTTTCGAAGAAAAGCAATGCAATTACGATGTCAGTGAATGCACCATACTTCTTCCGTTTTAAGTTTTTAAAGAAAACGGAAAAGCACATATATACATTATTTTAAAACGATGTAAAATAGATTGGTTCCATAAAATCAATATAGTACACAGCAGGGAGTGATGATAGCAGGAGTTCCAGCAGACATATATATCAGAATAATGAATCAAGTAATGATTGGATATCATGCAGAGCAAGGTTAGATGCGCATAAAGAACTTTGCCTAATTGTCTGTACAAAGAAATGTTTGAGAAAAGCATCATTACTATAACACAGCTATGATGATAAAATTTTTAGCAATTTTAGAAAGAGCTTATTAATGCTTCACGGAACGTGTTTTGAATCACAGTTCAATCACAGATATTTCATTTTATGAAAACAATAACAGAGTAAATTTGTCACATTGTTTTCAAAGTTGCCAGTATTTAAATTTATTCTTGCACTTTTATCATCATATTATAATCATTACAAAAAAATATTTATAAAACACCAAGATACTCTGATTTTAGCATGCATATTCTTCTTATGAATTATTAAATTCTTCATTTAATTGTTACACTTTAATTATTTTGCACAGTTTAAAGATGGGACTCTTTTTTTCAAATTTAAACCACTTGCTTATTGTAGAAATATTGCCATCCATATACACTTACATATAGTAAATAATACTTTATATTTAGAATGAAATGTATGTACTTTATTAATATAAAGTAATTATTTTCAGAATTTCAAAACTTATGCCTGAATTCTTGAGAAAAAGTTTAACTCTATTACATGAACATATATAGGTGATTGTTCTTGTTTTCGTAATAAATAACTAACAAACAAGTGCAGCAAGTGTATGAAAATATCAAACCATCATTTAATTAAAGAGAAATGAAACTTTTACTTTAATCCAACCTTGCAAAATAAAATTTATTTTCCATTTAAATATAAGCTAGCATTTTAAAATCAATTGTGCACACTTTATTGACATTTTTGCAAAATAACTGACATCTTAATATTAAATTATTTAAGCTCCACTTAATTAATTAGGAAAAGTGATTTTATTTTGCTTCTTCAAAAACATAATTTTAAATAAAACATTCCTCAATTCTTTATTCAGAAGTGTGCTTTAACTGCTTGCTTTTTAATTACTAATTTGCATAAAAGATAACTCTGCTGTCTAATTCAGTAATACACCTCAACAAGCATTTCTGTCAAGTGTGAAAAGGTAGCAGAATGGAAAACGATCAAAATTTGTTCTTTAAAAAGAAAAGTTTTCAGCGTTGCAAATATTTTACGACTCTTAAATTTGTGCACGTAGAATTAATATCATACATTTATTATAATACATATTGCAATGCAGGTTACAATCTTTTATGAATTGAATTAATGCACAAATGCAAATTTCCAATAACTATATTACTGATGAAGTTAATATGAAACTGCAAATTTAAACGAGTATGTAAGATGACTGATTTTAATCATTATAACCAATCTCCTTAATCTTTTTAATCAAATAGATAGTCTTCAATGTAGCTATATGTAAATGCTGTTCAGTATCTTAAGTTACATACATAGTTGCTCCCATTTTATAGCTTTTAATTAAACCTACCACATAAAAAACTGTTCAATTTCAATTCACAAAACAAAATAATTATATGGCCAAAAATGCATCTTATTGCATAGATGTTATTGTATTAAAATAAAAATAAATAAATCACATCACAAATCACATATTCAAACAATTAGATTAAAAAAATAGCTTTATTTCACATTCTGTGATGAATAACACCCTGCTCTTGCTCTTCATATTACCGTAATAACCACTTTGTCGCAAAAATCAAAGACTAATTTTTACAATTCGATTCATTTTTTTAAATTGTTAAAAGAGTGAAAGTTAATTAAATAGTGTAATTTATTATTTTGTACTGTGCAGTGAATGTGCTTAAAAACAAATAAAAAAATTAATCTTTTTTATTAATAAAATTCTTTTATTCTTGCTCATATAATAATAACGTCTTACAAATGGATATTAAAAGAAATATAAAATGGAAAATGTCTTAAAACTGTTTGATATATATTTACAAAATTTTAAGTCGTTTATTAGGCTTTATGCATTTCATTGGTAGAACAAGCAAATTCTCTCAACTGCTGTCGTTGCACTTTTACTAGCAATTTAATCTGAATAAAATCATGAAATCAAAATAACGGAAAAATAAGATGATTTTTTAAATATATTTTCTTTATGAGCGCATTTCAGACTTATTAACAAACTATTTAGCTTTTTTAAGCATCACAAAAAATTTCCTTGACAAAAGATACTTCGTTTTTATCGATGACTAAAGCACTTGCTAGTTAAGCATATCAAACACATTCAACAGTTGTTTCAAGATCTGATTGTGCATGCATATCTTCAAATACATAATCAAGTAATAATCTATTACTGTGTCCACAAAACTGCTATATTAAAAAATGGATAAAATTCACTGCAAACTTTTCATGCGCATCTATTATTTCAGTTACATAAACGTTTTTACATGATATGCAAAAAAGCGGATATGAACAAGAGTAAAACTTTAATTATTTGTAATGAAGGAAGTTAAAAAAAAGCTATTATGCTATGTTATTGCATACGATTATGCAGAATGCACACGTCAGCTCTACAGCACAGTATGTATATGTATATGTAAAATTTTTATAAAAATGTTTCTCCTGAAATACATAATGACTTGTGGGAAAGCTATTACTCTACATTTTACATACAGATTACAGATATACATATATACATATATAATGGAGGTTATATACATATTGCACTATGCACGTAAAAAGTAATTTATAAGGGTTACATTTCACATTTGATTCTTTAAATAAACAACAGCCTGATTTTATTGATAACAGCGTCAGTGAAACAATAAAAATGCCACAGTTATTTATTTTTCTACAATATTAAATTTAAAAAAATAAACTGAAAATTAATTCAATTTCCGTAACTTCCTTGTAATCATCAGGAAATTAATATTCAAATGAAAAGATAATCTCTCACTGAATCGCAGATTTCAATATTACGCAATATTACTCTGTTATGAGTATTTTTAAAATAAATTCAAATGTATTTTAGTTTCAGCTTGAGGTAAATGAAATTATTTATTTAGTATCGCCTGTTGTTGCAATTGATATTCATCTTTCCGTATTGTGTGTGACCGCTCAGTTCTGACGTTGAAATGCAATTTCGCCTTTATGCCTTGGGAAAGGGGCGCTCAATATCACGTCCAGAAACAATTTTTCGAAATTAACAAAAATATTGCAATATATTAATTTTTTTCTGAATCTCAGTATAAAAAAATAACAGAAAATAAGCATAAGTTGATAAACTTGTTTCATATGCCTGTTATATTGTGCATCAGTTGCATTGTCATCATTTCTACACATTACACAGTAAACATTTCTAAATAAATAATTTTAAAAATTATCTTTCCATGATCAAGCAATCGCAATTAAATAAAGCTATTAATTAAATGAAAAGATACAAATGCTTATTTAGTGTGCGTGTGAAGAAATTTAAAACTGAATTAAAAATATCAAGCAGGTATACCTGAGTGTTTTGAAGCGCGACTTGCGACTATTGAAATAGCAGTATCCATTTCATTTGTTGCTTCTTTAGTTAACATCCCGATAAAAATATTGAATAACTGAATAGTCAGATATCAAGCAGAATGTGCGAACATGTCGATTATTATTCATTAATCATAAATGACTACTTTCTTAATAATAACTGCCTTAAATTTTCTCAAACTTCCCCCTGTGCTTAGTGCCTGCCGGCAGTTGTTGCTGCGCTGCATATATGCATAAGAATTGCTGAACAGCGCAATTGAACATTCAGATGATTTTAATGCTTTGGCTAAATTTAGTATAGCTATTAATTCCTGGTGTAGTGGACTTGGGCTAAGAATTGCACAAGGTTGTCCATCTTATTGCCGTCAAAATCAATGCCATAATATCACTGATGAACAGACATTATTTGCCGTTATGACGGTTGAATAGATATTTTTCGACCAATTTAGATGCACAAAATAAAATTTAGAAATATAAAAGCTCAATCAAACAGCTGGAATTATTTTTCAACAATTGTCTTCATATTATTGAATGTTATTAACCATCTGAAATAATGATTGACCTTTAAAAATCGTATTTTTTTGATGAAAACAATTCATATAACTCTAATGTAATAAAAGTAAAACATCTTTTTTATAAATATATTTTTGTTTAAATTGATGAAATTAAAAAATGCAATTGTAAGTATCAAATTAAATAATAAAAGTTTTGTCGCATTGTTTGAGGAAGTGTATGTATGAACAGTAGTGCAAATAATTCATAAATTGTATAAAAACAAAGACATAATACTACTACATAGCGTGTTCTTAGAGAACAAAAATGCAATGTCAAGTTGATCTTAAGTGGTTTTTCTAAAGATTAATTAGAAAGCATTAGGAGAAAATTGATTTTTTTCTGTTTATTCAATGGATTAAGCAATGTTTAATGAAGGATCTATTTTCAACATTTCAAAAACGCAAAAAATATAATTATATAATTTCAGACGTATATATTTAATAATTAATTTCCGTTTATACCAAACTCGTGTTATAAAACTGCTTTAATATTTTACTTGAATTAAAATTTCCAACTAAAAAGCCTTCGAATAAATCAGCAAAAACTCAATTATAACGGTTTTAATGCTAATTTATTCTAAATATCAGCTCGATTAAAAGTGATATCAAAGAGCAACCAGTAGATGAAGTACAACATTTTAAATACTGTAAGATATAATTGATTGAAGTTTTTACTGTTCATCTAATCAAAACATTAAATCATGAATAAATTCAAAGTTGCGCAACTGTTGCTTTTGTCAACACGCAATTTTTGAATACTCTTTAACTTATTTAAATATACAATTATTGATCAACTTAACATCAAATAACAACAACACATAATCCGATGATGTCTAAATGTGTTCAATTGTAATAAAAAGAAGAAAAAAGAAAAATACAATGCTGATCCTTACGTACTATAAACGAATAAATTCACGCCGCAGCAACATTAGCAATCATTTGTACGTTTTAATTTGAATCATTTAAAAAAATAATTTGACAATCTGGTCAACCAAAATAAACTGCTGCTAGAGAAAATTGCGTTTGATGTGCAAACGAATTTTAATGAAGCAAATCCATAAAAACTTATTACAAAATGTTGAAACATTTTAAATTGTATTCAAAAAAAAAAAATTCACGCGAACCGCTGCTGAAAGTAGTACTGTAATGCGCGTCGTGAAATGGACAAGATTAATTGCCGCAGAATTGTATGCAAATATTTTTCGTAACAAATTGAACTATCCAAAAAATAAATTCACTTGACAAATTTACAGTGTTGCATTTCATGATCATTTACAATATTTAAAACGTGACATTTTATTATTATTATTATTATTATTACTGAATTTAGCCAGTGACAATGATGACAGATATGATTGAATAATTGAAACCCAATGAACAAGAAGCATCGCAGGCGTGCGTTTATCATTTTCATTAATATTAAAAACTGTTTAATGGAACAATCAACTCATTATCATTGGGCAAAATTTGATACAATTTTCAATAGAACAATTTAAGAATAAAAAATTACAAAACAGACAAATCAAATAGTAAAATCTACTTACTGAACATCAGATGCCGTTCTGTCGACGTGTTGTAGAATATCTATTGCAGCAACAAGTGGCAAAGTGATTTCAATGATGATACAATTAAATGCAGCTTTCTTGTATGAGCTTTTTTAAACCGGCGACCAAGCCGCCCTCTGTTTCGTACTGCTCAAGCGTTGTGGCCATTTTGATGGAAAGATTCCGGCAAGTTTCCCATCTCGTCCAACCAACTGCCGACGACTGCCATTACGCCAATTAACTGCCGAGCGCTGATTGATGCAAATTTTTTATTCACATTGTTTTGACTGGCCTTTTCGCGCCTGTCTGCATTTTTGCGCAAATTGAAAGCAAATTCAAATTCAAGAGAAAAAGAGAAAGAAAATTTTTTCTTTTAATTTTGTAATTTCTTTTGATCTGAAATTCCAATAGCCTATTTCAAGGCCAATTTAGCTTCCTCTTTCCACTCGTCAAACAGTCCTCTTCACTTGACTTATGGTTTATTTGTCTGTTTGTTTATTTATTTGTTGTTTTTCACCAAAACAAAAATTTATTCGCAAAACATTGCCCGGAATAAATTTTTCCAATAAAATTATGCACTTGTTCACGCTCAGGGCAGAAATAAATCTTTCTCGACGATCAACTTTCATTTGACTTTTATTTTTATCCTTTTTTTAATTAAAAAAATAGAACCTGACTGTCATTACAGTGCAAAAAAACAACAACAACAAATACTTGAACGGATGGAATGTTGGAAAACAATTCTGATCAATTTGAATTTAATCTCTTTATTGATTTGTTTTTTTTCCTTTTATTATCTTCTCTATCAGTTTAATGTTACAGTACAAATAGGAGAATGATGAAAACAACAAGCTAGCATCGAAAAATCATCTCTGTTCTGTTGTCTTTAAATTGAATACCAATTCAATCAAAAGTATAATATCCGATTTTTGTTCTTCGCTTCAGATTTGATCGCATTGTCTTATTAAAACTGATTCATCAATTGAATTCAAAATATTTCATTTCAACATGTATATCCGTTTGCAAAAAAGTTACATAAATGGCGGGAAATTTGGAATTTTTTTTATTGTAGAGCTATTTTCTAAAAAAATAATTTTTTGTCAATGCAATCTTATTTCCTGCATTTATTAATCAGTTTTTCTTCCTTTTATATTTTTTGTAATAAGAGAAACGCTCTCAGCAATTGTAAATAATTATAATTAAATTTGAAAATTTAACGCTCGTTACAGATGCAACAAGATGTAACGAGCTTTGTTGTCATCGTGCTTTTCTTATTTTCTACCCTATTAGTGTTTAAATTACGCAGCTTGCTATTTTGCCCTCATCTCTCTTTCTCGCTCTGTTATCAACTGCATATTTGAGAGATAAAGCCAACAATTGAATATTGCAATACGACACTGACTGCATTGTTCACACACCTTGCTGACATAATGTAAGTCAATCAGTTTACAGAGCACCGATGACGCTGACTAGATGCATCTAATCACAATGCAGAGATATATTACAGGAGAATGCCGGCTTTTTATTATCTGTCTATGTGAATTCATATCTGATAATGCTCAATGCAACTGTCTACGTAAAGCTGTTATTAGTTTCTTGGTTCAGAAGCACTACTTTTAGGACAAGAACAAGAGTTAAACAAATTTGCTAGGTTGATTTGCATTTTGCAATAAAAAAATACTGATATGTTCAATAATGCTATTTAAATCAACTGCACTTACTGTAAACTGAATTTTACGAAAAAAAACAATCAGAATAGAAAACAATTTCAAACAACAGTAACTTTCGCCATTCTTTTAAACCTGTATATCATTACATTATACTGTGTTTGACAGGTTATGGATGTTGTATTAAGAATAATTTCAGTTAATTTTTAAATTTGGAAACAATGCAATTAATCATTTATATTTAATTTTAAAATTACTACCATTGGGTTTAATTTTGCAACCAGGTATGCATTTGAAATTTCTGTTGTAACTGTTCACTCGTTTGAACATGTTAATATCTTCATTCATTTTATACATATTTTGTAAATTTAAATACAATTTTAAGTTAAAATCAAATAATTTTATAAAGTTTTTTTTCAAAATTAATATTGCAGTTTATATCTTAGCATTTCAATTGTAACCTTAATTGATTATTTCATTATTGTTGAAGTTATCTGCTGATTTTGCTAATATTTTTTTACGGTTTGTTTTTCAAGTTCACGAGTGGTTTTTATGAAATGGCTAAGAAACCGTCCACATTTTGCAATCATGCTGTGGATGAAAAAGCTGATGATGCTGAACCTCAAGAAACTGCCAAAGAAAAATATCGGAAATTGAAGCGTCGGTTCAAAATGCTCGTTTTTGTACGTGCATTTTTCTAGAACATAATTTTATTTATTGATTAAATGTATAACTTTTTCATGTTCATAATTATTTGTTTAATAGCGTAATTTATGTGCAGTGTATTAATTATTTTTGAAATTACTTTATTTTACAGGAGAATGAAGGCTATCACGAAGAACTACGAAATTTACAACGAAGACTTTTAAAGCTTACAAGGGATAAAAAGTATTTTATTATTGATCTAAATTTTGTTTTTATTTAATGTAACACTGCTTTTGTTTTTAGCTTCATCATGGAACGACTGCTGTATTTTGAAAGACCTAGTGATTCGTCAGACGATTCTGATGTTACGGTGGAAAAGCCGAAGAAACGGTTTGCTGTCAGATTTCTCTAATTATAGAGTGAATAAAATGATTGTTTTTAGAAAGCGCAGTAAAAATGTGGATGGTGATGATGAAAAGAAAAATGTGGCCAAAGAAAGAAAATCATTAGCGTGCAGTCCTACAGTATGCCAAGATTCTGAAAATGCAAAAGTTGATAAGCTGCCTGATTTGGTTCCAACGGAAGCTAACAAGAAGCGTCAAAGTGTTCCAAAAGTTATTACAGCAGAGAATTGTTTATCGCACACTGATGCGGCCACTAAAAAGAAGAATAGCATATAAATACTTCTGCCTTTTTGGAACATGATATTGAATGGGTTTACTTTTTGTTTACATTGTCTACTGTGACTATCCACTATTGATTTATCTCATTGCAACGATTAAATTGTTAGCTGCATTTTACTAATTTTTAAATTTCTTCATGAAACCTTTCAAATTTTAAAAATGAATGAATGTATTAAATTATTATCTTTGACGTTACAGTTTAAATAAGATACAAAAAAAGATGTTGACCGACGAGGTGGCCGAGTGGTTAAGGCGATGGACTGCTAATCCATTGGGGTTTCCCCGCGTGAGTTCGAATCTCATCCTCGTCGTAGCGTTTTCTGATTTTACTGTAAAATAATTTCATTTCTTTATTACTGTCATCATTGCTGAATATGAATATATGAATATTGTATACAGCTCATGCTGAATATAATACATATGAATATGATGAATATTATGAATCAGTAACTAATTGTTTATCTTCATTCATTTAGAAAAATTGCAACACATAAAAATATTAAAATTACATTTTTCGCTTTCGTTCAATTAACTTAAATGTTTAAATTGCCTGTTTTAAAATTCGCCGACATCATGCCCTTCAGTTTTGAATTTTTTCATAGCAAAACTTTTCAAATTTTTTTTTACTTTATACTGTGTATGTAGCATTACAACTTTTTAAAAAATATTTTATCATTCATTTGCGATTTTTACTTTTTTATATAAAAATTAATGCAGCAGAAATTCAAACTGTACCAACGATGTAATGCAGGCCAATTTATGATGAGCTTTCTCCCAACAGTTCATCAATCAGACTCGACCAAAATTTAATCCTTTCAATAACACACTACACACTATCAACTACAACTCATCAACATATAACAATATAAAATTTACGAAAGTACTGGAAAATTCAGTCAATACATATATTAGAGTTCATCGGTAATGTTGATGATGATAAAAGCAGAAAGCGCAGCCAAATTGAAACAGCCGTTACGTTGCTTCTGAAAAAGTAAATTAAATCACTAAAAACACGAAATGATTTCAAAAAGTTTAAATGATTAATTTATAAAGTTACTGCTCAATTAACCAGTAAATTGTGTTGAAAAATATTTTTTACACCTAACTTTTTACACTTAGATTTAGAACAAATCATCAAGAAAGCAGAAAGAATATTAAATTGAAGTACCTTGATTAGGTATCGTTGATGTGTCGTTGTTGGTGGCTGGCTTTCCCTGAATACACAATAAATTACAACAAAACAGTAAATAAAAATATACTCACATTCGATGGAATGTTAAACGTAAGATTGTTCAACTTTTCTTGACACTCTGCTTTTTCAAAATTCAACTGAGTAGCAAGATTGTTCTTCGTGCTCTCCAGCGCTTCAAAATCCTTTTGCAATTCTTTCAACTGTTGTTTCATATTCTCCAATTCACGCTGATATTTAAATGAAATTCATCATAAGAATATGTACAAAAATACTTTTCTGTAAATTTCCCAGAAAATGCTTCAATAAAATATAAATATACAACAAAGTTACTATTAGAACACGAATACGTAACAGACAACAATATTTCAAATTACATACCTGAAATGATATACGCTGATTTGCGTTTGCATTCTTCGCTTCGGCAATTTTCTTCTTCACATCTTAAAAGTGCACATTGTACATTATTATGTTTAAATTGTTCCATACCATTCTGCAGTTGTTCTTCTGCCTCTATCTTTTCTTTCAAATTCTTTTGCAATCTCAACTTTTGCTGGTAAACAACTAAAATGCAGGCTGCTTTTAGAAAGCATGTTTCCAAGCTTCATCAACTTATTTTCAGTAAACTTAGAACTTAATACGCACCTTGCAACTGTGCAGAGACTGAGTCCAAAGTTTCCTTCAACTTTTTCGCATCTTCGATATAAACAGATTGCAACAATACCCTTTCCCTGTATAAATGATAACAAACAATAACCAAAAAAAAGACCAAAGCAAACAATATGAATTTCTGCCAATGGCTTGAATGACCTCGAGTTGGTGGATGAGGCATTGTTTTCAATTTCTTTTTACGCAGAACACTAAAAACTAAACTTAATGCTTAACTACCAACAAAACTACCCTAAATAAATAAACAAACATTTTTTAAGATACCATAAAATAAATTGACAAACAGGTACAATTAAAGTGGGTTTTTATTTATGTAAAATTGAGACAACAGTGCAAATTTTAATAGAAATAGATATATAATATAACTTTTTAAAATAACTTTTTAAAAGTAATTAAGTTATACTTTAAACAGTTAAACGCAACATTTTCACTTGATTTTTTCTTTGAAATTTTAAATTTATTGTTGGTGCTTTCAAATTAAAATCCTTTGAGCAGTGTCAAAATTATTATTAAACTTTATTCATTTTTTAATCACATTTTTTGTCATAGTGTAATTTATTTTTTCAGCAATCAAAATTAAAAATACTTTACACTTGTCCAAGTTTTTTGTTATTTATGTTTGTACTTGAATGTCAGATAGAAGATACTGCAGTGGCTTTTATTAACTTATTTGTTTTCAAAGTGAAGTACGCACTGTTTTTTTATTTGGGAAATTTGCATTAATTTGCTTTATATTTCTATAACATTATCACAGTGAATTCGTTTTGCTTCATCAATTTTCTGAAGTGTTCCATTTCATTTGTTCATCATTTATAAAGTATGTTTTCCAGCAATGAATGTTACTGTAATACTGATCGATAAGTAACGCTCAATTATGACCTATATTTAATAAATTGTATTCTTAAGGCAGATTAGTTTTATTCCATTTACTATATTACTATTTACTACCGTAGACATTTTCTGCATACAATTAGGTTATGATAATTAATTCCTTTATAACATTTTGATTTACTTTCCAATAATTAATCGTAAGTTCTGCAATTGCTTCTAATTCTTCAGATTTGAATGTGTATTTTAACTAGATGCATCGCATTTTAAATATTCCAGTGCTGTAAGTCAGAATTTTATAATGTATTCTTATGTATTTACCTTAAACAAACTTTATTAAACTTTCATGGATTGATGATTCATTTTGATGAATTGCATGTTCGTAATTTTAAAAATTATTTATTATCGTAAATCTTGGATACATATTTGTAAAGTTTGAAAATAATCTGCTAATGTTGGTTATAAATATAACGATAATTGCAATGCATAGATTTTACTTGCAGATTTTATTGTTTTAGGCTAATGCAAATATGAGTGAAGACGAATATACAGACAGTGATTCAGTTTCAACAAGATCAGTTGAATATCGACGTCATCTGAGGTAAACGAGTTTGATTTTTATATTGCCATTCACATTTTCAATACGATACATTTTAGAATTAAACATTATGAGAGAATTTATCCTGAAAATTTCAACATGGATTCCACGTTGCCATCTGCCATGCCACCAATTAGCGTCATTCGATTTACTCCGCATTCTAATTTCTTAGCTTGCGGAAGTGCCATTGATGATCGAGTTTTTATGTATAATACCATCAGCAGAACCTGCGACAGAGTGTTCAACACTGCAATGGGTGCTCATAATGACATGTTGTGGATGAGAAATGGTGAAAATTTTTTCGTTGCCACTGCTGCTGCGAAATTAGGTTTAGTAAATTTGGAAAGAGGTATGACAGTGCTTGAATACAGAGGTCATAAAGGCGGTGTCAACAGTTGTTCATTAAATGCCCAAGAAAATATAATAATATCCGCTTGTGCAGATGAGAAGCTGCGCTTGTTTGACATGGACACTGGCTGTTTGCTTCAAACGATGACGGCGCATCGATCTCCAGTAGCTTGTGTCCATTATAATCCATATCCATTAATGTTTTGTTCAGGCGGGTTGGATGGTTCTGTTCGTATCTGGGATGCGAACAATGCAACATGTGTACGAACTTTGATGCTTGATCCCAGTTCACGTGCTCCGGTATCGTTGGCCCGTTTCACTCCGAATGGCCTGTTTTTAGTTGTCTCATATATGAACGGTGAAATTCGTGTCTGGGATATAAGCATTGAAAAAACGATTAAACTGTTTCGAGGTCACACATGCGAGAGATACAGCGCAGAATTTGATTTCGACAACACTGGCAGATGGATTCTTGCAGGGTCTGAAGATAATCATGTTTACGTATGGGACTGGATCACGGAAGAAGTGGAAAGTTGTCTTACGGGACACACGGATCCAGTATCATCTCTTGTTTACCATCCAGAGAAGCCGATATTCGCCAGTAGCTCTTTAGGCGGTCAGCTGTGTGAAGCTGTCGTTTGGGAGCGCAAGGAAGATAAAGATGTACAGGGTGTGATTGAACTTCCAATTTATGAGGAAGTGATCTGCTTGACTGAGAGTGAAGAGAGTTCTAAAACATCCGAAGTCTCGAGTATTGTTCAAGAAGAGCAGCCCTATGTTGAAAATGTTGAAATTGAATTTGAAGCTGAAGCTGAAGCTGAAGCCGAAGCCGAAGCTGAAACTGAAACTGAAGAGGACAGTCCAGTTGAGAGATATGAAGATTATAGAGGCTATTTCCTTGCTTGTTCTTCTGACATTCCATTTAGCGAAGACAGTTCGACCGAGGACACGCTATCGGCTTATTCTGTTTGAACCGATTTCTTATGTTTTTTTTTCTGCAATGCACTGTTTATTCAATAAAATGTTTTATGAAATTCTGAAACAGAGAGTAATTTATGAAGAATGAAACATTTGTTTCATCATCTTTAAAATGTATACAAACTTATGTATGACGGCGTATTTCTGCTAGTCGAACGTGTTAGACTTTGTATTTATATATTGAAACAACCAACGTATCTGTTGAAAAGATTTGCCACTATAATAGTTAAAAAGTTATAAAATTGTAACATAAAATTCAAAATCTATACATATTGATGGCCTTTTTGAATAAAAATGAAATTATGCTTATTGCACTAGGTTATTTATGTCTTGTTAAATGTCAAAATTTACATTTTGCTGTCCAAAAAGTTATACGTAATATACATTTCTAAAAGTAATTTTCACTTTCATATTTCAGTAAGTACTTTAAACTATCAATTTCCCCCGAATTAAGAATAATAATACGTGAAAATGTGTTAATTAAGGTTAATCTGTAATAAAACTGAAAATCAAGCTCCAATTATTATAATAATAAAACAGGCGAATGGTGCATGTTCTCAAAAATTTATAAATTATCAACATATAAATTAAATAATTATTTTTATTCAATCGTAATTTAAATTTTTATTTAACGTTTTATGAGCAAAATATGTTGTTTTGTATCATGCTATATTTTAACATTTAAAACTTTTAATTGAAAGCACAGAAACCTATATAGAATAATGCCGAAGATGATAATTTGTTATTAATAATCATAATATTTCTTTCTACTATTAAACACTTAATATGTAAATGTTTATCAGAATGTATTCTTGATGATGGTAAAATTGTGTTCATAAAATTCGCATTTTTCATATTCTCTAAAAGTAAAAGTGAAATAGCATAGCATTCGCTATTGTACATATCTATCATCATGTCGACTAACTGATATGGTAATTTTTTGAACTAATTTAATAGCAAATTTCAAATGCAGCCTAACATTTTACAAATGGATATTGGTCATTAATTTGTTGCTTGATCAAAAAGTATCAAATTATTCCTCAGTTTACATAAATGACCATTTTTATTGTTCACATAACTGCAAAGCAACGAAACCTCAGGCACTGTATACAAAACTTTCAAAGCGAACAAAGCGTAGGCAATCATTATGAATATACAGTACTCCCGCTTTATAATTGATTGCAAAAATTTCAGATATATTGTCAGCTGTTGTGCTTGTCAATATTTTTAATGTTGACAGACTAATGAAGAAATTTGCTTTATATTCTCAAACATTTAAACTTGGAAATTCCAATCATTAAACGAATTTATGTTCGTTTCTTGATGGTTTTGTTCTTAAATGAATTTTGAATTTGTTATGTTATTTTTTTGTTTCATTCCAAAGCAATTTCTATTTCCATACTAATACAAGTAAAATGAATCACCAGTGCAATACATATCTTGTACCCGCTAATATTTTTTGTGGTTTGATACCTGCTCCAGGTAAGGGACGTTTTAATTGTCAGATCATGATTTTGTTTACTTTGTTGTTGATTTTCTCTTTATACAATTTTAGAGTTTGAACAACTTTTACCTTTACCCACTTGCCAGTATGGTAAACATGAAATAGATCGTTGTCTGTTGTTTCATTTAAAAGTTTATTATGATGCTGTGAAATGCTTATCTGTGAATAGCGCTGAAATTGCTCGTCCAATCTTTGATAGCTTATGCAGAACTTCTGTCGATCATGTGTAAAACAATTTGTTTCAGCTGTCTCTTCAACTGCAGTTAAAATTGAATTTTCTCATACTTGTTTAGAGTATTGAAAAAAAGTATAAATCAGCTTTCCCCAAGTATAAATATGGCATATTGTGACGTGCTGCAAAAATACGTTAAAGATCTCAGCAACCAGTTGTTGGAATCTCCAAACAGATTGTTTATTGAACCTAAACAGGTAAAAGTATAAACATTCCATTTCACACGATTAACTTCATTTTTCTACAAAAGGAGCGAATTATTTAGAAATGAATATGAAAAAATGTGAATTTTATGCATGTTATTAACAGAAATGCCGAAATTTTTACTAAAAGTGACTTGTTAAATAATTTGAATTATTCATATTATTCAAAACGTTTGCGACGAAACAAGTTAATACTGTTTGTTCACGATTTATTTTGCATGTACAGCTATGGTTTTTTAGTTAAACGAAACTAGAAACGTAGTTTGTTGCATTGGAATAATTTCTACACGATTTCTTGTTTTATATCTTTTGAAATTCACACGCAATTTCATAATGTCCCATTTCCATGCTATCTTCATGAACACGGTCACAATTATTACTGTATTTGATTTGCAAGTTCTATTTTACTTTATGTGTATTATTATTTATAAAATAATTATTTATAAATTCTGTAATCTCAAAAAATATTATTATTATTTTTTTTGTTTTAATTTTAATTACCATTTTATCGTATAATGAAAGAAGTACATAAATGTAAACAAATGTTACTTACTTAATTAATGAAATTGAATAAATTGAAATTTCACAAAATAATGTTTAATTTTGTTTAAATTTAATTTTTTTGTGTTATTTTTTAAATTAAAAAACTATTAAAAGTGCTTCTGCTTAAAAATAAACAAAAAAATTTATCCCAACATAATAAGTAGCGTGAAAGAGTTTTCAATTTGGAAATTTTGATTTGTCAAAAATTTTTAAATTATTTTTGTTTATTCAATACAATTACTGGCGATCGTTTTCTAGGGAGATGTGCATCAGAATGGCAGTGGAAATTCGAAAACTGTATTGGATGCGCAGGTAAGTGGACGAAAACAAGTCGGAAAAGACGAACGCGCCGACGGCGAATCTTCAGTGGAAAATACGTTGTCTGCCAGGTTGTCGGTTGGCGCGTGCGATTTAACGGTGAGTGAATTTTGAGTGAACAGTTTCCGTTGGCTGGACATTGTCCATAAGTAGTGGTTGTTGTTCAGCTTGAAGCGACCACCCAGGGCGAACATTTTGTTGAATTTGAAACCACGTCGAGCGGTTCGTTTATGGACAAAAGGGACAGACAGGAGTGCGTCCGCAAGAAGATACTGTCAATTGGCAAACAGCCGAAGGCGATGATGAGGAAGAAGAAGGATATAGTGTCGGAATTGTTCGACTCGCTGACACCCGGCTCCAGGTATTTCGCCGAAGGTTCGCGACGGCGGCGAGTCGCCCCCAGATCTTACAACGAGGAGCAACTGGTGACCGGTCAGCCTGGTGCCCATGCCGGCATTGCTGGTGATGCGTTTGGGCTGTTTCAGAAGTCCAACTCCTGTGAAGAGTTATCGTTTGGTGAAAGCGAGTCTACTTCAGAGCGTGGTTCACCTTCTTCGCTGAACGCTCATCAGAATCAAACTGTTGAATTCGACGAGCGTCCATTGACTCCACCCGATGGTATGTTAATTTTTTTTCTCTCTCTTTCTCTCTCTCTCTCTCTCTTTTCCCACGTGAATTCTTGTTATTTTGATGTTTCAGTTATACAAGAAAGAGAACGGCAGTGGAATGAAATTATGAAACGTCGCAAAGAGAAAGAACGAAAACGTGCCGAAGCTGGTCAAAATTTGGATGCATTTGGTGAGAAAATTTTCAATTGAATAATTATTGTTTTGAAATTAAATTCAAATAGAACTTGCTCAACTGGAATCGTACAAGAATTTTTGCGTTGCCATTGATGCGGTCTCTGAAATTGCCGAAGAGATGGATATAACAACTGAAACGGGTATTTTGTTTTGTTTTGTTTTGTTTTTTTGTATATTCTATGCTAATTATTTTA
Organism: Trichinella pseudospiralis; assembly: GCA_001447645.1. Taxonomy (NCBI): domain Eukaryota; kingdom Metazoa; phylum Nematoda; class Enoplea; order Trichinellida; family Trichinellidae; genus Trichinella; species Trichinella pseudospiralis. The sequence continues at coordinate 163,097 of JYDV01000030.1, forward strand.
TTTTTGTTGAATTGAATTTCAGCCGATAATGAAGATGAAATACCAGCGGAATATTTGATTCCAAGGAAACTACTAGGAGAACTTTGTTCCGAAGGCACTCGTCTGAAGGCGATCAACGCCATGCATCGCGTTCCACTGGACAAAGTGACCAAAGTGATCACGGTGCTGGACAAGAACGTCAAAGACAGTTTCAAATGCTTGCCCACAGCGTACGAGGTTGGTAGTGTTGGCCGTGCCGTTCAAACGTTGTTTGAAAACAAACAAAAAAAATTGCTTCTCTTTATCCGCAGATTCTCGAAGGTGAAGATACTCCGCTGCGTGAGCAACTCTGCGAACGTCTGCAGAGGTCGGTGGATGCCGCTTACGTGGTTTTGACCGTGATGACCAGCGCTTTCATGCCCAAGCAAGTTTACATAGAAGACGCGATCGAGAGGATCACCTCATGCACGAAATCTATGCTTGAATCTGTAATTTATCCAATATACGATTCCACGTATCGTTTGATTGTCGATTCGAAAGGTGTGATTTTTTTTTCTTTTGTTCTTTTCTATTGCTTTTCTTATTTGTGTTCAGATGGAAAATTGGATGATGCCATGTTGAAAGCGTTGAAAAAAGCAAAAAGTTCCACAAAGAGCAGCAGATCAGTGCAAAAAGTCTACTGTCGCTTGGCAGAGGTGATATCCGCGCTCGGCGAACTAGTCTCGATCCAGTCTCTCACCGACACTACAGTACTGCAGGTACCGTATGCCGGGTTGTGTTGTTGTTTTTTTTTTATTTTTTTGGGGATTAATTTTGTATTTTCACGTAATTTCAGATGTCTTCGCTTGGGGTGAATTCATTTTTCGTGGAAAACATCAGCGACTTGCAGATGAGCTCGTTGAGACTTTTGTCGACCGTGTTCGGCAGGTATGAAAAGCACCGGCAGTTGATTTTGGAAGAAATACTCGCCTCAATGTATCGTTTGCCGACCGCTAAGCGTGGAATCCGCTCTTACAGGCAAGCGAGCAGTGATTGTGCTGAATTTGAGTTTTTTTTCAATTCGTCGGTTGTTAGATTGAATTCCGAATGTTCCATACAAATGGTCACGGCGCTGATTATGCAACTGATGCAGACGATAATTTGTCACGCACTGCGTGTGTCGGACACTGACCGTGCGGGCGATTTGGAGCACAAGCACAACGTTGCCACGTTGGAGGGTCATCAGAAGCAAAAAGTTGCCGAAGAGGTTCGATCGCGGGTGTTGACCGCCTACGAGGTGGCCATCAGGACGGCGCATAATTTTTTGTCCGTCTTTTTGAAAAAGTGACCATTTGTTTGTTGAGGTCAGTTGAAGTGAGATTAAATTTGTGAATTTGGTCATTGCAGATGCACAACCAAGTGCGAAGAAGATTACAAGTCGTTGTTCGAGGATTTTGTGCGCGACTTGTTGTCTGCGTTGAATAGACCCGAATGGCCGGTGGCGGAACTGTTGCTCAAACTGCTCGGCACCGTGTTGCAGAAGCACTGTTGCTCCAAGCAGAGCGAGGTGAACACCCGCGTCGCAGCTCTGGAATATTTGGGCATGGTGGCTGCCCGCATCCGCCGCGATGTCAAGCTTTCCATGAACGAAGATGCGATGCTTGGCAATTTGGTGCGCAAGTTCATTGCCGACGCCAGCTTGTGCAATCCGTTTGAAATTTACGCCAAAGACGGTGAAGAAAATGGACAACAAGATGTGCAGGTTGTTTGTTTGTTTGTGTTTTTATTTTTGTTTATACATTGTTTGCTGTTTGTTGTTGAAGAAGGATGTGGAATTGAAGAAAAAAGTATTGCAGAAAGCGTTGAATTTTTACTTGATGGATCTGCGCAGTCGTCATAACACTATTGAAGTATGCATTATTATTAGTTGTTTTAATTTTGTTTTTTCCAATTTCGATAGTGTAAAATTTTTTCAAGTTCGCTCGTCGATTTCACATTGCTCAGTGGATTCGTGATGTTAGCACGGAGCTTGATCGTAAATTGTCCAGCACCAAAGATGAACATCATTATGACGACGGTACGGTATATGTTTACTTGCTCATCATTGTGAGATTGGCAAATTTTTTTTTTCAGCCGTTGACAGTTTGGCAAGCAAAACTGCCGCCGATCAACAGCGTCATCAGGAAGCATTCCAGCGCGCCAACGAAGCCAAAGCTTTTCTTCTGTCGTTGATCGACGTCGACGACGACGTCTTCTCTTACGTCAAGTTGAGGTACTTTTTTCGTTTTAATTATACTACGATAGACAATATACTAGCGAAAAATAGGCCAGACAAAAATGCAAATTTTTTTTTCATCTGCGCTCCTTTGGCTCACATTATTTTGTAGACAATTTTTTTTCTCGTTTAACGTGGTCAACTTTTTTTTCTTCAAATTTTTTTCGTTCTCTTTTTTGTCATTTTATTTTATCGATATTTTATTTTTCAATTTAAATTATCTCAACTTATTGTTTTATAATTTTTACTTCTCTGAAAACTATTGTAACTTGTTTGTGTGTAAAAAGTGAAAGACAATCCAGTTTTTCGAATCTCACTCCTACCGACAAGTTGAACAAACTTGCGTGTTCATTTGGCGGGAAGTTTGATTTACTTTTTTTTTCTCTTTCATTTTGTTTGTACAGTTGATTTTCAGGTTGTACTGTATTTTGTCTGTCAGTGTTTCTGATCAACACTGTGTATTTTTCAGACGTGAAGCGTTTATTTTGCACGAATCCCAAGCGATCTGCGTTGTTCGATTTTTGGCACGCAAACGTCCGCTGATGCAAAGCTTCGACCGTTACTTGATTCAAGTGAACAACGTTATTTTACGACTGATTGACAAAAAAATGACCGTCGCTTTTTTGTGTTCAGATTATTCGTTTGACCAACGACAATGCCGTGGCCGTGCGTACCAAAGCGATGAAATGTCTGGCGGCGGCGGTTGAAATCGACCCGGAAGTTCTGTCCAGAGTATGCGAATATGTTGTTTTATTTATTTGTTGGCTTGTTTCTATGTGCAAATTTTCCCATTCAAGACAATAGTGCAGAAGAATGTTTTGAAAAAAGTGTTGGACCAGTCGTCGAACATGCGCGAAGCGGCCGTTGATCTGATCGGCAAGTTGTTGAATTTGAGACCAGACCTGTTGGAACAATACTATTCAGTGTTGACCGAAAGATTGCTGGTCAGTTGAACAGATTGTATTATTTGTTCCATTTTGTTCAATAGAAATAATTTTAAAAAAATTGATAATTCAACAGGACACCGGCGTCAGTGTACGCAAGCGAACCATACGCATTTTGAAGGAGGTCTGCGAACGGCGACCCGACTTTGACAAGATTCCAGAAATCTGCAGCCGCATATTGAAACGCACCAACGACGAAGAGTCGATTGTCAAGCTGATCTGCGAGACCTTCAACAGCATCTGGCTGACGCCGACCCGGGATCACGACCCTGAAGCGATTATGAACAAAGTGGTGGCGATCATCGACGTGGTCAGCATTTTTGCCCGCGAGGGTGGTCAATTTCAGCCGATCGAAACGCTGCTCAAGGCGCTGCTCAAAGATGTCCAGGAAGAATCCAGTACCTCGCTGGCGGCCAGGCAAATCATGCGGTGCCTGGTCGAGCATGTGCTTGTGATCGAAGAGAAGCTCGTTGGTCAGTCAGTTTCCACCGTCCAACTTTTGCTGTCACCGTTCTCTCTCTCTCTCTCTCTCTCTTTTTGTGTCGTGTTCTTTGCCTGACGAAAAATTTGATTTTCTAGAGTCGAACAACAGCAACAGCTATCAGCGTTTCTTGTGGTGCTTGTCCACTATCTGCGTGTTCAGCAAGGTGGAACCGCGGTTGATGATCCCCTACATAGAGACCATGCAGCCGTATTTGTCAATGTCGTGCAGCAATTCCGGAGAACAGTCCGTCATGACTCAAGTGATCAAAATTATCGAACTGGTCGTGCCGTTGATTGAACATCCGAGTCCGAAATTTCTCAAACAGCTCGAGGTAAAAATTTTTTCATTGGCCATCAATTGCAAATCCACAGCAGCTCGCTTCTTACTGTGTAAGCACGCTTCATTGTAGGACGGTTTGTGCAAATTGATGTCCAAAGCTCAGCAGAACATTGTCCAAGCGTCCATCTCTTGTCTGTCTGTCATTCTTGAAATTACCAAGCATACAGAAGTGTTGCACGATGTATTTTTCAAATGTTTGAGTAAGTGATTGAAAATTGACTGCAATTGAAATTGATCACTAGATAATTAATGTTAACAATGAAATTTATTTTTGAGAAATTCTCGCCACTGGCAAAGATGAGATGTCATTGACGCCTAACAAAACGGCAGCATCGGTCACTACACGAAAGCCGTTGTTGACTCGATCGTTGTTCACTTGTGGTGCTTTATTTCGTTATTTCGACTTTGACGTTATAATACAAACGGAAAACAAAAACAAAGTGACCAAGCAGCAAGCGTTGATGATCAATTTATGAATAGATTAATTAATAAATGGATTGTTGGATTTTCAGGAACCGTGGAAAGAACAAGCGTTTCAATTGTTGTTAGCTTTCACACGCCACCGTGAAGAAGATTTGAAAAGAAAAGCGTTTGTTTCAATTGGTCAGTTTCTGTTCTTTTTTCTCTTTCTTTCTTTCTTCATAAAAAAATATAGCTTCAATAATTTTTTTTCAGGCTTATTTTGCGTTCATTATTCGGATTATTTGTTGCGCACAGAGTTGAAAGAATTGTATCAGAATATTCTCACCGATCCAGAATCTGAAATCAACGTTCGCACACAAGTGCTGAGAAATTTGGAAAGTTTTTTGAATGAAGAAGAGCGTAAAATGTTGAACAGTTACGCAACTTGTGAGTTTGTTTTCTTTCTTTTTTTTTTATTCTTTGGTCTGTTCAGCTTTATTTTTATGCACATTTTCAGGGGAAACAAGCAGAAAAGTGGAAAATTTGAAAGAGATGGGCGAAACTACATCCGGGTATGTACTCTACAGGCGGGAGAGGATCTGTTCTGTGTGCATGATGCATATATATATATTCACTTGTAATATTGTGTGAAGATGATTTTTTATTTTCTTGTACAAACTTTGTACAAATTTAGAAAATGCAATTTATTATTATTGTTATTGCATTGGAAATTCAATAATTTGATTTGTTGTTTTTTTCTTTTAGTCTGAGCAGTTCTGTAATTCAGTGCTATTTGCCGGGCGTGTTGAATTGCTATTTCAACGTGGATCAGACAGTTCGAACCGTGGCCAGCGAAGTTGTGTTGCTGACTTTGCAACAAGGTTTAGTTCATCCTGGTCAAGTAAGTGTTGATTTATTTGTTTGTTTGGTTGGTTGGTTTCCTTGTTGGTCAGCTCTAGTGAGGCGCAAAAAGAGAAAAAAAAACTTTAGTTCCTTTTACCATTATTCACTTTTTCATCATTTTCTTTTCTGGTGCAAAGGTACTACTCTTGCGTGCACTTGCTTCAGCTTCGTCTAGTCATTTGAACTTTATTGAGATTAATTATCTTCGACAAATTAAGATTGCCTCATGCAAATAATCCACGCAGCACGATAATGGTGCTGCAGAACAAACAATTCCTCTAGCTGTAGCGAATTGATCATGTACAAAGAATTTACATTCATTGATATATACATATATGTGTGTGTGTGTGTGTGTGTGTGTATAACAAAATTAATTCAACTTTGTCCCCTCTAAATGTCTGGCTGGCATAGAAAATTAGTAGAAATTGTCCATTATGTGGGCAGTGTCGGCAGTAGTGATGTTAGTCAGCGGTTGGTCGTCGTCAGTGGAACTGAGCGCTAGTTGTGTCGACGACGAAGAGACAGAAGATGCTTCTTTGTCCAGTAGCTCATAGATGGCCGGCCGTTGCTGGCCAATATCCAACAGTACGGCACTGCAGCAGAGTGTGGTGAATTGGAGAAAGAGCGCGAGAATTTCCGCGGCCGTGGTCACTGCCCAGGTGACGCCCAAGTGAGCCAGGTTGCGGTAGTCGATTTGGACGAAAATATCCACGATGCGCACCAACGCGATGCCCAGTATGGCGGTCGTTTTCATCGGCTTCCGGTGCAGCGGTTTGCCGCTGGCCAGCAACAACTGCGCGGCCGGCAGCACGGTCAGCATCATGCTCAGCGTGGTCCGGCGGATGGTGTTGTGTATGACGTAGAGCGGGTGTGTCCGCAGGGGGTTGCGTTCGTCGGTCAACAAGCATACCGCGTACACGATCACACCGGCGGCAAGTTGCGCATAAGCAACGTGTTTAATTATTCGTTCAGCTTTTTGTTGTTGTTGTTGTTGTTGCATCTGCTGCTGCTGCTGTTGATGAAGATGATGATGATGATGATGCTGATGATCATGATGCTGGTGATGATGATATTGATACTGTTGTTCTTGGTAATGTTCATCAGTGGTCACCAGTGAACACAGACGACCAAAGATGAACGCGCCAGCGATGGAAGCGACCAGCACCAGCGCAGCCAGGGTAGCTTCGGCAAAGTGGAGTAAACTGCCCGCGCGTTGTACCTTGTACGTGCACCGGTGACGGGCGTAGAAGAACAAATCGCACAGTTGCGTGCCAAAGTACTCGTTGGTGGACAAGTACAAATAGGCTAGCACGTGAAACATGGCGGCGTGGAAGCTGAAAATCAACAGCACGCAAACGACCGGCATCTGGTGGTAGGTACCGCCGAGTCTGGCGGTGGCGGCGGCGCTGACCGTGGACAAGCAGAGCAAGCCGGCCGGCAGCAGGTAGAACGGCAGTTTCTGCTCTCCCGGGTAGAACAAGTTGTGGAAAGAGCCGGCCAGGGCGTTGTGCAAATCTACCGCGCCGAAGAGCAGACCGGCCAGCGTCAAGCCGGCGCCCAGTACCAGCAACAGTCGTCGGAGAGCTTTGTCGAGGTGGAGTCGCGTGCGAGCCCTCGGACACCCGAGCAGTCGGCTCAGGCGCAGTGAGACGGCGCAGGCGAGGGGCAGCCGGGTGCCGGCGGCGAGCAAATTGGCATACAGTAGCGGGTGTGGTTTCAGACTGAGTGCGGTCAGTTCGGCCAGTTGGACAGTCAGCAGCCAGCGGTAGTCGAGCCACAGGTACTGGACGGTTGGGTAGCAGCCGGCCAGCAGCAGCGTCAGAGCGCAGCACGCGCAAAGGCGGCTTCCGTTGCGGCCCACAGCGGCAGTTAGCAGGCCGGTGAGCGTGTGCACCAGTTCCCAGACCGGCTCGTCCATGGTGTAGTTGAGGAACAGGTAGCGAGCCGAGTCGCCGAGCGTCGAAAGCCAGCGCACCTCCAACGCCCAGAGGATCAGCTTGGTGACGCCGATGGCGACCAGCGCCAAGCCTCCCATGGTCAGGACCAAGCCTTTGGCTTGGTCGACGGTCGTCGGCTGGTTGACGCGCTCCAGGCGCTGTCGCAGTTCCATCAGGGCGAGCGAGACGCCGACCAGAGCCGCTAGGCCAGTGGCCATGTCGACCGCGTTGTATGCGACCAGCGTTTTGTATGGAAGTTGGGACAGCTGTTGGGTGTGGCCATCGCTGACCGGCGCCCAGCGCAGTTTGCCCGTGGCGTGCAGGTTGTAGCCGTCGAAAAGCAGCGCGCCCATGGCCACGAAGCAGGCCACCGAGTCCACGCACGCGCACGTGTACAAGTAGAAATTTGCTCGCACCTTGTCGACAAGTATTGTACTGCCGCCGGCCAGCAAGTACACGCACGTGATCCAGTGCGTGTTGACGTACTGAGCTAGTAGATGGCTTTTCACCGCTTCCAACGCCGTGGCCACGCAGGCGTTGGCCAACGCCACCAGACCGCAGCCCAGCAATAACCATCCGCACCATTGCATTCGTCGATTGTTCTTCATTTTCATGTTCTCCAACACTGCACTTGTCGACTGGTCTCGAGTTTGTTCGAACAAACAGCTAGTGTCCATCTTCCACACAGTTTCCTCCACTCTGAGGGGCAGAAAAATAATATTCTCTTCTTGATAGAGAGGGTCTACTTCTTTATCTCTTTTTTTTTTCTTCTTCTTCTTCTTTCTTCTGTGTTGTTTATTATTATATTATGAAGTATTCTTTGTATTTATTATTAACAACGGCAGTGTTACAGTTGGTGTAGATGTAATCAATCATTCTTGTTGTTAGGATTTTTGAGGATCCAGCAGTAGTTGTGCGTGTATGTATGTTAAAATAGCGTGCATTGAGAAGAGTAGCAGTTGTTGCATGGTTGTTTCAACCGGGTTAAAACTGATGCTAGTATACTGTGACTTGCTTACTGACACTGACGATTAACGACAGCATACAGTTGGTAGTATTGGTATTAATATTAGTAGTAATAGTAGTAGTAGTAGTGGTAGTAGTGTGTTATTTATGTGTTCTTTTTTGTTGCTGTTGCTGTTCTTCTTCTTCTACTATTTTACTACTATTACTTCTTCTTCTTCTTCTTCTTATTATTATTATTCTTCAATCTATCTCTACGACGACCAGTTTGGTTGAATTGAGCTTGTCAGTCAGTATGATGCGACCGACCCTGCCAAACTCGGCCAACTGTTGTTGTTGTCGATTTTGTTGATGTTGTTTCTACTATTTATTGTACAATGCTTGTTCCAGTTATTACCGTTACACTTGCTTTTCACCTACCACCGTAAGAACCGTAAACGTTCTGCTGCACAGTTGCTTGCGTTTAAGCAAAATTGATCACCGGTTGGATATTTGAAAACTGCCGATCAGTTAATTTTCCACAAATTAACATTATTCGTCCGTCTGTTTGTAGTTCGGATCTGATCTGATCTGATCTGATTTGAATTGATTTGATTTGAGATCTAATCTGATCTGATCTGATCTGATCTGATCTTTCTTCCTTCCTTCCTTCCTTGCTGCTGCTGCTTGTCTTTAAATTTTTGAAATTGATTTCAACTACTTGTCAGCAGAGACCTGTGGCGATGTCAGCGGAAAAATATTCTTCCTCTCTGCTGTTGTCGGTGATTTATTTGTGCGCACGTATTCCGTTTGTCGACATTTGCTATCGCTTGCATCTGACCGATAAAAATACCGTCTCATTCGTTGATTGTTCGTTCTCTGCACGGCAGCGCACATCTCGCGCACTCGCGCTCTTTGCAGCATAATTGCGATGCTCAAAAATCTCTCGAACATGATGTCGAATGTTTTTTAAATTCGACATATATATATATTTATTTATTTAACATTTAAAAAACAAACAACAAAACAAACCATAAACGTCGTATGAGATTATGAAAGATTTTTTTCTTTGGCAGGCAAGAAGAAGAAGCTATTCACAAAAATTTGCTGTTTGTTTCAAAAAATAATTTTTCTCTTATTCTTTTTAGCCTAATTATTTTTATAATTAATTGTCTGTTGTGTAAAGTGAAATTGTTGGAAATTTTATCTGCATGCGCATATAATATATATATATATATATTATAAGATATAGATACAGAGATGACGTTTGCCAATTTCAACAACACTTGCCGTGCTTTCAGAGAGGCAGAGGTAGTTGACTGAAATTGAAAATTCAATATTCTGTTATCAGTGCTGGCGAGTTGAACAATTTTTGCATAATTTATTTTACGATACAGGGAAGCAGCAGTAGCAGGGCGGGCGAGGCTGAAATTTAATTGAAAATTTTTCTCCTAGAGCACACTTTGAAAGCTTGAACAACAGCTTGACAACACTGTTGACCTGCACAAATACAAACACACACACACACACACACAGATACTTGGCCGATTTTCAAATATTTAGCTATTGAAAAATGCCAACTTTCTGGAAATTTTCACTGAAATTTATTATTATTATTATTATTATTATTATTACTGTTGCTGCTTGTACTATGAATTTTGCCGTTTGCCGTGTGCTTTGCAGTTTTGTTGTTCTCGTTTTTTTTTTGAAAACGTCCCGCTTGTAATATTTAAAAGAAAAAAGCAAATCTATCCACACAACAGTAAGAGTAAGCCCAATTTTGGAAAAATGTCAAGGCCAAGGTGGCGGCGTTCTTAATTCATCACGTTCTCATTGAAGCAATTTTCACATTTTCATCATTTGGTGTAAAATTGCAGTCAAAAGTTGTTTAGTCAAGGTGAAATTGCTGCAGCAAATCAGATCAAACGAAACAAAAAAAAATTCAAAAAAGGAAATATGCAAAGTAGTGAACAAAATATTTAAAAAAAAAGCAAAATTGCATGCATGCAAAATTATCCAAATTTGAGTTGCTGTTGTTGGTGTTGTGGTTTGCTTGAAGCATGTCCTGTTGAACGTTTGTAGTGTATACCTTGCGTTGTGGCGATGACGACCGACCCGTATGCTGAGATACGAGTGAAGGCGGAGAAAATTTTGAAAGAAATCGACGGACGATACGGTGGTTTTTTGCAGGTTGGTGTGCTGGTCGGTAGTGGCAACCGAGCATTGTTGTTGCTGCATGCAAATGCAAATTAGTCTATGCAAATTTGCTTTTGTTTCTTGTTTTGTAGATCAAAGCTCTCGAAGGTATTCGACAAAGCTATCGTCTGCAGTCGATTCTACAACCTGCCGTTGCCAGTAGTAGTGGACTTGTGCGCGGCTTCCGAGACCAGGACACTTGTGATGCGTTGAACAGTGCGCTTTATACAATCCTGAGAAATAGCAGGCAACAGCGACGTGCGTTGCTCAGATCTATGCTTCAATTGTTCGACGAAATCGGGGTACTAACAATTTCCTCTCTACAAGGATCAATGCATATTATTGCAATTTTTGTCATTATTATAATTCTATACATACATATATATATATATATATATATATATATATATATATCTTCTTTTTTGAAGAAAACATCACTGAACGAACTCGTCTACGTTGCCGACAATTTGGCCAATTTTCCATATCATACACTTGAAGAACCGTTGTTTGTGATACACAACATTGATCTTCTTGTCTCAGTGAACGGTTCCAATTTATTGCAGAATTTCAAAGAGGTAGTTGTTGTTGTTGCTTTTGTTAGAAAAATTAAAATGTGAATTATTTTTTTGTACAAATTGTAGTATTTGTTACCGTTGCCACAGCTGGATGATGACGAAGAAGAAGAAGAAACGTTGGAGCAAATTATGAGTAAGTGATGAGAATGATGGGAATAGATAATGAGCAAAGATTAATTGTTTATTTTAAAATTGCCAATTTTAAGTTATTTTGAGGTTTGATTGATTGAATGATATTTCTTTTAATGTATTTTTCTTTTCTTTTTTGTTAGGTCGTTTGCCAGTGGACCTCAAACCGTTGAAAGAATGCATTGACGCTAGTCAAGGTTGTGTGATGTTGTTGATGTTGAATCAGTACTTGAAAGACGCGTTTTCCATCTCCGACAGGTCAGCATTGATCAGTTGGTCGTTGCTTTGCAGGATTTTATGTGCAAATTGTTGTTCATCACTATGTTCATATGTGTTTGTAGTAAGTTGCAAGAGTTTTCGCTCAGCGAGCCGAGTAAACAGTATCAAAAAGGCGCCACCAGACGCAATGTTGGTCCGTTCAAACCCAGATACGCGATTCAATATCTCAAAAGGGAGACCACTGGCTCGACGAGTTCGGCCAATGATGCGCACATGCTTTGCAAACTGTACATGGATGTAATGAATTTTTTTATTTCAACAAAAAATACAGTTAACTATTTATCTTGTTGTTTTTCAAGTTTAAGCAGCTGATGATGTCGTTTGACATCTCTTCCACCGCAGAAGACACGAATCTCACCAGTGGAACAGTGGACAGGATGTCCAGCTCTGAAGATAGTATTCCATTTTCTGACGACTTTTGTGACAGACGATCGGACAGCAGTGCTCACGCGGATTCAAGTTTTGCATCGTCTAACAACGGAGACCAACAGCAACGAATTGTGCTCACTATTCATCGTCTCGACGCAAACAAAATGGTATGCATCACTTTTTTGTTTCCGTTAGCATACGTGGGATGGATGGATGGTAGAGCTTTGTCACGTTATTTCTTTTCTTTTTTTGGGGGGATTGGGTTGGGGCTGGCTGGGATGGGTTGGGATAGGATGGGAGCTGGATTTTATCCATGTTTCGCTTGTGTGTCGTCACATATTGCTGAACAATAATGCCGATTGTTATCAATGTGATATTTTTGTACAACTGGTTCAACTTGGTTCTTGGCGACTGACTGACTGACTGACTGACTGACGTGTTTGATTTTTTGATGAGACAAATTCTGGGGCTTCAGTTCAATCATTGTGCTTTTCGACATCTAGATGATAGAGGAAAAGGAAACTGAACTAAACTGTCTGTCATTGCGAATAACAGCAATTGAACATCACTGCAGAAAGAATGAATGATCAGCTCAGTTGACGCTTCATTGCACAAAAAGAATTTGCCGCGAATTGTTTCCAAGTGATGATGATTATGATTATGATTATAGTAAGTTTTGTGCAACGCAGTCACACCACACACACACACACCATCTGCTTTTGAAAAACTAGTCAATGTTGCCTGCTTGCTGCTGCTGTCAATCATCGATGAAATTTTTCATTTTTATTCTTTCCAAGATATATTATTATATGCATTAGTGTAATTTGTTTATTTTGTAAGTGGGCTTTTTTTGTTGTGTTGAGTAATGTACCCACCCAACCGACTTCTGAGCATTCTTAACACTCATAAATGCAATTTATTTCATGTTAAGTAATTGTGAATTTTACAAATTTTTACAAATTACAAAAAAGTTGATTATCTTGCAGAAGAATGATAACATCTACGCGGATATGATACGGCCGGCTAAGGCGCCGACTTCGGCTTTTGCTGTTAGCATGGGGCCGAAAGGTGGTGCACATTCTTCGTCCGGAAAACGCAAGAAATTTTCTTCCTCTGCAATGATCTCACCGAAAAAGTTGAAGAAGCGAAAGCGAGTGATTATATCCGATTCGGATTTGGAGGACAATTCTTCCGACGAAAACGATGAAGAACAGCAAACATTACTACTGCAGCATCAGCAAGAGCAACAACAGCAACAACAACTACTACAGGAGCAACACCAGCTATTGCTGCAACAACAGCAGCAACAACAACAGCAACTATTACTGCAACAACAGCAGCAACAGTTGCAACAATTGCAACATCTGCAGCATCTGCAGCAACAGCAACAACAACTACAACAACTGCAGCAACTACAACTACAATTACATCAACAACAACAACAACAACAACAACAACAACAACAACAACAGCAACAACACTACAAACAGCAATATCAGCACTGACTGATCAGTCAGTTATTGCTCGATACAACAAAACAATATATATGTATGTAGATAAAGATTTCAACTTTGTGTTTAGCGACGTAAAGAACTGATAAAATCAATCGCAAATTAATTAACTGTATTGCATCCTGTTTGCTGCACTTCATTAACAGGCAAGTAAGTAGTGTGCAGCTGAACAAATCCTCAGTTGTGCTATTTTACACGATGTTTTTGTTAATTTTTTCTTTTTTATTCGTTTCATTTCACAGTTTTGTTATTTGTGCACGCCGTGAAATCAATTTTTAATGAATTATGGTTTTAAAGAGTTTTTTATCTTCACAGTTTGTTGTTGTGTAATTGTATTAAAGTTAAGCATTAAATTTTTTGCAGATTTTAATTTGCTTTTTAAATTTCATTTACGGCAGTAAAAGAAACAGCACCTCTTGTGTGGATAAGGGGACGGGATACGTGAACGCCAACGTGAAATGCTAATATAATGTAATGTACGGAATGGAAGTTGAAAAAAATAAGGTGGACATGAATCCAACGGCAGCATGAGTTGGTGTTTTTGTTCACTGAGTCAGGGTAGTGGCAGTGTAGTTGGGCAAGAATTGAGCGGAGACGACACCGCAGAGAAAGTCCAACGACCACGGTTCAGCAGTTTCCACCGTCTCTGATTCAGGATAAAGGTATCTGGTAAGCAGGCTCACATCTGCAAAAGAAACAAAAAATAAGCATTGAAATAATAAGAAAAACAACATCAGTGGACTTGCTCACCAATGTCGTCACCCAGTCTGGCGAATGGAGCCGAGTCAGCCGCTGCCAAAGTTGCCGCATCCAAGTGAACACGATGCTCCTCTGCTTGTTCCTCCACTGGACCAACGTGCGACGGTTGATCAATCTGCTGCTTGTTGTTGTCGTTGTCAAGTCTGACAAGCCTGGATGCTTGCTGACCTGCTGCTACTGCTGCGATGGATGTTGACGAGTTCGACTTGAAAATGTGGATACATGATACAGATATGTATATGATGATGTAGATGAAGATGAATTGCAAAACAAGAAAACAAAGAAACAACAACCAAGTGTCCAGCTACATACAACACAGATCACTTACTGCTGCTATATTATGCTCGTCGACAGTGTCGAACGCGACAGCACCGCCACCATCTTCGGCTGTCGTCAGTGAATCATTGTGATGAGCACGAGAAGAACCTCGAAAAGAGAGGCGATCTTCTGCAACACGTCCATCCAGATGAGCCGTGGAATCGTGACGAGTTCGCAAATTGGGCGTTGCTATTGTTAATGAACCAGAGGCTGTTTCGCAATCTGAAACACAAATAACGCAATAAGGTTTTGTGTTATCGGTTTTGATTCACAATGTTTTTTTTATCAGTGCTCGCATCCTTGCACATTGTACACACAATTGAACGACTGACTGACTGACTGACTGACTAATTGATTGATTCATTGGGATATATGATTGAAAAGATTTTGACAAACCAATATAACTGAACAACACTCAACAGTGCAAAGTGGAAAGGATAATCATGAAGATTATCACAATCAGTTGCGATCGACAACGCAAGATAAACAACAACGCTGAGATGCAATTTGTCAAACGGATGAATTTTGTCCAGAGCAAATCTGTCGGCGAACACAGTGTGCAAATAAGCCAAAACAGCCATGCAAGCATTGAAACACCGAACAATTGGTGCACAATAATATACTGTCCCCTGTGTTCTTTCTTCTTCGAGAAATGACGAAACACAAAAGCCTTCTTACATTGCAAGAAAACATTTACACAACTGACAAATGTTTACCATGTATATACACAACAAACAACTACGACAATCGACACTGTTCGTGATCAGTGTGCTGTCAGAATTGTTCAACGAATCAAATTATACAATTGCTGAAACTTCTCAAAAATAACAACACCTACACACAGCAGATTGAATACGATTATTCTTGACTTGATTCACGTTTGTTGTTTCAATACAATGGAAGTAGTGTGTGTGAATGGAAAATGTGATGAACTACTTTTTTCTTGGTCATTTATTTCTGTTCCTTGTCTTTCAGCGTTTTTTTACATTAATAATAAGTAATTAATGAGATGCAAATAGAAATGCTATTATAAATGTACATGTGTATTTCACTTGGACGAGATAATAGAGCAGATAAACTGTCATACGGTCATTGTTCATTCGTTCATTATTGCCTTATCAATTGCTAATTGCGGCCTCGTCGCATACTTGCTTGATAATTGCACCAAATTGTGTGCATATTGTCGAAAAATCCACTCATCAAGATCGCATTTTACAACAAGCTTATTCATAAAACATACAACAACAAATTCTGATGCAATAGAGCAAAGTGATATTTATCCATCAAAGATAAAACATCCTCAACAATTCTCCAGATCAACTGTCCAATTGAAATGAAATTGAAGAAGTAAGAAACCTCAGGATTAATAAAAAAAAAAGAAAGAAAGAAAAATCAAAATCCATTACATTTTCAATAAAAAATATACGGTTGAACAATTGCACAATTCAGAAATTCGCAAGGGTTGAGAGATGGAGAGATTGTGAGTAAAGCAATTTACCGACGTCCGTGGTGTGGAGAGGAAGTTTGGAATGCTTTCTGCTATTGTTGGCGTTGCTTTCGTCGTTGTGTACAGAAGGAGACTGTTGACAGCCAGTAGCAGCAGCTGAAGACAACCTCCGTCTGGAACGACTGGGCGGACGACGAACGAGACCAGTCAACAATGGCAATTTCATGCCATGTATGCTTTCTTTGATTGATAATTTCAACTGTCCCAACCGATTTTTGCGCGTCTCTATTGACGGTGTTCGAGGGCGAATTTTGAAATTGGCCAAAATTTCTGAAAAACGGAGAAAAATATTTTAAAAATATATATTATATTATCATAACTTTAGCAAAGGAAACAATATTAATAATAATTTAAAAAAAAAACCAACAAACAACCACGTTTGTTACCTGCGTTGGATGAATCATCCGATTCAACAACTAGCGACCTGGAAGAATGCGACCGTCGAAGAGCACTACCGGCAGGAAGTTTGTTACTTGAACTTCCATTTGACATGGCTTCACAGTGATACTGGACGGTTCAGCCTTTAAATGAAAAAAATATTTAAAAAAACATAGCATACATTTCATGATAAACAAGAACACAGCGAGATCTTTGATGTGAAACTTTCATTTCATCTCAGAACAAGCGTTTTCTTCCGATATTCAAGCAATTCCGACGTATTTTTTCCCGTAAAAAAATCAAAATACTAAAACTCTATCAAAACTAGCAAACTTCCTACAACAATTTACAAAAGTGAAATTTCCAAATCCGACTGCACTGTTCAGCGTGTAAACAGAATTTGTTGTTCGTGTCGATCGATTCCTGCCACACGTACAACAAACAGAAAAGTGCATTGCACAAAGTTACACATTTTTCACATTAAAAACCAAAAGTTTACATTTAAAATGAATGAAACAAACACACAATACCACGAAGAAACTGAAACTATGCGTTTGTATCGTCGTTGCCAAGCAGAGACGCGCTGGTAGTTTTGCCTTCTGTTGTCAATTTGTTCCAAAGTGAACTGGCAAAAAATTTCCAAGTTGGAAAAACTTATTTAACATTACAATAAAAAATTCAATTTTCAAAATGCACCGACAATGATGCGTTGGTAAGAAAAAAAATTCAATCTCAATCTGCCGTCAACAACGATAGCGGAATAACCATTGTAACTTTAGACGTAAACAAACTTTAGTACACCTGAAATGAGCACGCTGAAATTGCAGTTTTTAAATTTTATATGAGAAAATATATTTTTAAATAAATTAATTGAAAAAAATCGCACAAAAAAGCTCATATTAAAGTAAAAAAAAGAAATAAACAAAACCACATTTCAATTATACCTGCATTACTTTATGTATACGATAGTACCGAACAATAAAAGTAGGTCGTATCTCTGAACGTCAGAAGGACAAAGCGCTTTTTAAATGTGATTCTGTTGACAACCATGCATTAATAATAGATTGTAGAGGATGGAAAATCTTTCATCCTAACAACATTGTGATAAACGACAAGCAAACATGAAAAAGAATTTGTATTGGCAGTTGTAATTGAAAGAAATTCTGGATTAAAATTTTCATTGTATTCTTTCTTCCTTCTTGGCTGCGATGATTGGCAAACATGTTTGTTATTCTCCAATGGTGTAATTGAAAATTTGTACAATTTATTCGAGCCGTTTTGTCAAATGAAAATTCATCGAAATCTGATATTGACAATGATTAGCGAGTGTAGTTTTTGAAAGAACAAAAATTTTCAAAAACATTTTTTATGAAAGATAAACCAACATTATAATTGCACTTTGAACTGAAAATTATTGACGCGCAGGTTGGCGCAAGAGTTTTGCACTGTAATTGACGACCTAGCCAATCAGCGAAGAGGATCGATTCACCGATCATACTGGCCTATATAAACGCTGCGCGGCGGCAAACAGCCATTTTACAAACATGCGGGCGCACCGTGCGCGCGTGGTGTAGAACAGATGTTACCCGTGCTGCGGTTTTTCTTATTTTGACCGCTTGCGCGCCGCTTTCAAAATCCAATAAATCGCGCAGTGATCAAATTGGCAAACGACTTATTAAAGATACATACATACCTATATATATATATATATATATATATATATATATACACGCATAGATATATACACACACACACACGCACGTACACACACATATACATACCGATATATATATATATATATATATATATATATATACATACATATATATGAATGTATGTATATATATATATATGTATGTATTTATTTATTTATATATACGTATACATATAGATATACATATACATATATACAGAACTCTGTTTTTGAAACACGGAGATTCTGTTCAAGCGAATGCAAGCGTTGCCGGTGGAGCGTCTAAAGGTTCGCCTGTTAAGCTGCTTGGACAGAGAGAAGAAGGTACATTGAAATTTGATCTATCGCTATTTGTACTTTGAACGGTCCAGAAATGGATACGGTTGAAATCTCAAAGCAGTAAAGTAATATACAGTTGTTTTTTTGTCATTTCAGGTGAACAATGTTGCCAAAGCCTGCGAAGCGATGGACGCTATTGAAAGCGTGTCAATGACGAAAGAATCGCTGGAAGTAAGTAGTCGATGATGGTGCCACGTGTTAAAAAATGCTGAGGGAAAAAATAATTAAAAAAAAAAAGAAATTAAATTTAAATAAATAAAAATATGTTGGCTTTGCTTCTGCGTGTTGTATATGTTTTGTTCAACCTGACATGCTTGGGTTTTTTGTGTGTATGGAAAAGAGAAAATAAAATAATTAAAAAAAAATTTTTGCAACTCAACGTACGCCGAGATGATGATGTTGATGGTGATGAAGATGATAATTGCGAGATGTTTGAAAAAGAGACGAAAAAACTGCCAACATCAACGGTGTGGAACAACAACGACGATGGTGACGCTATAGAAAAAGAAAGAAGAAGAAAAAGAAAATAATAAATAAAATAAATAAATAAATAAACAAAAAATTGTTCTGCACATGATGTGATCATTTGCTTACAGTTAGTTGTGGATGGACAGTGTTGGACAGCGAAGACCATTGGACGGCGTGGTGTTTGGATTATGAATTTTGATTTAATTATTATATATTTATTTGTTTGTTTGTTTTTTTTGTTCTTTCTCTCTCTCTCACTCTTGTTCTTTCTCTCTTTTCTCTTCTCTTTTTTCCTTCTGCAACTGCTTCTTCAAAAACTGAAAATTCAGCCAGCCAAGCTTCTTCTTCTTCTTCTTCTTCTTCTGCTGCTGCTGCTGCTGCTGCTGCTGCTCGTCGGCGCTTGTAGCCGTTCGCTGTTGCCTTTGCTGCTTTGCTTTGCTTTTGCTTCTGCTTGCCTGCTAGCTGCTCGTCGTCGACGCCGGCTTGGCGGTCGGCGCGCGCGCGCACGCCTACCGCGGCCTCGTTCGCCGTCTGCGCTTGCGCTCATTTTGCTCGTTGTTGTTGTTGTTGTTGTTGTCGTTTCGGCTTATTTATTCGCCTAGCGCCGCCGTTTCCATGGCAACGGGCGCCGGTAACGCTCGACTCGACCTACTTTTTTTTCGTTCAACGCGCTCGAGACTGGCGCGCGCATTCTTTTTTCTCCTCTTTACTCCAATCGATCCAATCCACCCTTCTTCTTCTTCTTCTTCTTCTTTGCTACAGTACTCCTCAACACTACTGCTGCTAATTAGCTTTTAATCTTATTTATTCAGTCTTTTTTTTCGTAGTGGCTCTTTTCTTTATTTTTATTTCTTTTCGTTGTTTACATTTTAATTTTATTGAAATTTTATACAACAACAATTTAAAATTTTCTTTTTTCAGTCGTCACGGCTTGGTTTGCTGATAAACGAGGTGCGACGAAGCAATCAGCTTCACCACCCGGATTTGGCGAAGAGGTGTCGATTGTTGATCAAAAAGTGGCGCAAATTGATCTCAACCACCACCACCACCACAACCAGCATCGGCGCCACTACGCAGACGATCACCGACAACGGTGTCGACACCAGCGCCACCGTCACCCCGGGTGTCGCTCCTGTAGCCGCAGACGATCGCGCCATCCGCATCCGCATCAAACTTGGAACTTCGGTCAACGAAGCGACCATACTTGGCAATCAGCAGAAGAAGCACCACCACGACCATCACCACCACCACCGCCACCACCACCAGCAGCAGCAGCAGCAACAACAACAACAAGTCGACAGTTTTGGCATCGAACAGGCCGAAAATCGACGCAAACGGAAACACTCCTCTAACAACGCAGCTAACAACAACACTAAACTGAACGGCA
The DNA here is from genome assembly GCA_001447645.1 of Trichinella pseudospiralis. Taxonomy (NCBI): domain Eukaryota; kingdom Metazoa; phylum Nematoda; class Enoplea; order Trichinellida; family Trichinellidae; genus Trichinella; species Trichinella pseudospiralis. The sequence continues at coordinate 183,189 of JYDV01000030.1, forward strand.
TCACCAAAACTCACCTCAGTGCCATCAGCGGCTGTTCTGCAGACACCTTCAGTCTCGGCTCGACCGTTTCCAAACAATGCAAACCACGGTTGTCGGCTTCCTCCTGCTCTCGACCGTCGCAGCCAATGCCGTTGCACCGACCCCGGCCGCGACCGGCACCGTTGCCTTCGGCTAAGACTTCTCCGCCACCGCCGCCAACTCCACCACAACCGCCGCCTCTACCACCACCATCCGATCCCACGCCCCCGCCCCCGCCTCCTCCTTTGCCACCGTCGTCACCACCGCCGTTGCCACCGTCGTCACCACCACCGTCACCACCACCTCCTCCACCACCACCACCACCACCACTACCACCACCGTCAAGTTCGCCATCGTCGAACACCACCACGAGTACATCGTCGTCGTCGTCGTCGAGACTGCCGAAATTGAAAACTACGGCTGAATTGGTGGCAGATTTGACCAAATGTTACCCGGAAGAATTGCTGGTCAACATAAGCACCAATATTGGCGTCGATTCGACCAACGCCCCGCAGCAAGCCACCAGCAACAGCGGCGATGATGCACCGTCGCCGGCATTGTCCTTCTCTGCCGTCGAACAGCAGCCCAGCACAGCAGGGCCAGAAGTGAACAAATTGGAATTGTTGGAAAAATATCTAGCCGAAGATGCAGACCAACAACGACAACACCACGACCACGCTGTGCTGGCGGGCTCGTCCAGCGGCGCCTGCACCACTTCCTCCTCGTCCAGCGTCGACTCGGATACGACGTCGAGCCGCAGCTCGACGCCGTCCAGGGATAAACTTGTCCGCTCCAGCGACGACGGCGATCTTACACCACGTCCTGATCCGGCTCCCAGTCCGGGTGACAGGGTTAAGTTGCCGTCTGGCGCTGCTTGTGGATATCCTGCGATGCGCCTGCTGCCGCCGATCGACCGCAGCATGTTGCACCGGCTTGACGAAATTGTCGCGCCAAGCAAGCCCCGGGTCTCTTCGTTGAAATACTTGGACGACTATTCCAACGAACCGCCCGAACAGACCAGAACTCTGGCGCCGTTTGAACAATCCTTGCGGATGGTGCCCTCGGAGCTGCGGCAGCTCCACTCCAGGGTTCTTGTCAAGACCACTGACGGTCGTCGAGTGCTGGCATTACCATATTTGGACATTGGCCTGCCGGATTTTCTTGAATACGACAATCTGCCGGCCACGACCGACCAGCTTCTCTCCTGGGAAACAGTGCGTTGGTGAAAAACAGCTTTTAACAGAAGAGCAGTTGTTTTTTTTCAACAAATATTTTCTTTTCAGCAGCTTTTGTTAATCTTTTATTTATTTATTTCTGTATTTTGTTCAGTGTTTATTTTATTTTTTTTGCTTTCCTCTTGAACATCTAATATGTAAATGTGGATTTTTTTTTGTTTGTAAAAGAAAATTTATGAAAATATTTATTTATTTATTCATTTCTTTTTTTTCTATTATTATTATTTTCTTGATGTGCCTCTGTTTCGGCTGTGCATTTTTCTAAATCGAACTAATTGAAATGCACGTACAATTGAACAACAGCAGTACTGTATGAAATAAGTAACAAGGGCGAAAAATACGTTTGCATACAATTTTTGCTTAAAATTGTGATCAATTTTTTTTATTTTTGTCGCACGCCGGTCGTGTTTGGAGGGAAAATGATTTTTCCCTTCATATATTTTTTCAATTTTTGAACCTGAAGGAAGAAAAAACGCGGGTTTCTTTTTTGAATTCTTGTTGTTGCCTGAGCATCATTAATTCTTTTTTTCCTTTTCTCGTGCGTTTGTTCACTTTATGTCAAAATTGAACGAGTCTTACTTTTCACACAATAACTAATCATGATTGTTGATGATAAACGCAAAAAAAACAAAACTCTGATCCTGCATTTATTTCTTTTCAACACTTGGTTGTTGTTGTCAACAATTTTTGTCATTCAAATTTTGAATCTTGTGCATGCCAAACTGAAAAACCTCACCACGGTGGTGTGGATGGGTGAAATAAAAATTTGCAAAAAAAACAGACAAGACTTGATATTTTGAAAAGAAAAAATTTTATTCGAAAAGAATTTGAAGAATTATTTTGAATTTGTAATTTCACCGTACTGTGGTAGTTGTTTTTTTTTCTTGTTATCATCAACAGCAAAACCTCGTAGTGGGAGAAAATATTATTTGAAGAGAGAATATATGAATACTTGAATTCGTTGTCAAGCCTGTCTTCTACTCTATTCTTTCTAGTTCGAGTGATAAATTTTCGATTAATTTTTTTCACTTAACGCTGGCGTAGCGTAAAGTAATTTTTTGTACAAAGGTTTCGATGCCGGCCAAAAAATAAATAGCACACATCAACTGAAAAATTCAAAATGCAAAATCAGTTCTTATCACTTATATAATGCAATCGATGAATGCTTGGAAAGATTCGGTTGTTGCTGGGTTTTTTTTTCATATTTCGCAGATGATATGTCGTTAAATAATATTTGAATTGAACTTGATTTTTTCTCAACAAACCTCTCCGACCAAATGTATTGCGTTCGGCATTGAAGAGCTGTTCGTTTTGCTCAGAATAGTATTCTATTTGGTTGAAAAAGAAAAAAAAAACATTAAATAAACAAATGTTATATTTCTCCGATTCATTTTGCATTTACCTCGTGATGATGGAGCGTTTGAAGAACTGCAGGGAATGATGGTCTTTTGCAACTGTCGAATGTCCAGCATTTTTGGCACAGAGTTTGCAAAATTGTTTGCCCACGCAGAGCATCCAAATTGGCCATCTTGCCAGAACAAACCGACCAAATCAATTCTTCGTTGGTCAAATCTTCGTACGGAAATGTGGACGTGAAAATTTCGTACACAAGCGTACTGTAGAAAAAAAAACGTAAACAATCATACAGTAATACATTGCAGGCATTGTTCTGTGGTGAAATGCTTAATTTTACCCGAAAGCGTAGACGTCGGATTGTTCAGTTTGAACACTCTGCAGGACAACAGTTGGTGGCTGAACGTGCAAACCGCGCAACAACTCCGGACTCAAATATGTCAAGTTGCCACGGCGCGTGCAGCCCTTGTTACACCGGTCATACTTGGACGGGGCGACGCCGTAGTCGAGCATGCTAATTTTGACCTTACTCTCGAGCATGATGTTTTTCGAAGACAACGTCTTCAATGTCACTCCTCTGGCATGCAAATAGCTCATCCCCTGGAAAAGTTTTGTTCACAAATCAAGGCGGATATTTCACAATCTCAGATAAATGGATGTGAGCTGGGGGCACAAACCTGCGCAATTTGACCAGCAATGTTCAACTTTTGCTGTTCAGAAAATGGACGCACATTTTCCACATGCAACGCTTGATAAAGCGAGATGCCTTTGTTCAAGCAGGTGACAATTGCCAGGTGAGGTGGTTCAATGCTCACCGCCATGAACAGGGCGATGTTCTCGTGGCGGATCTTGTTCAATGCGTGCACGTCGTCCAAGAACGTTGCCAAATTGGAACCGTCTCGTTGCAATGGAAACACATTTATCATCACCGGACCATGCCATTCACCTCTTCAAAGCACACGGATCAATTTGAAAGGGTTGAATTGATTTTTTGTAAAAACAACAACAACAATAATAATAATTGTACTTGAAAACCGTAATCGATTGACTGTGCAAAATGCACTGTTCAAATTTCAAATCTTCAAACGGGATCGTCCACTCATTCAGATCTGATGTGTGATTTGCCAGAGAACTGAAATTTTTAAATTGTTCAACAAACAGAGAAAACACTTTCATGTTTTGTTTCAATTTTTGCCACTCTTTACCTTCGCATAATTTTTTGATCACGATTGCGCAGAACAGCTTCAAATGAAAAAATTTCTTTCTTTTCATTTTCTGCAATAACAAAAACAAATATATGTATGTCTTATTTAGTATTGTTAATTTTAACTAATTTTTTGAAAAAAAAACAAAACAAAACAACAATAACTTAAGCATCATTCACGTACTGTAATATTAAGTGTGTCAAATTTGAAAAAGTTAAATGAATAAATTCTGTTGTTGATGCGAAGCAGAAGAAGCTGAGAAAAAAATTGAAGCCAACAAAGATAAAAGAAACAAAATTCAGGTAAGCTAGCATTTGTTCTCAAGTGGGTGGGAGATGTTTTGTGATCGCTGCAAGCCATCTGCGTATGTATTATTTACTGAACGCTGTTTGAAGCAGTGTTCACTGTTGTAGTAGGTGGCTTTACGTCCTGCTGTTGCGAGTGTAGCCTCATCTTGGGCAGTGTTGACCCGCGTTCCACAAGTGATACAATTACAAGCTAACATGTGCGACAGAAGGCGGCAGTGATGCTCGACCTTGTTGTTCAGCATTGTTAATCAACATTTCTTGGATAATCGTCTATTTTGAAAAGGATCATTTGTTCAACTTGTAACATTCACATCTGGCGTTTTCAGTTTGCACTGTCAGTTGTCAATTGGTCACAAATTTTTCAATCAACAGTGATGTGGATGTTGTTCAAGCAAACACAAGATGCACATTTTCCACTTTCAAGCATCAAGTGTATTTTTTGTAATCAATCTACTATATATCTGTTCACCCGATTGTTGTTACAGTACTACTTTACATATTAGGAATAGGTTGAGGGGTAGGGGGGGAGGATGAGAATGAGGGAGAGGGCAGGGTTAAGAAGCATTCATAATTGACTGGTCGCTTCTTTCGAGCTCAGCTTATTATTATTAATCATAAATTGTGCAAAACACTCACCATTGCTGATGATTTGCAAATGTGACAACGGTGACCGAGCAGAAGAGAGCTTTGCATCGTTTTCAGCTTTCTGTCGGCCATTTGATTGACGTTGATTGTTAGCTTGGATTAAACTGTCGTCATGAAGTCGTTTCACCTTTTTCAATTGTTCAGTAAACAAAAGTTGATTGAAAGCAGTTGGCTCCAATTTGTCCCCTTCTTTGTTGAAATGCGGACCACTTGTCAAACTCTGAGCTGTGCAACTGTTCAGAGATGGTCGCTGAGATTGTCGAAAGCTGAAGCCGTCACCGGATGAATTGTTGGCGACGATTGTTGGCCCCGGGCGGGATTGATTTCCGTTGTTTCGGGCGTTGCCGGAACAAGAATCCAGGCCGCGTTCATTGTCTGCCGCTTGCAGCTTTGATCCAAGCGGACGTTGCACATCTTCTGGCCAAAATAAATCATCTTTCCGCTTCCACTGTTTGCTGCTGTCCAACAGACGTGCAAAAAAATCCGCACCTGCAAGTCAAAAATATCCAACAAATTGAAGAACAATTTATATATAACAAACGACGATGCCAACAGCAAAAATGTATTACTTTCCGGAGGTAGACGGGACAGTGAACACATTTTCGATTTCAACCGGGGCTCTTTGTTCTCGTCGATAACAATAGCACATCGTTTATGACACCGGAAATGACAATTTCTGCACGAAAAGCCGGCACCAATCACCAGCTTGTTGCATGAATTGCACGTTTTCGGAAAACTGAAGAATTTCTTTATAAATCTATAAACAAATTATTTTAATAAACATTAACAGCATCAAAAAAAAATTTCTAAAATAACCTGCAATTGATGACAAACGGATAGCCGCTGTTGTATCCTGAAGTTGGAGTACTGGCCAACGATTCGTCACTGGAATTCCACTTTTCACAACTTTCTGAACTTGGTGGTTCATCTGTAAAAATATATTATACTTATTTGTTCATAATTTGCAATTATTTCTTCAATTTCTCTTTTCAATTCAATGAGAAAACTATTTACACTCGGGTGACATGTGAAATAATTGAAATTCTAAAACAAAAAAAACTAATATTAATAATAAATGGAATAATTATTGCAATATATCCAATATTAAAATATTTTTTCATCCTGATCAATGTATTCCTTTTATTATTTCAACAGTAAAAGGGAAATTTAACAATTGATAATTGTTTTTTTTTTCTTTAATTTTTCCACATATGCTTGGTCAATGTTGTATTGCATTATGTAAATGTAAAACTACGTTACATGTTACAGTGTTGAATAGTTTGTACATAATGTTATTGTTTTATTTTTTGTTCAAAGAAGTTTTAATTTTTTTAAAAATATATTTGAATTTAAACAGTTAACAGTATACTTACAATTGACAACAGCGACCACACCTCGTTTTGGATTACTGCACAACAGAATCACCATTGTTGATGAGAGGCAAAGAGCTGAAGTTAGCAAACGACTGATTTGATGGAAGAATTTTGTCAAGTATGAATTTTAAGCTGCTATGCAGTGATTGACAGTTTGCAGCAGGCAGATGGCGAAAGTGTAGTCAAGCATCTGCAACAGAGAGAGTGAAAGTGAGAGTGAGTGAGAGAGGCAGAGGGGCAGAAATAGAAAAATGGAAGCGAAAAATAAATCCTGCAAATTGTAATTCAACGAGTGAACGCAATCCTGAATAAAAAGGGAAGAATTAGGGGAGGGGGAGGCGGAAATGAAAAACTGAGAAATTAAGCAGACACTGGCGTTGTCTGGGTCGACCAGTGAGAGAGTATAATAAGTGGCTAATAATTTTGGTATTTGGTTGTGCAACGGTGTCGTCATGTTATACGGTGCGCCTGCCGGCCAGGGGTAAAAAGTCGAGACGACGAGCCTGTCTGACCCGACCGACCGTGTGGTTGGTTGGCTTCTGCGTTAGCATTTCCTTGTCCTCTGGACGGCTTCTTATCATGCAGCATTGTTCGAGCCGGCGGGTCGCGGCCTTATTGCCTCATCTTGCAGCTGCTCAACAGTGCTTCTTCTCTGTCCCTTTCGCGCAACGATAAACAACTGCTCGACAGCTGTTGCCTGTCTGGATTTGAAAGAATTGACTTTGCAAAGGAGACGCACCCTGCAACGATCAACACCACACTGTCCTTCTCACTTATTCATTTATTCATTGTTACTTTCCGAATGATGTATCTCTACATATATTTGAATTTGTTCTTCATCACACTTGACCAATTAATTGTTCATATACTATTGCAAATTGCAATATTATGCAGTTTGAAAAGGAAAATTGTTTATTTTTTTATGAATAAGCAAATTTTTTAAAAATTTCACAAAATTCTAATCATTATTATTGTCCAGATGGGTGGAGTTCAGTTGAAAAAGATTTTTTAAAAAAAAAAGCAAAATTCATTGCTTTTCAATTGTACGGATATTTTTTTATTTCAAATTGAAACAAAACTAGCATTGTTGAATTTTTGAAAATTATAATTTTTTGATTCCGGTTGATTTGAGCTTCTATTATGTATGATTGAGAGATTGTTGGAAAATTTATATAAAAAACAAAAAGAAAGAAAGAAAAAATACCCTTCGTCGTCGAAGGTTCTCTCATTCGTGAACATCCATCTCACTTCCTACAAGACTGGCTTTTCAACGCCTGTTTGTGGTGCGTTGAAAATTTGTCCAACTCTTCTCCAGCAATTGCAATGTTTCAACGATATTAACCCATTTTCCCGCATCGTCATTATTTCGTCTTTATTGTATATTTTATGGTGGAATAAAATGAAAATTATCGTCTCAAAATTTAAATTATTCATTTATGCATTCCAGATTTTTTCCGCCCTCTTCCCCCCCCCCTTCCCCCAATCTATGTTGCTTTTGTTCTCGAAGTGAAATGTTCAAATTTGCCCGTAAGCGGTGTTGTTTTCTCAAAATTGTTGTTTCAATGCAAAGATTGAACATTCAAACATAAAAGTTCCACACCCTCTGCAAAGAGATTTGCATGCGAATAAATAGTTGGTGAAATTTAAAAATCAATAAATAAATAAATAAATAAATAAATAAATGCGATTGTATAGTTCAGGTTCAAAAGCTTCAGCATTGGACCTAATTTCACAATGAGCTTGAATGACAGAGGGATACTGACAAGTTAAAAGTACTTACTTACTTTTTCAAATTTATAAATAGTCAAAAATGCAATACTGCTGATTGACGAGGAAAAGAAGATTTGGTTGAAAATTAAAAAAATTTTTTTTTCAAAACTGTACACTGCATTGAAGTGAACTGAGGAAAAATTGGAAAAGGGGAGGGGGAGATGCGCGTGTCACTTTGTTGGGCATATTCTGTCCGGTCTGTGACCTCAGGTCGTCGTATATATATATATATATATATATATATATATATATAAATGTGCATTGTTTCATTTATGCGAAACCTTTGGAGTGTGGAAAGCAGCTGGTGCGCGGCTCCTATACTTGTAGCAAGTGGTCGACGATTCAGGTGTCGTTCGGAGCTTGTATTCTATAGAAAAACACGACAAATGCAAAAGTAGCGAGTTAATAGGAGAAACGTCAGCTGGACATCTGCCACAGGAATCCATAAGCTCAGGTCAAAAGGTCGTTATTTCAGTTTTTGAACCACCGCGGCAGCTTGTGGATATCTCCTCAGGCTGCGTTTCATCACTTGCCAATTTAAGCTAATCTATTTTTGGCAAGGTGTTCTTTTCCGCCGGACAATTAACAAAATTCTATATTATTTTTTCCAGTTCAAAAGCGGTACTTGAAAATTTTGGCTTGACATTCTTCACTTTTACCAAAATTGAAAGTTTCAATTTTTAAACGTAATAAAAGCGATCGTTTAATTGCACATTTTCAACTTTATTGTTTATTAATGCTGAGAATTTTGCTTTTATTTTATTTTATTTTTTCTTTTCTTCAACTATTCTATTCTACGTTTAATTCAAATTCTCATATTCATGCAAAGTTAATTTTCAAAAAATTTTTGTAACTATATATCAAAAATAAATTATACTATTTCAATTTGATTCATTTTGTTCAATTTTACAATTACATACATATTATATGTTAGCTTTGCATTGTTCACGTTTAAAAATGTTTCTGTTGTCGATCTTCCTTTTCAAAACATTCAATGAACAATTTAAAATAAGTATGCTTTTTTTTAAAATATATTATATGAAATAAAAGAAACCTTTATCAAATATTTTTGCATTTTGTAATTGAATTTGTATCATTTTACATGGGACAAAAATTGTTCAGTTGAAAAAAAACTCACACTCACTCCTAAAATAAAGCATGTATTGTTGAAAATTAATGAAACATTTTTGAAAAGAAAAGTAAAATTTTCCCAAGAAATTCAAAGCAATCAAAATGAAACACTTCTTTTGTCACACAGCGGCTTTTAGCAACGAACATGTCAACAGTGCTTGAAAAGAAATTATTAATAACGTCAGTTGTCAGGGTGAATTTCAAACAGCTAAACGGCATTTTCAAACAATTCATTTTGTTTTATTTCACTTCAGACACATTCAGTTCAACATGAAACATTGTAAAAGTAGAAATTTTTTGAATGTCAAACTCTGAATTGATTTGCATAAACATTTTTTCAAAAGCAACATTCTATTTTAAAAATTTCAATTTTTTATTATTAAATTTTAAATTAAATTAAAAATAATTGTTTCCAGTTCAATTAATTGAATATTATTGTACAAAAACTATTGCTATTGTTATACATTGCATGCGATTTACAATAATAATTAGTTTACACTTCTAGGAAGATATTTTAAACAAGTATTATTGTTTTAGAAGAAGTTTCGCAGGTTTAATTTAAGAAATGATCAATTTAAAATGTTCAATGAAATACAATTTCACTTTTGTGCCTGAATATATTACAGTGTTTTGAACTGTACAGTATCATGTACTTGCAATGAAAAAACTTAGTTTACTCAATGTTAAATATAAATTTATTTCATTTTAAAATGTAATTCTGCTTTTCACTATTAAATATTTTCATTTCATCTTGCAAATTTCGCATATTCAATTTTGCGTTTTATTATTAAATTGTAAAATATGCATAAAAAAGATTGTACAAATATTTCTTAAAGTAAAAAAGAAAAAATAATTAACATCAATCAAGCATAACTGTTACATAACAATTGCATCATTGTACAGTAAATATTGTTTATGTGAACAAACTTTATGGTACTGTAAAACTTATTAATGATGATCAACATTTTGTATATTTTTCAAAGCTTTTATTAAATTGATAATAAACTTAATAAAAATTTTTATTAAAAATTTTATGATTAATATTTATTTTACATTTTTTCAAATGATTAAAAATTATTTATGTAATTAACTTTTAATTGTACTTGCTTTTTAATACTACGTACGTTTTAGTTTGCTTTTCAAATTGCCGGTGGAAACGCGTTTTGAAACAGTTTTATGAATTATAATTTTGTTTATAATTTATATTGTTTTAGAAATGGACGAAGTTTATCGAGAATGTGGAGTTATTCTGAAACGAATGGTGGAGAAACGAGAAAGTGTTCGAAATTTAGTATTCAAAAGCAGATGTCGAGTATAGTTGTGATTTGTTTCAATGTTATTGATTAATTAATGATGGTTTGGCTGATTTTAGCGGAAAAATATATTAATGAGATTGTGTTGTCAAGTGTACCCTAAACGCCAGTTGCTTAACTCCCAGTTGAAAGTTCTTCGTAATATATGTTACAACAACTTTTTCATCGAGGAGCCTGTCATATCGATAGTTTTGCTTTACGAATACTTCTTCGGGTGTGGAAATCGATGCAGCTATTTGTACCGAACAAATATATTGAAAAATATCCGATATGTCGAAAAGTTGCGTCCGTCCATCGAGGCTGGCAAGAAGACCGTTCAGCATTTTACGCAAATTCCGAGATACGCTCGCGTCAACACTTTGATTCGGGATACTGCTGACATTGTTCACTACTTGGAATCGTTGGGAATGACACTGATACCTCCCGGAAATACGGAAAGGTTGGTTTTTGTTAATGTTCTTGTTTTTTCAAAGAATATTGTTCAGTTTTATTTTTTTTAGACATTTGAAAGCAATTTCTGTTCTGGAAAAGTGGCAATTCACGTTGGATTTGGATGTAGCTGATTTACTGATCTTTGCTCCTGGTATGGATCTGCATGATGACAATCTACTTCAAACTGGGCAATTAATTTTGCAAGATAAGGTGAAAATGATATTTTTCAATTATGCACACACACACACACACACACACACATATTGAATTTTAATTATATCATTTGAATTGAGTTTATATTTTTAGAGTAGCTGTTTGCCGGTTATATGCTTGGAATTGGAACCGGGTACGACAGTGTTAGACATATGTGCTGCTCCAGGCAATAAAACTTCTCACATTGCATCTGTGATGAATAACAAGGGGTAGTTGTTGATGAACATTTTGTGCACGAGTTTAGATTAGATATTATTTTAATTTCAGCAAGATCATTTCTGTTGATTATCACAAAGATCGAGTGATGACATTGCGTATGCGTTTGGAATCTTTCAAGGTGACTTGTTGCGAAGTGATTGAGCAAGATTTTTTGAAATTCAAAGATTACGATCCCATATTTGAAAATGTAAATTTACTTTGAATTTGAATTGTTGAAATTTGAAAAGAAAAAAAAGAGAAATAATTTTTATAATTGTTACTCAGGTTACTCATGTACTTCTGGATCCACCTTGTTCTGGATCAGGAATTGTGAATCGTATCGATTTCGGTAATGATGAAACAATAGATGAAAATCGTCTGAAGCGTTTGAGCAATCTGCAAGTTATGATGCTGAAGAAAGCGCTGTCGCAGACTAGTGTGATACGTTGCGTATATTCAACTTGTTCAATACATGAAGAGGAGAATGAAGCGGTGGTGGAGGAAATTTTGAAAACTTTCGGTGATCAATTTGAATTGGAAGAAGCGTTGCCCGGTTGGACACACCGAGGATTGGATAAATACAAGTTCGGCTCGATGTGTGTACGATGCTCTCCAGAAGAAGACATGACAAATGGATTCTTTGTTGCAGTATTCCGCAAAAGAGACCCAATGTATGAATTGCGCGGTGGAATGGAAATGAACCATTGATTAGTGTGCAATGGACACGGTATCATTTATTTACGTATGTTTTTCTTTGCTTATTTATAATATTTGGAACTATTTATTTAACGATAAAAATTAATTTGATCAACTTTATGATGAAAATTATAATTTGAAAAAAATCCCAAAAAAAAAAATATATATGTATGTATTTATTGTTTTAGCATTTCAAAATTTATACATTTTGTTTTAGTTTAATATTGAATAAAAAGTTGGTGGTGGGGGATATTTTTGTTGTGTTGAGCACATAGGCATATTTTCTTTGAAACAACGATGAACGACGATTATGCTGAATGCTAAATGATATTTTGCACTTGTGTGCAGTTGAAATTGCTGTTTCAGCTTTTAGAATTCCGGGCATGTGGATAAAAACAAAAAAAATATCATCACCACGTTTGAAGAGGATGTTTGTTAGATGTGTTGAAGTTGTTTGTTTGCCGTTTAGATATGTTGCATAATGATTTTGGTGCTTTTTTAGCGTTGTATTTGTTTTGTCTGCTGCTAGTTGGTTATAATAATATGAGTCTGCTTCAACAACGTCAACTGCTGTGATTCACGTCCAGTGTTGCCGTTGGTTTGTTTGCTTCTTCTTGAAACAAAGCAAACAACACTACCACCATCACCAGCAGCAGCAGCAGCAGCAGCATCACGCTTTGCAAGCTTCTTCTTGAACAGGGCAAGCAATTTGAATTTGACCCTCCCGCCTTTCTACACTCACTGTACATTGGCTGCTTGAACATTGACACTGTTTTATTATTATTTTTTTTTCAATTCACCTACACATCATTTACTGTCGATATTTTCCACCGCTACTACTACTGTACTTGGCAGCGCGTTTGTCGTTTCAAAGTTGATCTGATTTGTCAATTTCGACTGCATCGTAATTTGCAATTCGTCCGTCGTCAACCGTCTGTTGTCGCTTCAGGCTTCAGGAACAAATGACGTGCACGCAGACGGCGTTCAACTCCAAGACGCTTTTTCACAAGCTTCAGCTTTGCTGTTGTTGTTGTTGTTGTCGTTGTCATTACAAGCATCTCAATTCTTCTTCAAAATCTTGAAAAAAATTTTTCTTTTTTTTTTCACTTCTGCTTCATCTGTTCATTCATTTTTATTCCAATTCTCAACACATCTTAACATTATCCGACGGCAAAAGTGCTTTTACTACACTACATCCTAAGAGGAGGAGGAGGAGGAGGAGAAGAAGAAGAAGAAGAAGAAGAAGAAGAAGCTTTGATTACAAACTTCATACGTCGATGGTTCATTTTATAATTTTTCATTTGAACATTCTGTTGGTTTTGTCACTTCCCGCGGTGCACTGCTACCGGTCGACTTCTTCAAAGAAAAGTGAGTCTAAAAACTAGTTCCATAAAAAGGTGTGGCTTCAACTTTACAGTTGAATGCTGCTGGGTTGTTTTTTTAAGAAGCTAAAATGCGCTTACTCTCTTTCTTTCTCTTTCTCTCTCTCTCTTTCTCTTTCTCAAACGTCATAGCACTTAGCATTGATAATAGCAGTTCTTTTTACACATTCACACATTAATTCTTTTCTTGTTGTCTTAGATAAATTATCATTTATTATTTATTTATTTCTAGAAGATATTGTCCACATGTATTCATAGAAGTGTAGATGGGATTGTGCGATTGATATTGTTTTTCGTTTAATCTTTAAAATTTTACTGCACACTATTTTATATACCACCAGTAAGCGGGGTTAATAAATGGAAGAGAATAATTTTAAATGATATATATATATATATATATTAGCTGAGTAATAATAATTTTTCAAACAACAATGTGTAGTGTGGTACATGATGTTCATCATCGAAAGGAGGTTGCCATCTTCCGGATCGTTCGTTGTGTGAAAACTTGAAAACATAGTTTCGTAAAATCATCAGGGAATAGGATGCTTTCAGTATTCAGAGGGATCAAAAGCAGAGGTCAGTGGACACACTTCAACTGAACCGTTGACCTCGACTCTTTTTTTTTGTCTCAATTCCTCCAATTCCCAGGGTCATTGGTGATCCTTTTTTGACCTTGGCTACGGATCGTCGAAAGCTTTCTTCGCCACTGAGCTGTGCAACAAAAAAGACGGAGCGTTCATTGGTGCTGCTCAGTAGCGGGGCTTTTTCCTCTTTTTTTTTCTTCTTCATCTTTTGCTCTTCCGGAATCTATTTTTCATTTTCGCTCCAATGCTTCTCGGATAAAGCATGCCGGTGAACGGTAACGTTGGCGGTAATTTTGTTGTTTTACAGTTGCAAGTGACCCACAACGTTGGCCTTGACGTTTTGTATACAGTTTGTGTGCTTGTAAAATTGACTGACAACCTTCCTGTTTCACTGAACATCCGGCTACTGCACAGGCGCTTGATTGATCGTTGGCGCAATTGAGAATGGTCACTTCCGTTGGTCAGGAATGGAAATTTACCACCTCGACCGGTGGTCGAGAGAGCCTTGACCAACGCCTGACCGTGAACGGCTCTTCAACAAACAAACGTTCAAGTCACTGGCACTGCTTTTCTGCTGTTTGTCGACGATCAGCTTACTTGTCTGCTAAGAGCGAGCGTAAATTTACCGTCCATCCTTATCCATTCTTTACTTGGTCGTATTCTCTTTTCACAGACGGCACCTTGACAAACACACTTCAACGCAAAAAGATGGATCACCATTTTTCCCCAACTTGACAGTACACTATTCCAAATTGCTTGTCCTCTTAAGCAGCATATGTTGAGAGAGAGAGAGTGGAAAGAAAAATCTAGTTCACTGAATGCAGTGATTTTTTGGTGTTCTTTTTTTCCATATTCACTACTACTCCAATTAAATGGACCACAAAATTCTACACTTTCCAACCAACGGTGGCATACTTGGAGGGGTAGATGAGAGGGAGGGGGATATTTTTTTTCTCTTTTGCAAATCTCTTTTTATTAAAAGCAAAATTTAATTCAACAACTAAAAATTGAGCTTTTAAATTTTCGTCCACAACAATTGCTTTCAAAAAAAAACAAGCCTTCTACACTTTTACGTTGAACAATTCTGACAAGCGTGGAACAAAAATCACGCAAACTTGCTTCGAATAATATAATAATATCTGCTGCTGCTCTCGTGAATTTTTATCTATTGATTTGTCGTTAATTTTTTTTCAATTGAAATTCAAATTTTGGCTTTGCTTAAATTTGAATTTGAAAAGTGGGAAATGAATTTTCTAATTTTGTTTCCTCCCATTTGAAAAAAACTCTCTGTTTGCACATTTATGCAAGAAAGAATAATAATGTCAATCTGTCTCGTGCCAGCTTATTCAAATTTACGTCAGCACATGCATACATACATACATACATACATACATACATACACAAGAACGAGCTTGTTTCAACGAATGACGCTTTTGCTTCAACTGCTTGGTCGATGAAACTTCTTCAATTGTTGGACAGATTGAATAAATTATATGTTAATTTATTTATTAATCTTTGAGACGATGAGAAGAAATTGCACATTCGGGCTTGTGTGAATGGAAATTCTTTCACCAATTATATCTATCCACTGTTGTCAACAATTGATCCAAAATACTTTTCATTTATTCATTTGTTTTTTACTATTCATATATTTATTTATTTAATATTAAATGGGGAAAATTTGTTATTACGTTTGGTGACAAATTCATTTTGGCATTCCAATTTGGCAATTTTGCTTCAACAATTGTCACGGATGAAATATACATGTATACATATACATATTTCAATTATGGGTTAAATTTTTGCTGACGTTAGTTATTATACAGCCTGTGACATTATTTGTGTAATTTAAATTGTCAAGATAAGCAACTGTAACGTTCATATTTCATTGATGACGAAATTAAGACAGCCGTATATTGTTTGAAATATTGCCCGGAAAAGTAAGCAAGCGTTGTGCTGTGTAGTGCATTGATTGTGCAAGATGTTGCTTTCTTTTTTACAGTTGAACAACTTTTTCCGGGAGATTATTTATGACCATGAGTCATTGATGCAAGCTGCGTGAAACATTATTTTTCTTTCCAACAGCAACAACATGTTTTCGTCTCTCTTTTTTCTTTCTCACTATTTTTCTTTTTTGCTTATTTAATCACTCGAAAAGCATCTCACTTTTTTCCTTTCTCATTTGAATATTAGCCAACAGCTTTTGTTTGAATTTTTTTTAAACTGAAATTATTTTTATAAACTGAATATGTGACGTCAGAGAAATTTCCGTTCTTTTCTTCTATGCATAATTCTGTTTTGTTTTTTGTTTTCTCAACATCTTCATGAATAAGCGAACGTCAGTGAAGATTAATTCCACTCGATGAACCACGTTGCAATGAATTGACAAATTGCAAACGTTCGAAGCTTGCAAAAAGCAAACACACAATGTAACCAAATGAAAAACATTAAACAACAAAATTGCTGTTAAATTGTTTCAAAATTTCCCATTTCATATAGTTTATAGGCCTTTTTTCAATTACAGTTTTTTTTGCTTCTGCTTCATTATGTGAAGGCCAGTTTAAATTATTATGTTCAAGCTTTGTCGATCTGCACAATGCCACACCGTTGATTGGAAATTGATCAGGTTTTTTCTTCTTCAAAAAGTAGCGCATAAATAATTCGATGATCAAAAATGTACAACCAAATTGTACAAATTTGAACTTCTCTCCCCTCTCTAGTGTCCTTTCAGATGAAACACTAGCTGACAAGTCGTGCCACGGACAAGCCGTGGGGGGTGCTGGGCGTACATAATTTTTCATCATTCGTAGAATAACGGTCCCGTCTCCTGTGGATTTTTTATTGCACTGCAAGGAAATTGGCCCGATTCTTCACTATCGACTTTTATTGTGGGAACTTTTCCAAATTATCCCCTGCTCTGTACAGCTACTGTAAACTTTTGTCCCAACAACAGAATACCACGTCACTGAAAGCTTACTGTAATTGTTGAACTTCAGTTGATGATGAACGTCAGTTATGTATTTAATATTCGACGAAAAGTTAATTGTTAATTAGTTTTTGAAAACAAAATTTTAATTTTAAAAAGTTTTTTTTTCAAAAATTACTACAATGTTGGATTTTTGCTACTTTTACATTTCTGTCATCTTTACCATGTGGGATTATTGTACCTGAAGCAGTATATATATATATATATATATTTTCACGTCTAATCTCAAAATTCCACCACTGTTGCCGGTCAGTTGTATTTCATTATTAAATAAAAATTATGTTTTAAATTTTCAAATAAAATAAATTTTAAACTTTTTAAATTGAATATAAATAAGCAATAAATATATCAAGTTGTACAATAATACCTTCTCATCAAATAAATTGTTTGTGCAGAGCATTTTTTTAAATCTGTTTTTTTCAATAAAAGTTTTTTTTTATTTGTTATTTTTCAAATATCAATGCTGCTCTGGTCAATTGATGCTGAATTTTCTTTAATACATACAGTAACCAGCTTTTGCTAATTTTTGCATAGTGTAAGTTTGAAATCAAAGCGAAATAAGTGAAAAATAAAATTGTTCTTTATGAAAAGATTTGCTGAAGTGCAAACGAAAAAAAACCTAAAATTTAAATTTCGCTTCAATGTATTGAATAGAATTAGCATTTTTAGAAAGTGGTTTTTTTCTTTTCACAGAACCCATTGGCAACAATTGATTTTCAATTTTAGCATAATAAATGCCAGGATTGTGGATGGAAAAATGGTCTTTCTCTTCTTTTATTGAAAAGATGAGAAAATGAAATGTTGACTTGTTTTCTTCGTTTGCTATGCTGGGCTTTTCAATTTTCCACACCAACAACCACAACGATATTTAGATTCATTGCACAAAGGTGACCTATTTTTACCAGATTCAAACTTACCCTCAGGAAGAATTGGTTAGCAAATTGCACGTCAGCATTTTGCAGTTCAATTCAACGATAAAACCATTTCACATATTCTCAGACTTGTTGTAACAATGTTATTATGTAAAATGTTTGATTGCATAAATTGTTTAAAATTAATATTTTTTATTTGAATATCAAAACAAACTCTTACACTAGGAGCACTTTTTTACGAGCACACGTTCATTCAATAGATTTTACCAAGTAAATTTGTACTGTTCACTGGGTGAAGTTTAAAAATTTATAAATTTCCAATGAATTGATTTTTCCAAGATTTGATTAAAGCTGATTAAAGTTTAAATTTTCATTATTAAGCAATTGAAAAAGTTGCTTGTCATCGGTGATTTGTTTTCTTCAAAGTGCAACTACTGTGTGTAATGTACCTTACTGTTACGGAATGAAATCAGCATCCGAATTTCTATGAAGCACTGATTTCAATTTATGCATCTCTAAAAATATTGAATTGATAATATAATCAGTTGATATTTGCGCACGTGCTATCAATTCTGTGTGTACATGTTTTGGTAGAACTTTGAACTAGAAGATGCGGCTTAGTATTCATTGTAAAGAAGAGGATGTAATTTTTGTTCAGTCAAACAAGCTTCTTACAATATTTGAGTTCATTTGTGATCAGGGTCAAATTTTTGTGAATACACTTTGCTCGAATGAACCGGCGAAATGTTTGAATCTCATTAAGCTACAAGTAATGTTGTAATTTTTTAAAATTGCCAAACTTACTGTAAATTTATGCGTACTGTTGTTTTGAATTGAACTTCTCCTCTGTTTAATGTAAGTACAATGCAACGTAATACGCGTAGCAGAATTTTTTTCACTTTATTTGATTAGATCATTTTTTTTCTTTTTCAATACTCAGTTTAATGAAGTGTGCAAATTTCTTTCAACTGTTTATTCTTTGAGAATAGCACATTTCTGGCCAGTGGAAGCTGTTCAAGTACATCAGAAGTGATGCAAATATTTGCAAGCATGTTATCTTAGTGTTCGTTTGTTTTGTGGCAGTTGTCAGTTATAAATTTGATACTTTCTGTTAGCTTATATATGTTTTGCGTTAGCACCATCAAAAATTTAATTGATAATTTTGTTAATTGTTTTTTTTATTATTTTATCGCGATAAGCTGTATATACAGGATTATTTTGAACATTTTTTGAAACATGGTGCTCATTAAAGCTCAACTAGCATTAGCTGCTTGTTGGTTGGCTTTGTTTGATCTGCAAAGCAAACGCTCCTGTAAGGCTTTGTTGCCGGTGTGTTTGTTTGTTGCACAGTTTCGACGGCTGTCTTCTTCACTTCATTATTTGATTAAATTGACTGACTGCATCATTAATGCGGAGTATGGTTGCGGTTTTTTCCATCCATGTTCTACAACGTTTATCCAACAAGGAGTGTAATCGTCCGCTTGCGAAAACATTCTCATAAATTAGAATGCATGAATGGATTAGTTAAAAGAAAAAAAACAGCTATATATTCTGACGTAAAAGTTTCGGCATATTGCTTCATTACAACCTCCTGTGCTGTTGTCAGATTTCATTTGGGAAAATTAAAATTGTCAAGCAGTGCTCAATTTCGATTGACCGTTTCCTTGGAACTGCTATAGCTGTTGTCTCATTTCGTCTTGGTCGTAAGCATTGAACTCGTCTGCTATGCGGAAAATTTATCTATAAGAGGTGCTGTTCATGTTCTCTTGTTGCCAAATTGTACAACACTAGCGTGAAGATCAACTTTACCCTCATCGACTCGCGATCGGATGCTTGCGTTCAATTTTTGCTTCTTTGCTTTCTGCATTAAGGTCGCTGTTGCCCCGTGGAAAACCTGCTTTCCTGATGAAAATTTCTGTGGTAAACTGTTTTACAGTAATTTTTTTTCAAGGCGATTAGTTCCGACTGTCAATTTAATTTGAGCTTTCTTTTTTTTTTTTATTTAAAAATATTCTTCAATTATTACAATTTGTGATTTATTGTAAAGAAGTGTTCAAGTTCTTTGGAAATTGCAAAAAGTGTTCACACGCGCACGCGTCTACATAGATTAAGTGTTCTTTACTTGAATTTGGAAAACGGTATATAAAAGAACAGTGATATTAAAGTTTCATTATTTACTATGGGATATAATTTTCAAAAAGCATTCGTGATGAATGAAAGAAAATACTGAAGTTTGTATTTCCTCTTATAAAAGTGCTCTGAAATGACAAAAGCACATTCATAATTTGTTCAACAATCCTGAAAATCCTAAAATTATATCGTATGCAAGATAAGTTAGTTTTCATTTTTTTTTAAATTTATTTTTCTGTACCTGCAACAATGCAACGCTTTGAAAACGCTTTTGAACGAACTAAAAACTCCTGTTTTATGCTGAATTAAAGATTTTAATAGCTGTCAATTCTGAGTTTTTAATGCAGTGTTGATAATATCTGTTGTGTATACGAAAGAAAACGAATGCTTGCACACTTTACATCTCATACTTGGCATGAAAATGTAAAATATTGACCTTATATCAATTATGACGTTTAAATTGACTGTGTGAGTATATTTGAATTGCATGACGTATTGATTCGGATGTTCTTTTTGATATATTTAATTTTGGCAATTAGTTTACATTATGCTAATTAGTTATTGGCTATCTGTCCGTCAGTGGTGTTAGTTTTACAAGATTACGTAAATGGCAGTACAATTAATAGCGTGTGCACAGCAATGAAATTGATCTCAGAGGGAGACAAGAGAGTGGATGTCCATTTGTTTAATGAATTAAGTGATCCAGTTTTGTGTTACGTTATTCAGAATTTTTATTTTCAATTTTAGTTTGTTCCGGTACAGAAAATGGTCTGAATAAGCTTGAAGTGCACGAGAAGAAGGTGGAACGTTTGCGGATGATGTATGCCAATTGCACTGTTGTTCATGGAAATTTGGAGATCACTTACTTGACTGCTGATGACTTGAAAGACGCTGGCATTTCAGATCTTCATTTCTTAAATGACATTGTCGAAGTAAGCCGGTTTGTTCTTTTTGCTTCCAATTGGAGGCGCATGTGAATTATTTTTACCTTTACAGGTTACTGGCTATGTTTTGATTGCGCATAATTCGATCAAAAATTTCTCTCTTCCATCACTTCAAATTATTTGGGGTGATAAAAAATTTCGCCCAACTTCAGATCAAATGGTTTCTCAGTTTGGATTGCTGGTTCTTAATAATGCTTTCAGCACGTTTGATCTTTCAAATTTGAGAGGTATGTGAATTTTGTTTTGAAATATTGATGCTTTATTGAAAAGCAAAACTTTGTGCATGTATGTCCTTTGTGAATTATTCAAGTGACGTTGTTTAGCAATTCACGATGGCTCTGTTGGGATTCAAATGAATCATCGTATGTGTCATTGGAAAACGATAGATTTTCGTCAGTTGCTTGGTGACAACTATGAAAAGAGGTTAATAATCAGGGATAGTTATGGAGAATGCTACA
Organism: Trichinella pseudospiralis; assembly: GCA_001447645.1. NCBI lineage: Eukaryota > Metazoa > Nematoda > Enoplea > Trichinellida > Trichinellidae > Trichinella > Trichinella pseudospiralis. The sequence continues at coordinate 204,435 of JYDV01000030.1, forward strand.
CAGGTACAGCGCATTGACTGCGAGCTTTTCTTTTGCTTATCTTATCCATTTTTTAAATGAACGTTTGTTTCTTTAGATGCAGTCTGCGACAGCAGTTGCTTGCATTGTTGGGGTTCAGAGAAGCGTCAGTGCCAAAAAAGTATTTGAAACATTTTTTTAAAAATAATATTCCACTGTTAAATTATTAATTTGTTCAAATGTTTAATGATTCAGTTTATCGAAACAACTGTGCACCGCAGTGTAGCAGTGGGATGTGTTATGACGTTGAGAGTCCACAATTTTGCTGTCATCCAGAATGTGCAGCTGGATGCTTTGGTCCATCAGATTCGGAATGTTATGTATGTTATAAGTTTGGTGATTTTGTGATGCGTATATGTTTACGTTTGTTGTTTTTCAGGGCTGCAGTACAATGAGAGACAACGGAAAATGTGTGGACAAATGCCCCACACCAGAATTGTACGATCCTATTACAACGCAGTATGTAAAAAATCCAGACGGCAAATACGCATTTAATCGTGACTGTGTCACCACTTGTCCAGGTATGGTAACCAGGTGAACTGATAAGCTTATAAATAATAAGAATTTTTATAGCTCACATGGTTGTTTACAAAGATGGGTGTGTTTCTCGTTGTCCAGAAAATTTTACTGCTGATGAAGGAGACAATGTTTGTCGTCCTTGCCAAGGGGCATGCCCAAAAAGTATGTTTTAATTTCAGCATATTATTATTATTATAATTATTATTATTATTATTAATAGTAGTAGTAGTAGTAGTAGTAGTAGTAGTGGTAGTAATTTTCATTTATATACTTTTTAGCCTGCATTATTGAACAACATGTTAACTCATTGAATATCAAAGATTTCATTGGTTGTACAAAAGTGGATGGAGTAATTGAAATTCGGAAAGATACTTTTATCGGAGGTGCTTTGCTACAGCCAAATGGAACGTATGTCAATGAAACAGTTTAATATATTTGTATTTTTTAAAAATTTATATATTTTATAGATTTATTCCTTATGATCCAATGACGCCGGCACAATTGGAAGCACTGTCTAGCGTTCGTCAGGTGACACATTACGTACTTGTTCAGACGGAAAAGCTAAAATCGTTGAACTTTTTGAGAAATTTGCAAAAAATTGAAGGTCGAAAATTGTTTGAGTAAGCAAAATTTGTTTGCGTTTTTTGACGGAGCTGTTCATCTTGTTACTGTGCTTGAATTTTTTTCAGTTCCAAATACGCATTGTATATTACACATTCGTTTTCGCTACAACAGTTGGGTACAATTTCGCTGACATCTGTACTAAATGGAGAGATTTACATAGCCAGTAATTTTGATCTTTGCTACATTCATAATATACCGTGGAACAAATTGATTGCATCCACACACAGTGTTGCAAAAGTTCGAAAAAATCGAGAAGCAGATGTCTGCGGTAAAATTGAATAACGGCTATATCGTATCAATATCAATATCAATATTAATAATGTGGTTATTGGTTTTTGCTCAGAAGCGGAAGGTCGTACGTGTGACGTGTCGTGCGACTTGAGTCAGGGCTGTTGGGGACCTGGCTCAGAGATGTGTTTTGAATGCTTGCATTGGCGCCTTGGCAACGTCTGCGTTGATGATTGCTCATCTGACGGGTAAATGTTATATTCTTGTCACTTAATGAATGAATTTTGGATTCACTAGAATTCTTTTCAGCGAATATCAAGCATCACCCAAACAGTGTGCGCTGTGTCATTCAGAGTGCATCTCTTGCACAGGACCAGTATGAATGCATTTCAATATTTTATATTTTATGTACTAGTCAAATTTTTTGCAGGGTTCAAGAAACTGTACAAAATGTCGCCATGTTAGTCTGGATGGTGAATGCATTCGCAACTGTCCACAGGAAACTCATTTTGAAAATCCAGCAACTCATGTCTGTGAACCTTGTCATGCCAACTGTTATAGCTATGGGTAGAGTGGTTTTGTTTTCTTTGCCCTAAGAATCTTTGGGTTAAATTGAGTTTCTTTAGATGCACTGGTTCTGGAAATTTTGTTGGTATTGGTGGTTGCAATCGTTGCAAATACGGAGTATTTGACGAAGATACCCAATCTATAGTAAATATATTACAGCAGCATTGAAAGCTCAAGTTTTTTTTTTCACTTTTTATGTTGTAGACACGTTGTTTGCGTGAATTGTCTGCTGAGCGACTTTGTTCAGAATTTCCAGATTTGGAAAACTATTACTGGACTGTGCCATTGTCTACTAAAATTCAAACTGAAGTTGCCCATGCTGTAAGCATAGTTGCCATATATATATATATATATATATATATATATATATATATATATATATAAGAAATTTACAAGTTTATGTGTCAATTACAACATTGCGTTGTTGTTGTTGTTGCTAGGTATGCATGAAATGTCACCCAGCTTGTAAAAGCTGTTATGGATACGGTGTTGATTTTGTGCATTACGGATGTGACTGTTTGAACTACACTTATCGAGAAACTCCAACAAGTTCTGTTTGCGTTCTGCAGTGTCCCAAGTACAATTTTACAGCAATTTATATTCACTTATGTCGCGTACAATTTGGTTTTCTTATTATATTAGAAATACATTCATTCGTCCAGCTCCGGATGCTGGTCGTGCTGATGAATGTATACCTTGTGATTCACAATGCGACGGATGTGTTGGACCAACTTCAACAGATTGCGTTGAATGTGTCACTTATAAAGATTATTTGTCCGATACAGACAGGGTATGATGTTGTACTAGTATGAATATGATTTTTCGTGAATATGAATTTCGTGATTTTTAGTTCAACTGTACTAATGTTTGTCCAGCTGATAGACCGTACGTCTCTGCCGACAGATTGTGCACGGATATTAACATGGACGAAGTTATCTATGAAAAGTATGAAATTAATATTGTTGAAAATTACGGATGAAATGAAATACAAGAATTTCAAGGAACAAAAGAATGCAAACAATTGTCATCAGCGCCGTGGTTGCAGCATTGTTTCTTGGTTTTGTCGTCTTTCTGATTCTCATACTCTTCATGAAGCGCAAGGCATCGTTGTTAGCTCATCTGGAAGAGCCAGATCCGAAATTGGAAATCAACTCCGACGCTTGTCCTAATCTGACACGCCTGCTGTTAATTCGAGAGAGTGAGCTTAAAAGAGGCGGCATTCTGGGCTATGGAGCTTTCGGCGCTGTGTACAAAGTGAAGCATTTCTTGTGAGTGCCAAGAAAATGCTTTGAATAAACGGTATTTTCGTTCACTGTAGGGTGTTTGGATCCCACAAAAAGAAAAAGTCAAAGTCCCTGTGGCAATTAAAGTATTGCACGAAGCAAATGCGGCTGCTCAGCAGGAGACACTGGAAGAAGCCCGTATCATGGCCAGCGTTTCTCATACGTATTTAGTTCGGCTGATTGGTGTTTGCGTGGGACAGCAGATGATGCTTGTTACACCGTTGATGCCTTTGGGCAACCTTCTGGATTACGTGCAAGAGAACAAGTCGAAAATTGGTTCGGCTGCTTTGATTCGTTGGTCTTCACAAATAGCAGGCGTGCGTGTCAAACAGAGATTTTTGCATTTTTTTTCTCTACTTCATTTCATTTTTTTCTCTTTTTCATTTTAGGGAATGTCTTATCTTGAAGAGCACCGACTTGTCCATCGAGATTTGGCCGCGCGAAATGTTCTCGTTAAAACCCCTTATCATGTTCGAATAACGGATTTCGGTTTGGCTAAATTGCTCGAATATGGCCAAGAAGAGATCAAAATATTCGAAGGAAAAGTATGAGATCATTTCAAAGCTTCGATCAATGTTCAGTGGAGTTTTATTGATTGATTCAAAATGTAGATGCCCATTAAATGGCTTGCCTTGGAATGTATCCAGTATCGACGATACACCCACAAATCTGACGTTTGGGCATTTGGTAATTTTATATTCGAGTTCTCTTTATTTGTTGCATTTTATTCTGCTCAAAAATGTTGAATTAGGTGTTACACTGTGGGAATTGTTCACTTTTGGTGAAAAGCCATACAAAGACGTGCCGTTGCATGACATTCCTCGTCTATTGGAGAACGGTGAACGCCTTCCTCAACCAAAAATTGCTACTTTGGATATGTACATGATCTTAATCAGATGTAAGTTTTTAATTTAGTCAAAATTTATATAATTTTATTAATTCAACGCAATTTCAACAGCATAAACTGCAATGCTCTTTAAAAGCATAATTGCTGTGAAACTTGCTTTCATTTCTACTTGTTGAATCCTTAGGTTGGATGGTTGATGCTGATGCACGTCCATCTTTTAAAGAATTGCGAGAGTCGTTTTTAAAAATGGCCAAAGATCCTGGTCGTTTCTTAGTAGTTGAGGTGAGTTGTATTGTTTTTGTAAAAATAATTATTTCAGATTTAAATAAATAATGAAAATTTAGGGTGATGCTTTGTTGCGTCTTCCGACTTACACACCGCAAGATCAGCAGCAAATGATCCGTCAGTTAATTGACGATCCAGACGTCATAGATCCTGAGGATTACTTTTCTGCGCCTACAGCGTCACCTCTAGTATCACCAGTTACACCTACTAAACCAGTAAGAAACAGCTGTGGATTTTTATTTGTTTAAATGTTGCTGCAGCAGTTAAAGTTTTTTCAGTTGATTGATGATGTTGAGATGAGACTTGCTTGCGGACCACCGCACAGGCATGCAGGTTCTGTTAGCCAGCGCTACGCTTCTGATCCAGTAAAAAGTAAATTTCATTTTTGATCATAACTAATTTTTTGAAACGTGTCTTGCACTGCAATGGTACTATGGCTGAGTGTTATAGGCAAACTTTTGGACAATTCATCGCTGTCCACTGATCAAGACAACTACTTAATTCCTGACTCACAGCAACCGCAAAGACAAAGTTTCATCAACGAAGATGACGGTGTTTTTGTGAATTATTCTCCAATGCCAGCGTATAATGGGTACAAAGCTGGTAAGCTAGCTGTTCAAATTTCACAGAGTAATGTTTCACAAAGGTGAATCACGTTCATTTTTCTCAGGGAATCACGTGTATTATAACGACTTTCCGCCAGAAAAGTCAGGCATATGTTTGGAAAACTTTGAATACATGCAAGGTGGCAACGGTAGCGCAATTTATACGAACACTTGTCCTGTTGATTGCAACGCAGACTCGGTCCAAACTGAAACTGTCGTATGAATTGCTGTTTCACTGATGCAAGCAACATTTTCCAAAGCTCAGCATTATCGATCTGTTCAGCTTTTTCATGTTGACCCTAGTTATTAGTGCTTGCGCTAAACGCTTTTGCTGGTCAAACGCTTTAAACGAAAGAAAAATAAATTTTTCAGCATTTTGAATTAGTTAGTTGGCTAGTTGTTCAATTGACTTGGCAGCTTATTCCAAACATTCACATTATGCTTACAATGTACAGTGTATATTCTATATTATTGATGATGTTTTTGTTGAAATTGGCACATTTCATATCTGCCGTTGAACACTTTGTCCATGGTCAGTGAAACAGTGCTTCTGTGGCCATTTTGTAATGAAAATTTGTTGTACAATATTATATTTCAGTTGTTATTTATGTTTCATCTTTGACATTGTTGTAAAGCAATTTTTATTGATTGTTCGAAGAAAACAACTTTTCAGCTTAATTTTTGTTCATGCATAAAAAAAGTTCATACGTAAAATTTCTCGAAATAAAAAACTGTTCCGCTTTCCGTTTATAACTGAAACACATTGCCATGTTGTATATATAGCAACTGAAAATATTTATTTCACTTTAAGAATGTATGATCTGCTCTGATAAAGAAAAAGAGTAAGCAAGAATTGCAGATTGCACGTTGTTCATATTTCCATTTGTATCCTTATGAACTTTACTTGAATTTATTGCAAGTAATGAGTTACAGGTATGGACAGTGGAATACAATCTGATGCAAAGTTGAAAGAGAAAAGTATGAAAAAAAAAAGAGTTTTCAATCACATGCTTACTAAATTTCACCAGGTACATAAATCGATTGCACACTTGCTTTGTCACCCGTGTTCTGAAAGGCGTGGACCGGCACTTTTCAAACAATCGGATGTCTGCTGTCGTGAATGCTCGGCGCTTGAAGCATGATTAAGCATGTACCACTGATGAAAGTAAGCGAAAATGTCCACAAGAAAAGGCGATCCAGTACGTTTGCAATGTAACGCCAGTCATCTTTGACCTAAACGAATTATTCAAAATTGTGAAATGCAAAACAGAAAGCTACACCGAATGATGATGGATATGAATTTAGTGGAATTTAGTGTTGAAGAGGAACGTACTTCATCTTCGGCGGCTTTTTTCCGAAAATGATTAGCGATGAAGCATGTACTTCGGACGGCGCTTGCAATTGCTGCATTCTCCTCTTCGTCGAACCACGTCTGCTGAGGACTGGTCGACGATGAACTCTGACCAGCCACTTCAGCCGTTTTGCCCAACCTTGGCAACACGGTCATCATGATCACGTTTTCACTTTGGTTGAGCTCGAACGTTGCTGCTGCTTTGTCTGCAGTTGCAACCGACGACGACGCCTCTGCTTCTGGCCTGCGCATCATTAGCAACTTTGGCAGAAAATCCAAAAACAAATACCGTATCCAAACGGAAAATCGATGCGTTGCCGGCAAACGATAGTGCACGTTCAACGTGAACACCGTCACCGCAATGCTCAGAGTGACCATCACCATTGTGAAAAGCAAATACTTGCCAATCAGCGGTATTATTAAACTGGTGCTCGGAATTATCTCCACCAACAAGTTGAAGAACATGGTCAGACAAATGAGAATGGACACGCTCAGGGACACTTTCTCACCCGAGTCGCTTGGCAAATAGAACACCAGAATGGTCAAGAAGGAAATTCCAATGCATGGAATTATCAAATTTACACTGTAAAACAGGGTACGACGGCGGAGATATATCTGAAATTGACGAAACATTATCAGATCAGATGAGATCAGATCAGATCACGTCACATCAGATCACTCTTGATGTTGACAATTTGTTGTTAAAAATTAAGCATGTATTATTGAATGAAAAGTCAGTAGAGGTGTGCATTTCAACGAATTACAGCAACAAATCTCAATCATACGTAAAATGTGATGTCTATGTACGGAGCTCGACAACATTCGTATCGTTCTTCGTGTCGCTTCACTGGAACCGCCATAACATCCCATTCTGTAGACGGCAGAAAATCGGACAGATCAACTCCATTAGGAACGATCCAAACTAGACGTCCATTTTCCCTCGTTATTTGAACGTCGTCTTTGTCATAATGGATCAGATCCACTTCGAAGCCGTCGTACGTCCAAGAGCCTGACGAAGTAAAGCAAAAAAAGTAAGTAAACATTTTTGATTGTTTCTTTTTCTTTTTAAATTTAAATTTAAACTTCAAATATCAAAAATTTTTTAAACATTATTTTACCAAATTTTAAATCGCAAAGTTGCTCGTCGAAAGGGAACCATTCTATATCAATAGGGCACATGCTTTTGTAAATTGCCGGTGGTTCCCATACAACTGTTCCATTGTAATAAACAGCCGCTTTTGTCACAGCACTGACTTGATAATTCCCGTCTGCGCTAAAATGATGAACTTGTTGTTGTTGTTTTTTCTTTTTAATTTTATTGGCTTTCATTTATTTTTACTTGTTGTAAAGTACAACGTTTGGCGTCCAGAGTTGATCAGCAGGAACGTAAAGAACATCCACCCCTCCGTAGTCGTTTGGATCCCAGTTGATATTACTGTCCGTCCAGACCTTGAAAAATATTCTTAGTTCAAGGGAAGCAAGCAAAATGTTCATTTATTTATAATAATTAAATAAATAAATAGATGAATTAATTAAAATGCTAACTAGTTCAGCTAATGAAAACAAACATATCCTTACTTGTTTTATCCAGATGTTGGTAGTGATGATTTGATTTTTTTCATGCTATAAAAGTATGAAGAAAATCTTTCGATATTTTTCTGTTAAAACTTTGCTTATTGAAAAATTGTTTACCACATCCAACAGTTGGGATAGACGCAGTTTAACTTTCACTGTTACAGCATCGCTCGTGTTGTGCACTGGGCGTAGCAGCTTGTTGTATCCGGTTAAAATGTCTTGAAAAAGACGACGCGCATGTTCACTTCTGCTGCATGTGACAACATCTATGTATTTTGAAAAAAAACATTCATCAGATAAAAAGTTACTGTTGAAAGTCAATCTCATGCACAAAGTTATCATGAATAAGATCACAAGTTATCATTGATTAAAAAGCAAAACACATTATTATGATTTATTATTGGATTTGTTAGCTTTCTTCAAATTCTGAAATAATTGAAAACTGAAACCATAAAATACACATTTGTTCTTTTCCAAAATTATAACACAACAAGTGAAACAGTACGTCAAATGACATCATGGCTGTTTTAGCTCGTCAAGAAAAGTTTCGTTCACTTTCTCAATTTGCTATTGATTCAAACGGATATAGTCATTTTTAAGATCAAAGCGTTGAATGAAATAGCGCTGGCCGTCATTGTTATTTGCTTTCAACTTGAAACTTGTATTGGTTAAAATTTCACATCGACACATAAATTTCATATTTAAAATAAAAATAACTTTTACCTTTCAACAAAATAACGCTTAATAGCAGCAAGAGAGTGGGTATGTGTTGAGGCAAATTGGAGACGTTTTTACTTTTAACAAACGGCCACATAGCAGAAACAGCCAATTTAATCAATGCAGCAGATTTTTAAATGAAAATCACGACGGTTGATTGTTGCTTGAGTTTGCTTAGAAGAAATGACGTGCATAAAGAAAGTTTTCTCAATCTCAACTAGCGTCACTCCAGCAGTAGAAGACGGCAGGCATACTACGCACACCACACGACGCACAACGCACAATGCACTGCTTTCTTCTTCTTCTTCTTCTTCCTCTGGTCTCAGCTGTTCATTTTCTTCATTCAATATTTCCAACTGGCAAGCTTCAGCTCGCCTCGTTCGCTAATGTCGCTTATATATCAAATTCATGCATCCGCCGAAGCGAACTAGCAGCACTAGCTATTGTTTAACTGCTTTCGTCCACTCGTCGAAAATAATTCAACCCATAAGTCGAATTGAACGTCCGTCCAATAATTTTCCTACACAGGCAGCAATGCTTCTTCACCAACCAAAATTGTCACAATGCTTTCTTCTGCTTGGTTTCTGATAGATGTCAGTTGACAGAACCGACTGCAAATTACACTAGCACAATCAATCAGTCAATATATATTATACATATACACTTATATGTACATATTATATATAATATATGTATTACGTTTGAACAAATCTCTTTGTAAAGCTATTTAACAATCCAAGCAACTTTGATCTGACAGCTCATTCATAAATCAAAATGATCAATCTATTCATAAAGCTATACTAATTAGCATTTAAGAAACAATCTAATTTGAATATGTTGACTTTAAGATTTGAATATTTAAATAATACTTTGTATTATTAATTTTAGGTTTAATAATAACTTTTGCAATGATTTTTATTCATTTATTTGTTGTTCTACTTAAATATTTGATTGACAAAAATGATAACAAGCAAATTTATAAAATATGAAACACTCTTGTTCTTATGCTAAAATTGAAAAACCAACCCAAGTGCAAAAACAGTTTGCAAACCTACTTGTTTCAATGTGATTATTGTATCCATTTGAAAAAGAAGTTCAAATGATACAATTTTTCTTATAAAAATAAGTATCGCTGTAAAATTTGATATCAAAACTTCAATAAAAAGTATTACTGCATGCCATTTTAATCTGATGATCAAATGTAAAAAGGAAAACTTGGATGTTTTTACAGAACAGTCAGTCAGTCATTAATATACGGTATATAGATTTTTCATTTATTTTGCTTGAAACAAATTAAAATAAAAACTGTCCATTTGATGCAAATGGATTTTCTTATCAGTATACTTTGTTGACGTTGCATAGCAGAAATTTGCATTTGAAAGCAGGAAAGATTATGTTTTGTTCTTGATCTTCATAAATTGAAATTTTTCCACGATACCCGCCCATGTTGCAGTGCATTTTAGCTTCAGATTGTATTGTTTGTGAAATGTTCTTAGCAAATAGCATGTTAGCAGATTCAGGTTTTCATGATTAACGTAAATTAACTCATTGTGTTCGTTTTTATCTGTATATTCAAGCATTGCAATGCTTATTTGCACGCTGCAACTGTAATGAACATACATTGTGCCGAAGTTGTATTCAAAATGAGCATATGAATGATAGATGTTAAAAAAGTGTTATAAATAAAAAAATGACAAACTTTCTTTGAGTAAGCTTTGAGTTAATTTCTCATTGTTGAACAAATTGGAGCTGATTTTATAACTTTTGATATCATTGGAATTATATTAGTCTCACAAAATTGTGTAGCTTCTTCTCTTCGCGAGTCATAAAGCCACTGACACAGAGAAAGAAACTTATATTGAACATTAATTAACCGTGACGCGATCGCAATTTATATCTTATTACGCAAACTTTATGCAAATTAAAATCGTCATTGCTTGCAATATAAGAACAATGAGCGATACAAGCTTTAGCGGTTGGTCATAAAGAATTTCCACTTGATGAATGGTATTTTCAGCACTACCAGATGGCTAAAGTTCAGCTTAATTGTTGAGTATTGCAATGGAAATGATTGATACGCAGCTCTTTCAGTGGATATTGAAAAGATAAATAGAAATCTGTGACGGCAATTGTCGAAATGATTTCTTTTGAAGTTATTATGCGGCAAATGGTCAAATTTTCAATATTACTTCAAAGTTCAATTCATTTGAGATTCGTTTTATTGCACCTGAGTGGTATGTGAAATTTATGAAAATTTGTTGCAAATTATGAACTTCTCTTTTCTTTGATTCATGAAAGAAATGAGGCGTTTAATAGTGTGGTAATAGTCGGTGGGAAATGTTCTGATAAATTTGTGAAAAATAATAATTGCATGATATAAATAAGGCAAAGAAAATTGAACAAACTTTTTTCAGTCAACTTCTTTTATGAAAAAGAGGTTAGTCGTTAGTTGGGTTGGTGATGGCATATTATTTGGTGAAGTTTGCGTTGAAATGACTTTTTACTATATTTAAAATGTGCTAAGCGATCTTGTAATTAAAGTAATTTGTTTTTCTGCAAAGCAGCCGACAGCCGTGGCCAAGCTATTTCTTTCGCTAAACAGCGCGGTTATTTTGGTGCAATGACCTTAGCACAGCTTTCAAGCTTTGCGTAGACGCTAATTTTTCTGCAATATTATCGATGATGGCCAGTTTTCAATTTCTCATTTTAGTCCTTTTTGATTGATTAATTTTGATTTGTTCAGTTGCACGTTTGAGAATGAAAAAATCTCTGCTAGACCTGTTTCAACGTATTTGAATGGCCATTTTTAACAGGAGCCCCGTTGTGTAGTATTCGTTTGAAAATTCCGAAATCAGTTGGACGTTTATTTGGAAATGGCAAATTTTAATATTCAAGCTTGTTAGAAAAATTCACACTCTCACATGAACATGCACACATACACACACACATACACACACACATACATCATTACATCAAACTAATCAAATATGCAACAGTACTTTTTAATTAATTCATTAATTATTAAATAAATATGACAAATATTCTTCTCTTTTTTATCATATGTTGCTTTCAATTTGAAAACATTTATTACATAATTGAATTGTTATTAAATGAGAAAAATAATATTGATAGTATATGAACATTTTGCATGTAATGAAATTAGAATTAAATGACAATTCTATACCAAGTCAAAATGCTTGATTTCAGCTCTTTGCAAAAATATAACAAGAATGCAATTCTTTTTGCACAGTAAAAGCAATTAGAATTTTCCATGGAACACAGTTTAAATAAGATGATGAGTAAAAATGTTTTATAATGAAAAAGGTTTTTCTCAACTTTTATATTTGTACAATGAATAATATAGTGCAGTAATGCTTTGAATGTTAAAAATAGCAACAACTTTGCGTAGTTGTAATAAATATCAATTTTAAGTAAGTATAAGTATAGAGTATGATAAAATTAAAAAATATACAACTGAACAAGTGTTTGTCAAAAGAAAATAACCAATAAATATTAGAAAGATCACGTTAACCAATGAGGATGCCTATGGTAGCTTTGTATCCAATAAGAAGCAAGTTACCGCAGTTTCATCTGGGCTTTTTACCACCGTTTGGCGAAGCGCTGCGCGTGTAATTTTTTTTATTATATTTTATGTGTAATTGGTGCTTTCTGTGATAGTTTCTGCTTCTGCCGTGCAGCTTGTAGTTCATCATCTTCTTGAAATTTTTGTTGTAAAAATTGTAAAGCTGAAATTGAACATCAACTATTCACTTTGAAATGACAAAGTAATATGGAAATTTCAGAATTGAATGAAACTGTAGAATTTGAAAAATTTTCATATTTGAAGAAGAAGAAGAAGAAGAAGAATTCAAATTTTTCAATTGAATCTTTAGTTGGATCACCGGAAAATAATGCGTCAGCGCTGCATGCAGCAACACCACCACCACCACCACCACCACCACCACCACCAACAGCAGCAACAAGCAGTAGTGCTGTATTGGCATCAAATTTTGCATCTTCTGCAAATGAAGTTGACCCGGTTGTGGATATGATTTCCGGTGTGAATAATCTATTCTGGATGCACAGCAATCATTTGTTACCTTTGCAAATGTCCATGGAGCACAAAGTTGATCTGCGAAACTTCCAAATGTTGCAACGTGATACAGCCGGTTTAGGCTTTTTGCAACCTGAAGAATCGTCTTGTATGCTTTCTTCGTCAGATGTGCTATCGTTTCCACTTTATCCAAAGAACGAACTTCCATTTTCGTTGATGGTCAACAGTGCAGAGCAAAGTGAACTGAACGGCAACTGGTCTCATCAGTGGACAAATATGTTAAAGCATACAAATCCGTTTATTTTACAGCAGTTCAGTAAGTATATATATATATATGTGTGTGTGTGTGTGTGTGTGTGTGTGTGTGTGTACAACAGTATATGTTTTCATAATTGTGTAAAACTTAAAATGCTTAAAAACGAATGTTTAAGCAACAATGAAACATTTAAAAAGTATAATCACTGACGTTAATGTAAATGCAATGTTTTATATTGTTCTTTTCTTTTCAATTCATCAAAAACTGTAATAAAATGAAGTATCATTGTTTGCAAAAGTGAAATTTTTATTTTCTTCAAATTCTTTTTAAGCAAAAGCATTATTTATAGAATGATCATAAAAATGTTTCCAATTTGAAAAGTTTTCAATTGTCATTGTGTATTTTGCGTGAATAGTAGAATAATTATAAGAATAATATCATTCGATGAGCTGCATAATTCTTTTCCACGCTTCATCTCTAATATGATGAGATTCAATTGGAATATGTAAAAAAAATTATTTTTTTTTATACCATCCTAGCAGAGTGCTTGTTGGATTGTGAATTGAAAGTTGAAATTGAATCATTTAACACTTGGTCAGAAACTTGTTACTTGAACAACTGCAGCATACAGCAATCTAGAAGAGTGATCAGCAAACAAAATTCCCGTTGTGATTTTTGAAAATAACAAGTGATTTAGTTTAAGTGAAAAGTCATTTAGCCGCAATAAAAGCGCGTTTCAGAAGCTGCGTCATCGACGAAAGATGAGTAGGAGACAGCTGAGCCTTTTGTTTGCCGGTTTTCAGACCTGTTCTTCGATGCCAGTAGATTGTCCACCTCTAATCACGTCAGAACTGCCTGTTGGAACGAATCTTCTCACACAATTCATCTTCTTTCACAATTCTCTGTTCTACCCTGCTCAGAAAGCACAAAATCAAAGAATTCAATTTTCTATTTTAGTATTATTCTTCAATCAGGGGAAACAAGTTCTGCATTGTGTAGTGTACAAGCTTAACGTGGAGTAACCTTTTGTAGGAATCATTCATAAGCAATATATATATATATATATATATATATATATATATATATATAATAGTTTGTACGGAATAATTCAAATTTAAATAACAAAACAACATTAAAATATTATTACTTGAAAAAGGGAAAAAATACAATTATCAAATCATCTAAGGGAAAAAAACTAATTTATGCAACTGTGAAAGAAAGAAAGAAAGAAAGAAAGAGGTTCAAGGAAAGGCAAACTGTTAAGAAGAATACGACAGAGAAAAAAAGCAAAATAAATGAGCTACGCGGGGTTTCTCTTTCAGCTGTTGTAAAATTGTGATCATTCAAGACAGCCTATTTATCTAGTTTAGCAAAAAAAAAAAAGTTTTTTTTTTCAAAATTAACACCGAATAATAATATCCAATGAAATTGAAATATTAATTCTGAAAATCATCTACAGTATGCCACTTTGAACAGTCGATCATTATTGTAATTCTGTAACAAACTACAAAAATGAAACTTATTTAATTGATTGTTGTAATTAAATAATATTTTTTTTTCAAAATTTAGATTCCAAAATATCTTTCAATGTCAATTCGTTGCTTCATCAATTTCCGAAACCGAAGCGCAATCGAACTGCATTCATGCCTTATCAGCTTGTTGAATTGGAACGTGCTTTTGAGCTGAATCATTACGTGGTTGGATGTGAAAGGAAGGAGTTGGCAAGACGATTGAAATTATCTGAAACGCAGGTAATAATAGAAAAGCAAATTGGTTAAAATGACGATGAGAACTTTCCTTCATGTTTGCATCTTGTCCAACTTGGTAGAATAATTTCCAAATGAAGCTCATTTTACTGGACAGTATTTATTTCAGTAAATATTGTTTGATTGTAATTCAAAACTCGGGCGATAATCATAATAATGATAATGGTTATAATGATAATAATGTGAACTTGAACAAAGCTGCGGATAGCACGTGGAAAAAGTTTTTCCCAATGTTGAGCACCATCATCAGCGTGGATCAATTTTCATCACGTGCACAATTGTTGTTTTAATATTCATCAACAGTTAAGATGAGATAAAAAAATGAAATATATCGTGTTCAATCAATTAAGAGTTGTGATTGAATTTAATAACTGGTTTTACTTGATCTGCTTTTAGTTGAAACATGCTGAGCAAATATTGTCACAGTGCATTCGTTCAATAATGGTTGTGTGGATTGTATTGCAATAATATTCATTTGACGAAAGCACTTTGTTTTTGAATTTAATGGCTCTTTGCTACGATATATGTACATATAGAGTAACTTTAGCCTGTTCTTCTTTGAAGAAGAACAATTTCCATTTTGTGATATAATCAAATTACCACGCTGATGATACTGATAATCTACCCCTTTCCATTTGCTCATCCATATCTGATCCACTGAACAGTTTGAAATATTAAAATCTCTGTTTGTGTACTCTTTATACATGAATTAGACGGCAGTGGATGGAATAAAATTAAAATCACACATAAGATAGAGCTTTAGTAGCTTTAGTTTGGTTTTTTTTTTCACCAATTTTTGACAAATGATAAATAATTTCCACATTTTGCAAATTCAAATTTCAAATGCTAAACAAAGTTGTCAAAACGTTTCAACGGAATAAACATTAATTCCAACTGAAACGTCAGGCAAAAGTTGAATGTGTTTCAAAGAGCTTCAATTTGGCTCTTTGCAAAAGTTTTATTATACATTTAAGAATTTTTCAAATTACCAGTTGCGATCATTAAATGGAAATGCAACTTTTGCACGTTTGATTCGAATGAGCAATATTTTTTTTTTTAACTTTTCAAACTTTGGAAAGTGATTTTTAAAAAAATAATAATGTAATTGATTTCAATTTTCATATTTAACATTATTATTATTATGCAAATTAATTCATTATTGTTGTTGTTGTGCAGGTGAAAGTTTGGTTCCAGAATCGTCGAACGAAGCACAAAAGAGTGAAATCAGAAGAATTGGCTTGCAACAAAGTACCATCGTTGGAAAATAATCCTCCGTTGGAATCTCCAGTAGAGCAGCAGCAGAAGAGCGTTTCAGTTTCAGTGCAATCGTCAATGTAGCATTCAATATACAAAAATTGAAATTCAAAACATCAATGCAATTTTTTCTACAAAGATTACAATGAACTGGCAAATAGATGGTAATATGCAACATACTCGCAAGCGTGTATTCATCTCGTGTATGTTCACACAAATGGGCACACTTTTTTTTTAACTTGTGAGATATTTTGCTTTTCAATGGAAATTGATATATTTCATAAATTTAGTATGATGAGTATGCTGAATTTTTTTTGTTTTTTTTTTAATTTTTTTCGTTTCCTCTTCTACACTGCGGCAGCTTATTAGTAGATTCATCATATTTCGAGCTTGGGTTTCTTTTTATTGAAAATGTTATTTCATTTTTTAATATACAAAACAATTTATTTGAATAAAAATCATTTACTGTTTGCAGAATTTTTTGATTGATTTTATTCTACCTGAATTGTTTTTGAAATGTACAGTATACAGCAATGTATGATGATTGTTGCAAAATTGTTTGTTTGTTTATTCGTTTAGTATAATTGTTTGCAAAGTGCAAAGTAACATGCTCGGATGTCAATGTATGCTTCGCTTATGTAAATTAATTGCATTCCTGTCATCACTATCACCAGCAACAGAGTTGTCATCATCAGTGCAGGTAAATAAGTTTTTACTTCTTTCGGGTTTTGCCAGCGAAAATATATGCAGACGTGTCAATTGATTGATCTATTGTGAAGCAATTTAAAGTTTCATTCATGATCATCAATTCAATTTTGTACATTTCTTTTTTCATTTTTTATCACAATTTTCAATCAAACAATTGAAAAGTTGAAGCAATTTGCTCTAGTGTTTATATATTATTGTTCCAACGAACATTTCTGTTCAGTTCTATTTAATGCAAATTTTCCATACTTGATAAAGGTTATTCGATCAAAGCAAACAATAGCTCTTAGCTTGATAAAGAGAACAATTTTATTATTTTACCTAGCTGCTCGCAGATCAAATATCGCGCGTTATCAATAATAGATTGATTAAACAACCATTTTTTTCTTCTCTGAAATCAATTTCAAACTTTACACATTATTCTCTGAATAAATCGTAAAATGTTTATTCAAAGAAAGAAGGAAAATTGGAG
This sequence comes from Trichinella pseudospiralis, assembly GCA_001447645.1. Taxonomy (NCBI): domain Eukaryota; kingdom Metazoa; phylum Nematoda; class Enoplea; order Trichinellida; family Trichinellidae; genus Trichinella; species Trichinella pseudospiralis. The sequence continues at coordinate 221,561 of JYDV01000030.1, forward strand.
CAAATTTAACAACCACGTTCAGAGCAAGGAATGTGCTAGCTAATAAATAAATAAATAGAAACAAATGTGCAATGAATGATTGGTTGAGAAAATGGAAATTGAATTTGTGTTTTTCTTGAAATCCATAACCGAATCGTGTAAATCAAAAAAGTAATGCGTCGTATCTGCTTTTAAACGTTGGAAAAGTTGTACAACAATTTCTTCTGAATAAGTCTGTATTCAATCAGAAGTTGATGAATCAGTAGCGTTTGCCGTTAGCGTGTTGGAAGAATTTTCCAAAAGACGACCCAGGATGTCGATTAAATTGTCCACACCTCGCAAGTATCCTTTGTCAGGCCCGTGATGAGGCGGATCATTTTCAAAACAGACCGAGGTAGAGTGACCGAAATCAATTATACGAACATCGATGAAAGAATCCTCGATAAGTGGAAAGAATTATTATTTGAAAAAAAATGGAAATGATTCATTGATAATATATACCTGGTTGGCACAAGCGTGACCTTCGTAAATCACCAGCAATGAGCTTGAGTAGAAGCGATAGCCGTTCGATTCGAGCAAAATCTAAATATTGGAAAAAAAACATGCAGGTTCAATTGTGAATCACACCGATCCAATACAATGACTCACCTGACGAACGGTATTCAACTTTTCAATCAAACATTCGATAAGATCTGTTCGAAAATTAACTCCATTATGGAAAAATCGCTCAATCACTTTTATCAAGCCTTGAACAGTCAAAGAACGGCCATAATATTTATCATAACACTTGTATGTGTCTGTCACCTGCGACAACACCTACAAAAATTTCTTTTTTTTAAACAGTGTAAACTTTTTAGCTTTTTACAGTGTAAACTTACCTGCATTCCATTCATGCGAACGCCGAGTTTGGAAGATGTCGACTCGAGACATTTTTTTGTTTGCCTTTTTCGTTTATTTTCTGAAGCATCATCCCCATAATGTCTGGTGCCCATTTTCAAATCCAATACACACGGACAACGATAATGATAAGTTAAATTTTCCAACAAAAGAAAGCCTAGAAGAAAAAGTTAAAAAAAAAAAATATATATATTTGAAATATTGAAATAATGAATTTTCCTTCTTACGGTGCTTTTGTTGACCAAGAAGGCGAATCTTGGCCAGGTAGGATGTCTGGCATTGAATTGCCCACGGATTCTGTTGGTAACATTTGGAAAATTCAACGCTCTGGAAAGCGGGCTTTGAAGCACAATCCAACGTCAAATTTTCATCTCCGACTCTAATTCTGATCAAAGCACAGAAATTAATCCGCATTAACACATGCACACCTCAAATACGATGCTGCGATGCAAATTATAATTACCAAAGAGTTGAATTTTAAAAATTAATTTTACTACGCTTTCAACTAGCCATATTCTTTGCTCCTGATTCCAAATTCAACAACAATAACATCTATGCACACAGTGCTAGTGAAAGAATTAATAGAAGAGGAAAAAAATTTTATTACTTGGATATCCAAGAAGTTGGACAATTTGTGTTGCAATCATACTGACTGCTGCCCAGCTGAGCTGATGGAAAAGCGGCGGCGGTGATGTAGCCAATTCCATGCTCGTCTACTGACGCTTCTATCATACCTGAAGAAAAATGTGACATGCTCGTTGAACAACAAGTTTGAAAAATGGATTCTCAGCCTTGACTAACCGCGAAATTCTGGGACAAATGGTGCAAGTTTGCGCGAAATATTCAAGTAAAACTGATGTTCTCTTTTTGTATACTGCTTGCAAAGCGTATTCTCACCCACTTGCAAAAGACTGCAGTGACCACTTACCTGAAAGATATATATATATATATATATATATATTCAATTATTCTATATTTGATTGTTTTTCAAGTTGCACATATACATGCATAAATGTACATAATTAAAAGATTGAGTTGGCTGAAAAATTAACACTTCATTTCAACAAAATCATCGGTGCAATAAATTTACATTGGGAAGATTGGTCATCATGTACGTCATTGCTGTTCAATAATTCAAACAGCGAATCGTTAGGAGAAGAATGCACAATTTACAGCGTGAATCAATAAAAAAAAGAAGAAAAGAATATGAAAACTGAAACACAAGCAAAATTTGATTGCAATCGACAAACATTTTACAACAAATTTTGAGAGCAAATTTTTCAACAGAAAACTAGTGCTATTTTAAATTTTGAAAATAAATAGAAAAAAAAATATATATTCGCATATAAGCTTTTGCAATACAAATACCTGATGGGAAAATGGTCTGAGAAAAATGAAACCATCAGTTTCACAGTTGTTCGACGATGGATTTTCACTGGAATCACATGCTAGCCTTTGGACAAACTGTGCCATCGTCATACGATCGTTTTGCAAAACGCGCTAGCATTACACCTGAAACTGAAATTCACAGATTCGTAAAAAGCTAATGAAAAAGCAATGACGTTCAGCCACGAATGAAAATGCACACGCTTATTCACGCTTTTATTGTCGTTCAACGATGACGCACGTCCGCGTAGAACATGGGCGTTTCAAGGCAAAAATTTGCCCAATTGTTTTTCACCATTGCTAAATGTCTCCCCAAATTTTGCCACTCCGCTTTGAGAATTTTAACTTTTTGATCAATCCAAATATGGCAGGGAAGGGAAAAAAAATCCAACGCCGATTAACGTTGAATATTCAAAATCAATTCTAAGCAAAAACTGCCAAAGCCAAAACGATCGGTTGAGCACGACTTTTACAGCTGCAATTCAGCTAACGTCAATTGCATCATCTTTTCAGCTACAGCATCATTAAGATGATCATGTACTAATTTGACGTCGGATGAAGAATGCGTTCAAATTATTTGATTTAACAAAAAAAAAATAAAATTTTATAATTTAATTAATTATTTTTAAAATTTTTAAAAAAGAAAGATTGAAATTTTTTATTGAATTATCTACTTTTTTGCTTTGCATCTTCTATTTTGAATTTTCAACAATTCCACCCTCTTGCTTAACCTGATCATCAAATAAAATTTCATTTTTATCGTAAAATTAACTAATTTTGAAACATATTTTTTTCTTTTCAATTTAATAACTAGAAATATTATTATTTATTTATTTATTTATTAAAGTAAAATGTTAATAATTTATTTCAAAAAATTTTCATTAATTATACAATTTTTTTCATTTCATGTTTGTTATTTATTTATAAATAAATTGTGCAGCTCAACAAATAAACGTGACCATCTTTGCAAATTACCGTATTACTATAGTTGCGGCGGCAGATATAGACAGCCGTGTGTTTGAAATGTGCGTTCGTATTTTGAGATCATTGTTCTTATATCGAATCTGCGAAATGTGACAACACTTAATATAAGTACGTGGAGCGGTTTGTGCTGATTTCATTTTAAAAATTTCTTACATTCTATTTTGGTGGAATTTTTTTTTTATTAACGTGCATGTTATATTCGCTGTGCTTGTGTCGACAAAGCTGAAACTTTCATTTTATGTATAGGTGCGTCTGTGTGGAAGGAGTTTTATTTTGTTGAAATTTATTCATCTGCACATTTTATTAGATGCTGTTGTTGCTAATCACATGGTGCTTGTTTGTCAATTGGCGATGAAGAACAAATAAATCGTTTTCCTTTTGCAAGCAACCAAAATGTAGAAATCTACATTGAACAGTGGTGATGAAAACAGTTTATTGTTATATCCCAGCAGCTCTGGGTGATTAATGTTTATTCGTTCTTTTATTTTAGCTCGTCTCGGATTGTTTGATTCCAATAAACAACAATCAAAATGTGCATTTGAAAATTTTCTCTTCAAATCTGGAAATGAAATGACAATTGTTCAACACGTACTATGTATAAATATTATTTATGATATTTATATTGAACGTGTGATAATTGTTTTTTTTTCTCATTTCAATCTCTCAAAGAAATTATATATATACATATATTTGTAGAAAAGACGATGGCAAATTTTCACTGGTTGAATTGACGGCCAATGAATTGATCAGGTGCGAATGTTTTATTTGATATTTTGCTTGTAATTTTTGAAATCTGACTGAATATTGGCTTTCAGATGAATTTCAATTAAGCTTTATGTTGTTATGACGTAAATTTTTAAACTTTCATGAATTCTGATTTGTGGAAAAAATGTAAATTTATCTCATCAATTATTTGCATAAAACAGTAAGTTTTCTTGTCATTGTGACGAAAATTACTAGTTGGAACGGTGCAGGGTTGTTGCAATTGTTGTAATGGCATTATATTCTTAGAATTCCAAAAAAAGTAATGAAAGAATATAATTTTGTTCAAGTGGAGCGCTTTTGCAACGCAATTTTATTACCTGAAATTCCTTTATTGTAAATCACATACTACTGTATGTTGTTCCAACATTTCCTACAACGTACGTCATGTGCAGCAATTTTTTTCAACCGTTTCTTATTGTAAATTTACATATCTCTCTCCTTATGAATGATTGTTTTATTTGATATTGTACTATATATTCACTTTGTACAGCTGATTACATTCACTTTGTATAGGTTTAGAAGTAAATAATGATTTCTGTTTCATTATTAATATTAATTGTCACAAACTTTTCTTCTTCTTCAGTTATCTGCATTATTTGTCAATCTAGAATCAGAGGTGGTTTTCTAAAGCAACAGAAAAATACAAATTTAAATACTTTTTTTCTTTTGATTTCTATACTTCCTGTTTGATTGAATTGTATTGTGACTATTATTGACGAATTGGTCGCCGTGTTATTTGTTCGACTCAGTTGAACAGACTGTTCAAATTATGTCGCCGCTTATATGTATATATATATATATATATTTCTGTAGTCGTGGCAGTTTTACTGTTGGTTTGTCTGCTGTTGCTTGAAACTGATTTTTCATTTTTGATTTTTGTAATTTTTATTCTCATCTCTGAACACTACCGGTGTTGGGAAGCACTGTTGAAAGAAAAGTTGGAAATTATTGTTTTCTTTGAAAATATTTATTTTTGAATATTATCCATCTCATTGATTCTTATTGTAGGAGTGTGTTGTTTGTCTTGTTGTAAATTATGGTGTAATACAAAGTTGGATGAAGATGGGATTTTTGAATTGCAATTCACGTCTGTTGGAAAGCGATTTATTAAAGGCACTGTTGGCCGGCATTCTGTATTACCCGACATCACTTGCGTTGACATTCTACCAGCAGTGGGTTATAAAACAGGTACTTGATTTTGTTCACTACTGTTTCATGTCTGGGTTAAATGTATTATTGCCAGCTGCTAGCTTACAATCGATTGATAGATAACGTTGACTTTAACATTTAACTCTATATATGTATATATATATATATAACAAACAACCATTGAACGATAGAGTGCTGATTCTTTAGACAAGAACAATAAATCTATAATATATTTAATAACAGTAAACAAATAATTGGTGTTTTTTCCCAGGGAAACTTTCCTTTTCCCAAGAAGGAAATTTCCAATCTTGCTTCCGCACGTATCTTGTATTCAGTTTGTTTTAATATTATGAAGTATGAGCAGTTACTGTTTTTATTTTTTTTTGTTTTACTACCGACAATTTAAACTATTTGAAGAAGAATTTTTGTTACATATCTTTGCTTAAAAGAGCAAAAAATATATAACACGTGTACACAGTCATCGATGATATATGTAAGTGGAATTGTGGTTAATTTAGGCATTCCAATTTCCTTTGTTCATTGTACTTTGGCATTATTTTTTGAAATTCTTTGTCGCCTGGTTTTATCGTGCAATCTACGCTTGCATATACCGCAAAAAGCGGGTTCTACTCCAGTGGTCGAAGTATGCTACTGCGGCCGGCATTGCCGGCGTCAGCGCATCGTTGGACATTGGCCTGTCCAATTGGAGCTTCGAATACACTAGCATATCTCTGTACGGTTTGGTTTTGTTCAGCTTAATTTTGTTAATTGTCCACTTTTCAGTTATACAATGGGCAAATCGTCGACGATCATTTTCATTCTTCTTGCAGCCGTTGCGTTATCGTTGGAGAAATGTGTATGTGTGCATGGATGTTTCGCATGGTGAAAAATTATCTCATCCCATTGCATTGTATTTCAGAATCTATCAACAGTGAGCGTGGTCTGCTTGATAGCGGTTGGGGTGTTCTTTGTCAATTACAAATCCACCCAGTTCAGTTGGACTGGCTTTTTTCTGATTCAAGGCGCTTCGATGTGCGGTGGTTTGCGTTGGGCTGCATCGCAGAAGCTTTTGCAAAAAGAAATTCTCGGTAAAGTCATCATCCGTTTGATAATAATAATTATTATTATAATAATTGTTGTTGTTGTTCAACGTTATTTTTTGACAAAGGATTGTCAAATCCGTTCGACATGATCTACCACGTTCAACCTTGGATGGTTGTTGGCATTTTGCCTTTGTTCTTTGCATTCGAAGGTGATTTTGTAGTTAGTGCTTGTTGAATATATATACATGTGCTTTTTCTGTTCACCATTCAGCTCGAGATTTGGCGTTAATTTCGACCACTGCTTACGGTTCTAAGCCTAGTTCCGTACTTCGACTCAGCGCGTTGGTTCTAATTGGAGGTTTGCTAGCTACACTGATGGAAATGTTCGAATATCTCTTACTCTTGTACACATCTAGTTTAACACTGAGTGTCTGTTCAGTTGGTAAGGTAAATCAATTAGATATATCCGTACAAATTGAAATTGAGAGATGAAAATTTTTTAATTATACTCGGTTGATTTCTCTTTTCAGGAACTTGTCACACTGTTGCTTGCATATCGCTATCGAAATGATCGCATGTCGTTGATGAATGCGTTCGGTTTGGCCATGTGTATTTTTGGCACCGCGTTGCATGTGACAGTGCGAACTAAACGATTTCGGGATTATAATGCGCCCCAACTGACTCGGCCAACTGTCGTTTATACAGAACTGCGTGACCGTCAGTATGCAGCATTATCCGAAGCGTCTTCTACTGATTCAGAAGAATTTTGAAAATCCACGTCTTTTAATAAATAACAAAGGTGAGAGATATTAATGCATGAACAATAAACAAAGTGAGAGACACAGAGGGGGAATAGATTATATATATATATATATATATTTATGTATGTATGTATATGGATGTATGTGTGAAATCGAGCAACAACATTCAACCAGGTATATTATGATAATTAATAGTTTTCACATTCCGTTTCATTTGTATTTTGATTATTGACTGATTAACTAATTAATTTGCTCGCAAGGGATAGGTCAGCTTTGTGTAAATATGCGTACAAATATGTGTATAGATATGATATGTTGTGCACAGTTCAGAGTTGAATGGGCGAGTTTTCCACTTTCTGCAGTACATATTGTGTGAAACGTTTCAAAAATTTCGGATATTCACGCTTATATACAGCTCGAAGCACGGATGATGGTGCCCATCCACGTGGATTGACTGAAAAAAGAAATGCCATGAAGTCAAAGATTATCATTATGCAAAAGTGGTGTGTGGTGCCCACCTTGAGCTACATAAGTGATTTTACAGCTAACATCATCGCGAGTCAACTTGTTCCTGTCGACAGAAGCGTTTTCTACGATAGTTTGACAAACCATTGCAATGGTCAAACCGACACGGACTGTTCTCGAGTTGGGCTATAAAAATAATACAAGAAAATTAATAACAATGCGTGGATATTGTTTTCGAAACAAAAGCACAAATCACCGGTGCAATGGCATGCTGAGTGTCGTGATTGCAAACGACAATCATATCAAGAGCGTTGGAATCGGTCGGCTTGGATACGCGACGTATGTGTGACCAGAACAACGATTCACGCTGCGCAGCCGGCCAAACGCGTTTGTGAATTTGCTGCAAAATCATCGTATCTTCAGACATCCGTTCGATCACTTTCAACTCTTCCAACGTTGCTTTAGGGGAAAAGAATTGTAGAAATAAATTTCACAAGATTGCAAATCAACTCACTATCCCAATCCATTTTGTAATCAGGCTCGTAAAAATAATGAAGATATTCCAAAGCCGACACACCCTGACGAGAGTAAAAAGAACGAGTTATTGAACAAAGAAAATATATTTAAAATATTGAATGTTGGACAACATTTGCTGAAGTTTAAAAAATTACTTTAACGTGATGCACTGCTTTCAGGGGATCGCAGACAAGACCACCAATTTCCACCTCACGACGGTACATTTTCATTTCGCCATCTTCGGAAAATAATTGCCATTCACCATCCGACACACCCTGTTGGGCATATTTCACTTGTTCCATTGTCGTCTGTTCAATCTGTGAGAAATTATATTATTTATGCTGATTACTAACCAAATAAATGCCAAGCGTTTCAAGTGTTCATTCACCTCATTGAACAAAGAATGATCAGTTGACAGAAGAACTTTGTCGAATGGTTGCAATTTTCCAGGACCGACGTTACGAGCCAGCAGCCTTTCAACACGTCGATCTTCCAAATCTTGCTTTTCCAAAGCGGCATCAAGAGCATCATGCCATTCGTCCTCTTTCAACGCACTGTGTGGACCTTCCTGACAAAAGAGCAAACAATAATAAAATACATGCTGTTCTATTGTGTATATAGTGTTGGAAATTTTTTCATTATTAACCGCCGACCAAACAGAAAAGTTATAGACAATGATATATGTCTATGATGACGTAACTTGTTATACAATTTACAAAAGCAATGTCAACACACAGCTAGTGCACCGCTTTGGTTTGTTAACAATCTCTGAGCAGAGAGAGAGAGAGAGAGAGAGAGAGAGAGAGAGAGAGAGAGTGTGTGTGTGTGTGTGTGTGTGTGTGTGTGTGTGTGTGTGAAGTGTACCTTTATAATGAAATCTTATAACTTTTGACGTGATGTGGAAAAATTGAAACAGATCACATTGTGCTTGCGTGAAGAAAGTTCAGCTTTGTAAAGTGTAAGCCAAAGTAAATAATATAATTTACCTCATAATCAGGACCACCGAAAGCTAGAGGCGATCGATCGACGTGCAACTTTTGCAATTCCAACGCTAGCTGTCGACAATTGTCGTCTGCCCTTTTCCTTCTGTCGGTTTCCTGTAAGGAATATGGATGTATAATGTAAGTTCATCTTTGGTTTGAGAACAATTTTCAACTGAATTAATTGCCAACCTGTTCCAAGCGTCTTTTCCAAGCATCTTCACTTTGTTGCACCAAATCGGTGCAGTGTTGAAGCAGTGGTAAAATGCCAGCAGTTGTCGCTTTGAAAGTCAACGCCTCGCTGCGGAAATCGACCGCTCGTTTGGCATTTGGAATTGTCGGTTCTTCACGATGGTGTACCGTCGCATTGGCGTGGGCATTCAAGATACCGGCCGTTCCTGGTAGGATATGGAATAAGTTTTGATATTTCTTGATTTTTGTCGTCGAATTCAATTTTACCCATTGTCAGAGGTGACGGCTGCACCATGGTACGATCGGCGTCGACATCGTCGAAATCTTCACCAGGCTCCCGAGGAGCTGAAAATGAAGTTGGATATTTGCATTCAAAAAAAGAAAAGCCAACAAGTCCACCAGCTTCGCTCACCTCGTGGAACATTCCACGTGGAAGTGGTCTCCTCGGCGCAGGAGTCGAAATAGCTTTGCAGAGTGTCAATTTGACGCAGAACAATCTCTCGGTAAGTTTCGAGCTCGGATATTTTCTCATTCAAATCTTGACACACCTACACAACAAGCGAACAGGCAAAATTTTGTGGCAAACAGTTTGTTCAATTTTCACTTTTCCAACCAACCTTGAACGATGAACTGCTGGCGAGACTTTTGTTCGACGTCAACGAAACTAGCGAACCGTGGCGGCATAAATCTCCTTGACTACCATAGCCCGAATCAGCCTACAACAACAACAGTCAAGTTAGTAAGTGAGATTTTTGATTTTGAAAAAAAAGATGATATTCATTCAAATTTTACATAATTGAAATATACAAATTGGTGTTGTTGCGAACAGTGTTGAGAATTAATTGTTGTAGTACCTACAACAGAATGCTTGAATAAGATACCTTTATCTGTTCTGGTCGATTTCTCTTCAATTTTAACGTTGAAAAAAATTTCATTTTAGCCAAAGATAAAAAAACAAAAAGAAAAAATGATCACAACAAAAAATTGAACAGCAACAAAGGAAAAGCAGAAGAGAAGGAGAAGAAGAAGCTCAATGACAATGCAGCACAGGCAAATTGACTCTCTCTGCATGATGCAACAGCCTTGAGCAAGCAGGCAAAAGAGCAAGCAAGCAAGAACGACGGCGGCGACGACGGTGATGATGTTAAGTCAACTTGGTTGCATGAAATTTAAAATCTCGTCCGTCTCGTTCAGAATATTTGTCGTCATCTACCTCTGAGTCATCATTGCTAGTGACGACAGCATTTGTTCTGCAGGTTTATAGCTGTAAAGCGAAAGCCGAGAAGGAGAGAGAGAGAGAGAGTGGAAAAGCTGGAGAAACTCTATCTCTTCTTCTCTGACTAGGCAGCAAAAGCAGGCACGTTGCAAAATCAACAAGCTTCAACAGCTTGAGCTCTAACCGTTGTATTCATTCAATTGAATTGGACAAAATTCAAACAAACACAAATGAGAACAGCAGACACAAAACAGCCATCAGAAGCGGTAATAGCAAAAACTCTGTCAACTGAAAGAAGCAACGAAGATGAGGGGAACCTCTTACCCTGTAAGCTTCGATCGCATCCAACCACCTCTGCCGGTCTTGCAGTCGATCCGCACGCAAATACCAAACGCAATCGTTGACTGAAATGTCCACTCGGCAGTCGTCGTAGTCGTGCATCTGTGAATAATTATTCAAATACATGGATAGAGGATATCATAGATATAATTTCAATTGTGAAAACCAATGCCTGAAGATGAAATTTTTACCTGAATGATCGCCTTGCTGACGGTGATTGCACCCCGGCAACCGAATTCGATCTCGTGTTCGGACTTGTAATAAGCCAACGTGCCAGCTTGCAGGACAAAATAACGCGGCTGCCACCCGTGGATGTAGTTGGTCCATTTGTTCAACACGCCGGTCAAAATTGGACAAGCGGCTTCTTAAGAGAACAAAATTGAGACGGCAAAAAAGGGAAAAAATTAAACTGAAAACGACAACACCAACTACATCCACACATACATGCGCATACAACACTGGGCAAACAGTATTTCGAACGACAGATGATATTATACACATACAGGTGATCGATCAACAAACAAACTGAATCAATGATTGGAAAAGAAAAGAACATCTGCCTTCATGATGCGTCATTTGTTCTTTTTCATTGGAACATATGTGGAGAGAAAAAAAAAAGGAAATTCTTGAAATTTCAGAAACTACTACTGCTGCTGCTGCTGCTGCTGCTGTTGTTGTTGCTGTTGTTGTTGTTTTTGTAAACTGAGAACATTTGCCCAAAATATTAGATATCGCATCAAAAAAATTCAAGATATAATGTGTTGGTTGAGAAAAAAATCAGCAACTATTTAGAACATTTGAAAATTTTGCAGATTCAATTTTGCTTTTCCTTCCTATTGTTATATGAATGGATGGATAATAATAATTAATGAATATTTCATTTTAGACAATTATTTCATTGACGTTGACAACAAAAGGAAAACTCGCACAATTGTTTCTCAAGAACAGAAAGGAATGTTGAAAATGGAAAAATTGATGCAAACAAATTTAATTGTGGATTGAGTTGGATTTTTTCGCCAAGGAGATCAATTTGAGCGGCACAAGCGCCTGGCATTGAAAATTTTGTCAAATGCTTCTTCTTCAGCCGAGCATATTTTTCCCGAACAACCAACCAACTAAGCAAGTCAAGCTAACGAACTAATTATGCGTAAGTAAAAATTTCCCTCGGGGAGAGTGGCGCGTGGAAAACTAAATCATCATCACTAAAACGCTGCCTGCCATAACCAACCAATGCATGCATATTTTATTTATATATTTGATTATGCCGGTTAAAGCAAACACAGAGAGATGCCCAACCTCTGGAGGTGTGAGCACTGTGTTGAAGGAAGATCAATTGAAGCGCAGTTTGCCGATGGCTGGTGGGTGGGTGGGGGGGGGAGTGATTCACAATTTGGAAATTTTTATTTCATTCACGACAGATGTGATTCAGAAATTGGATATTTTATTATTGTTATTTACCATCACTGACGATGAAACAAATATTCAATTTTCTGCTAGCAACGTTATCTGAGCGTGATTCATTTTTCCAAACAATGTAATGCACACACACACACACACACAGACGCAACAGAGTGCGGCTACTTAGCTGCTGTACGAGCTTAATTATTATAGGAGAGAATTGATTTTATTCGCATTCTCTCTCTCTCTCTCTCTCTCTCTCTCTCTCTCTCTCTCTCTCTCTTGCGCGCGAGCTAGCTCACTCTCTCTGCTTCCGCCGTCTCTGTCGTCATCTCATTGAAACAAACATTTGAAACTTTCGTCAATGAATCATAGAGATGACATTTCACGCGATTGAAATTATAACGAATTAGTTACTTAAATTTTTGCTATAGAGATAGGGCATATTTGAAATATTTCACAGTTTTTCATATGCCCTCGTGGAAAATCATAAAACGGACAAATTGCATGGCTGATGACCTCGGTTCGATTATTATTATTATTATTATTATTATTATTATTATTACACAGTTGGCTACACTACAGCTCACACACTCGACCTCAGCAGCAGCAGCACTATACTAGTAGTACAAAGCAGAGAAGGTCACTGGTGGTATACAAGTGAAACTTTTCCCTCTGCACTTGTGTAGCAAAGGGAAAGTTGGAAAATGAAGAAAATGTAAAATTCTGTTGATCACTATCAGTAGGAATAAAGAACAAGTAGCGACAAAAAAGTACTGACGTACGCATGGATGATGCATTTGTTGAAAAGCTTCACTTAGCGAGGTGGTGATGAATACTGGTATTATTTTGACAAAAACACCTTCATTAACTATTACTACTACTAGATGGTTGTTTACGTTGATATGTAAAATTGTTGTTGTCAACAACACACACTGCCGTCTCTAGCTTTTTTCCTTTTCCGGCAGCAATGTTGGTATTTGGGTTGCTTAGTTTTGTTGGTGTACAAGAACGCCGACCGGTCGGACTGTTCTGTTCACAGTAAATATACAATGAAACAAACAAGTTTTCGATTTGGGGAAAAATTCCACTCGTTCAAATAAATGGAGTATATATATATATATATAGATAAATAAGGTTGAATCTCAGTTGAGAAAATACTACTGCTGTTAATAATAATAATAATACTGTGAAACTTTTTAAAAATATTTCATTCACTAAAGTATAAATGAGCTGCAGTTATTTAATTCAAAAAAAAAAGCAAAACATACCGACTGCTTCTCCCTCGGATGACCAACTGACAGTTTCGGCACAGTTCGAATTATCATCATTTTTACCAGCAGAAGATGTTGTTTGGAAAAATCCTTCTGCACAAAGCTTGTGCTGTGTAGGCGAAGCGCAATTTCCGCATATCCAATTTTCCTGTTGTTGCTGAGATTGTGCTCTTCTTGCCGTGGGATGTTGCTGTTCAAGCAACGGTTCAACAGTCGACTGTTGCTGTTGTTGTTGTTGTTGCTGTTGCTGGCTTGTCGTTACAACAGTAGTATCCGACTGTTGATGTGACGACAATGCCCGTTTTATGGTTCTCTTGGCCAAGTTCAACGACTGGGTGCCCAGCGACGTTATGTGATACATGTCACACACACACACACACACACACTAATTGATGGAAATAATTGTAACGGATTTGCATATTGAAAAAGAAAAAAAATAAAGAAAGAAATGCCTCACATTTTAATTTAAACCAACCAAACGCTTCTTCAATAACGTCCAAAAAGCTGGCAAACACGAACGCGCACCGTTCTGCTCAAAACGAGAGCAGGAAAAACAAACTCCGTCAACAATGAATGACATGACGCGTACGCTGACATTCCCCGTTCGCCGGCTCTCTGCTACAGTAAGACGCACCACTGTCAAGCGGCAATTATCGAACCGCTCGCTGCAGCAGCACTGCTATCTCTCTCTCTTTGTCTGTGTATATATATATATATATATATATATCAGTGTGTGACCAGTGGATTATTACTTGTGGACAATATTATTTTACCGTCAAATTGTTAGACAAACGACATTTTACAACATATTTAAATTTTCACGTTCATCATCAAATTTTGTTCTATTGATTTGGAAGTTGTTTTTTCTTCTACTCATGAACCTGCTCATCATTTATTGACTATCAATTTATTGAGTATTTAAATTTAGATTTCAACGAACAAAAAAATAAATACATATATATATATATTTATTTATAAATGTAAGAAATATAATTTGCATTGTGAGTGATGAATTTTTATTTAAAAAAATTTGATCAATAATTTCACAATTGTATTTGAAAACGTTCATTCTGCTGCAATGAAAACTTCATACTTGTGCGCAATTGTGTTCGTTGTTTTCAGTTGAAATTGTTCAAAGAAAAAAAAAGAGTTATTTTAAACAGCACTTCCAATTGAAAATAGCAACAAACGTGCGCAACAAACATTTTCAGACACACTCGTCGTCAGTGTTCTGCAATACAGTATCCAGTTTGAGAAGTTGACCTATTTGACAGCAAGTATGTGAAAGTGAAATGAAGAATAATTTGCAAATTTTCTTTTGTTTTCCTCAACTCCAACGGCAAGTTTGATTAACATAACTCAGGCGGCCTAGTTCGTTTTATTAAATAAACAAGAGACCCATTTCAAAGCAATTTGGTGAGATAGATCAGAGTGCAGTTTCGTGAGCTTTGGCATCTTCAGGTACGAACAAACGATTGTACAGCTTGTTCTTCCGGACCGAATAGCACACTTCGTGCGATGTCAACTTGCCCGCATCCTGCTCCTCTTGCTTGTCTTGCCAGCTTTCGACGTCGGCAAACATCTTCTCGTAAAGCCGCACGAAACGATCCAGCTCGTCCTCGCCGAACGGTCTCGACGTGTACCTGGCCGTGTCGTACAACGCAGCGAACTGTTCGCACTGGGCATCGGTCACATCCTGCTTGCCAATGTAGCCCTCGTTGACCAGCCGTCTCAACAGCGATACCGTCGGCAGACTGTGACGAGACCAGCGGAACTCTGGCAAAGAGCCGAGCTTGGTCAGAACGGTGGCGAACGAGTCGACCGCCTGGCGCCGGAACCGTTCCGTCCGTTCTTGTTCATTGCCACCGACCAACAGCGGGTGCAGATTCTTGTACGAGCTGGCGAGCAGGATGCCGCGCTGGATGCGGGCCTTGAAGCGCCTCGAAGCGCCCGTTCCCGCAGCCGAGTAGGCGTTCTTCGGCAGCAGCAGGTTGTTGCGCACCACACGACGCTTGGCCATGATGAACACCACGGCCAGAATTTGGCCCGCCAACGCGATCAAGTACGTCAGGGTGATACCGGATATTTGTCCCAGGCGATATCCGGATGTGGAGTTGCCAGCAGAGCTGACGTTGCCGTTTTCCATGCTCGGAAATGCACCACCAACAACAACCATCCAAGCAAACTGTAAGTATATAAATGATATTCATGTTTGTTTAAATTTGTCTTTGTTTTTTATTTTGCTCAAATTTATTCAATCTCTGCCATCCATGTTGTACATTTTGATTTCAATTCATTGTTTGTGTGTGTGCGTGTTTGATATTTGAAATAAACAATTTTAAGTTTTATTAATTCTATTGTGGTTGTTCGTTTATTTTATTCAATTTATTCATTTCAACAGAAAAATTGAACTTTCTAAAATTCCAATTATACCGTTGTATAATTTTACTTTTTCCGATTTACACTTAATTATTTTTTAAAAGATACTGTAAAAACGTGGACAAAACAAATGCTTTGTTTAGTTCTTCTTTTTTTTTTTTGGTTGACGATTGATTGTGTTATATTCGCAATTTATTAATTTTCGTGCCATTGTTAGCTTGGATTAGTGATTGTTCTATTATTGACCAAAATAAAATTGATTTTCAAAAATGAACAACAATACACGTACAGTCCACTGAACATGAGTGTCATTAGTGGTGAAACTTGTGTTGTATAATATTTTTTGCGCAAAAATATACTTTTACAAGCAAATTTTGAATTTGAAAACTTATTTTATTTTATCAATTCTAAACTAAAAAGTTAACAATTTATTCACTACATAATATTGCGAATGTTTTTTCTTTCCGATGATTCATAGACATTGTTTTGAAGAAAATCAATTTTTTTTTGCTTGAATCACAGTCTTTTTTGTCTGATTTTGTATTTGTTTTTAGAAGACATTTTGCTATTTATATGCTGCCGATCAAGAACGCGTTTGTTCATTAAAATACAATGGTGATTGTTTTTGTTTTTTTGTTCAATATACTTTCATGTACTTGACTGAAAAATGACGCTGATCGTCGGCCATTTGCCAGGTTTTTTTTTTAAATAATCAGTCACCTTGATTCAGTTGAAAGCAGCCATCTGTCTCGTTCCTCTGTTATTATTTTTTTCTCTCTTTCTTCCAATTTCCTGTTCATCAGTTACCGTCAAGTGAGTGTACGGAATTATCATTTCCGTTTGGTCAAATTCCATCCGTATCTCTTGTTCCAGTCTCTGTCTATCTGTGTTCCAAGAGACGAACGAGATACAAGCATTTGTACAAGCAGAAACGATTTTCCATTGGTTGAATAAATTTCTTCTGAAGTTGTTCCATTTCAAAGCATCAAATAGCTGTTGTTGTTGTCGATTTTGTCAACAGCTATATTTCAATTCAAATAGAAATCAATTTCTCTATATGGAAGTTGCCGGATTCTTTGCCTGAAAAACTCTGTGCTTTGCTCGCCTGTATGCTGAAGATGAATTATAAGTGGAGTTTGAATTTCGTTGATTTTTCACCAAATTATACTACTGGCCTGTTGTGATTGATGCACACGTTTCTGTGCTGCAATGACGAATACAACAATTCCGCGGCCTCGATTGGCCCCGACAAGTCCATTTCCCTGTTTGTATTAGCTTTGCCGCCCAATTGGCAGTCGACCGGCTATTCATTGAACATTGAAAAACCGGTACGCTCAAGACAGACGGCTTCATTCTGCTCGTTTCTAGCTTCTGTGCTTCAGCAGCAGTTGCTCCTGTGAACGAACGTTGCTTGCATTATCAGTTTCTTCATAGCACTGTCATACCGGCCAGTTGACGACCGGCTTAGGCGACGTTGGCTTCTTACCCTTTTGCCGTTTACCTTTAGGCTTAGCAGCAGGCCTGATTGCGACGACCCTGATTGCGATTTGTTCACATTTTCCCGCCATCAGTTTTGTTCTTATGTAAAATTTCTCCACTGCTATATACTTTTTCGTGTAGAAATTCCTCTTCAAACAGTACAGAAGAGAAGCAAGCAAAACTGTTGACGACGATCATGCTTTCCTCAGTTCAACGGACCAAACAGTCCGCCATGGATGTATGCGATGATATATGATTATTTGCTGAGTGGTTTCTTTTTCTCTTTTTTTTTAAATATAATTTCCCATTTGTAGAAACATCTTCACTGGCAATGGCATGGCATTGATCAAGTTGGTGTGCACGACATGGTTCTACTGGCAACGGTGGATGAAGATGCGATTGTGCAAAATCTTCGAAAACGTTACATGAATAGCGTCATGTTTGTAAGTGTATCAAGTTCAATCAGTATTCTTATTCCATTATTATTTGTTGTATTTCTTTTTAATTTCAACTTTTGTGATTTGGATTCAATGTCGAG
The DNA here is from genome assembly GCA_001447645.1 of Trichinella pseudospiralis. Lineage (NCBI taxonomy): Eukaryota > Metazoa > Nematoda > Enoplea > Trichinellida > Trichinellidae > Trichinella > Trichinella pseudospiralis. Next base: position 239,301 of record JYDV01000030.1, read on the forward strand.
ATGTCTGTCCTAAGTTTTGCAGTTCTTCATCTTCATCACATTCGTTGCGCAAAGTTGCATGCACATTTGAATTGAATTTAAATGAAAAATTGTTTCACATCGTAAAGGAATTTTTTTCCCCCTCTTTTCATCGAGAAAATTTCAATTGTGTTGTTCAAATTTGGAACTGTTCAATTGAATTTTCAAATTTTCATCCTTTAAACACTGAAGACAGCTTTTCAATTGGTAGCCTAAATAGTATTGAATAATGTGCGCGTTGTGTGAATGGAAAATTTTTATTCACCCATTATTTATTACTTTGGAAGTCAATTTTTCAACCGTCTACTTTTTCATGTCAAGTCAATTTTTGATCTGTGTTGCTCTTGTGAAACAAAAAAATTTTTTCTTTCCACTTCACCACAACAAGTGTATGTATGCATGAGTCATTTTTGTGGTTGAAAGCGGCGTATGATGACACAACAGTTTGTTCATTGTGAGTCATCATTGTTCCAATGATAGCAGAAAAAATTGAAGATAATTTTCAATTTTGCTGACTTCTAAATGCAACATCTGCTTGACAGTTGGAAAATTGAATTTTGTTGTTGTTGTTGTTTGTTTGTTTGTTTGTTTGTTTGTTCACTTGCAAATTATATTCATCATTGGCAATGTGAAATTTTCCACTTGAGAAAAATTAATTTCCTTTTGCAATAGTTAATTACTGTAACTGTGCTTTGAAAAACTGTCGAAAAAAGCAACATTGCATAAAAGATGATACATTCTCAGATGACCTTTTTTGAAAAGCTTTCCAAATGTCCAAATGTTGTTGTACTTGAATATTACAAAAGCGAACATGCCTTGTTGTGCACTGTGTCCGTTTGGCGTCGGTCTGAGTGGACGGCCTTCAAGCTTGTAAACGACCTTTAAAATCTGACAAGCGTGGATGGCATTTTTTAGTTTTCAATGAAATATTTTATTAAATTTCACTTCTCCATTGCAATATTGAATGAAATAAGTTGCCTGAACCGTTTGTTGTTGTTATTCAGATATTTTTTCTGAATTCTATGAAAAAAAAGATGCTTTTGTTGTAATTTTAAAATGAAATCAACTCATTCAGTGGCCTGACAAAAGATGCTTTTCAAATTGCTCTTATACATTTCAGCTTTGTTGTCGGCAAACAACGAAAATGCACAAGTTGTTTTCAGTATATATACATATATATGTATATATTCAGTGGAACTGGAAATTTATAATTTCCTTTGTGCTTTGGTGAAATTAATTTTCTTTTGCTTCAAAGTCATGAAAAATGAGTTTCACTTTCAGAACAACAATACCTCCTCCTTCTTCTTGCCTCACTTGGTTGATATTTTCTATGAATGAACATTTTTTCTTTGAAGAGTTCTTTGGTTGGGGATTTTGGAACTTTTTAATTGAAATTTGCAAGAAAAAAACAAAAAGTTGAAAGATTTTTTCAGTTCATGCATCACAACCTGGGCATCACTAGTTGCAATGAACATTATGCATTACATTTATGCATTACTTTAGACTTACATTGGTCCGGTGCTTTTGTCCGTGAATCCTTTCACGCAGATGCCTTATTTTTCTGAAAAGCAAATGGATCAATACCAAGGGGCGGTAAACAATTTTATTTTATTTTATTTTATTTTATTTTTTGATTTAAATTGAAAATTTCATTTTGTAGAATCAGTATGAAAATCCACCGCACATTTACGCACTGACTGACGACATGTATCGTAACATGTTAATTGACAATGAAAATCACTGCGTTATAATAAGGTAAATTTGTGCAGCAAGTCGATTTAAATAGTTTAATTGTATATCTATTTTTTTTTTGAAAAATTGTTATATTATAAATTTTTCAGTGGTGAAAGTGGATCCGGTAAAACCGTTTCAGCCAAATACATAATGAATTACTTGGCGCATATTTCCGGTGGCGGGCCTGAAGTCGAGGTAATTCATTTTATTTATTTTTTTCTTTTAGCAAAAAGATTTTTGTGCAATGATGTGAATTTCTTTTCAGCTCAATTTGTGAAAACAATTTGAAATGTTGAAATTTTGAATGAACACTTTATATTTGCGTTATTTTTTTGCATTTTAGCGAATCAAACAAATTATTCTGGAAACCAACGCAGTGCTAGAAGCTTTCGGAAACGCCAAAACTATTCGCAACGACAATTCCAGTCGTTTTGTAAAAATTTAAATTTCACATCTCTTTGCTTTTGTCCGTTTTGATGCCTCTTCTTCAGGGCAAGTACGTTGAAATTGCTTTTACAACTTATGGAACGCAGAAAGGTGCACAAATTTCAAGCTTCCTTTTGGAAAAGGTCTTCTTTCTTCTTGTTCATTTGATTGTGCTGAAAAAAAAATTTTTTTCTTTTTTTTTTTTAATTTAGACTCGCGTGGTGCATCAAAATCCGGATGAACGAAATTTTCACATATTTTATCAACTCTGCGCTGGATGTGATGATCAATTGAAAAGTATCTGATTAAAAATAGTTCACTTGAAAAGCTGCAATCAAAACCAATGCAAAATTTTAGGAAATCTCGGCATAACAGAACCCGGTTATTTCAATTATCTGAATCAAAGCGGCACTTATGAAATTGCCGATGTCAGTGATGAACAATTGTACAAAGTTACTATGGTGAGTGAGGAGTGGATGTTGAGTTGTGGTTTCTTTTGTTGTCTTTTTTTTTTGCTTTGCTTTGCTTTTTATCAGAAAATTATTTCAGAAAGCTATGGAAATTGTTGGAATTGACAATTCAACCAAAATTGAAATATTGAAAATTGTTTCTGCCATTCTGCATATTGGAAATATCAAATTCAAAGAACTGAACAATTATGCAGACATTGAAGATCCGGCCGGTAAGATTTCATCTAATGATTGTCCTCGTGGACAAGAATAATTTTGCTGCTTAAATTTGCAACAACAACTTGAACGAATTTTTTTTTCACGAATTTTTGCATGCTTGCATCTTTGGACCAATTGTAGATCTTCAATATCCGGCCTACTTGTTGAACGTTGATCCGGATGCAATTAGGAAGAAGTTGACCAGCCGTAGAATGGAATCAAAGTGGGGTACGGAGAATGACGTGCTGGATGTGAAATTGAACGTCGATCAGGCGATATACACGCGAGATGCGCTGGCCAAAGCCTTGTATCACAGATTGTTTGATCATTTGGTGCAGCTTGTTAATAACGCGTTGACGTTCGACGCGAACGATTGCAGAAAAATTGGCATTTTGGATATTTATGGATTTGAAATTTTTGAAAACAATGGTTTTGAACAATTTTGCATCAATTTTGTCAATGAAAAATTGCAACAAGTGTTCATCGAGTTGACATTGAAAGCGGAGCAGGTAAAATAAAATAAAAAAACAAAAAAGAAATTGCTTTTTGCACACTCTGAATTTGTGAAATTGGCTCAACGTTTCTCATCCAGGAAGAGTACAAGCAGGAAGGTGTCCAATGGATTCCTGTTGAATATTTCAACAACAAGGTTGTTTGCGATTTGATCGAATCCAACAAACCGCCCGGTATATTCAGTATTTTGAACGACGTCTGCGCGCAGACCCACGGCCAGAGTGGCGGGGATGATCACTTTCTTCAGGTTTTTTGTTCAATATTTCACATTTCATAATTTTATTTATAATAATTTTGTTTTATCCTTGCAGAAAATGAACACCAGCGTCGGAAATCATCCACACTATCGACCAGGTTCTGGACGTTTTTTGATTGTCCACTACGCCGGCAATGTTGAATACAATGTTGAAGGGTTTTGCGAGAAAAACCGCGACACTTTGTTCGACGATTTGATCCAACTGATGCAATCCAGCGGAAAGTGAGATCAATCAATATACAATGCAGAGAGCAGCAATGTTTATTAAAAATGAAAAAAAAGAACTAATAATTTTTTTTCCTCTTTTTCTTACAGTGAGCTCGTTTTGAATTTATTTCCAGAAAAAGTACAAAAAAATTGTGTGAAAACTCGTACAACAACATTCGGGAGTAAAATTCGAGTAAGTTAAGCAAGTGATTTTAATTTTGCTTTTCTTTTTTTTCTGTTGCCAATTGGTGCTGTATTTTTTGTTTCAGAAACAGGCTAATGAATTGCTCACTTCACTGATGGGTTCGGTGCCTCATTATATACGGTGCATTAAGCCGAACGAACAGAAACGACCGTTCACATTCGACGATGCAAGGTGAGACAAAAAGGCAAGGTGCTGTTGATTTACTGTTGAAGGATATTATTATTATTATTATTATTATCTTGCCAGAGTCAAGCATCAAGTGAAATATTTGGGTTTGAAAGAGAACATCCGCGTTCGAAGAGCTGGCTTTGCCTATCGACGACCGTATGATAAATTTGTCAAGAGGTTAGCTGAGATTGTTTATTCATATTGGTATATTTCAGTTTAAAGAATTTTACACATTCAGATATGCTATTTTAATTGATGATTTGCAAACGAATTCAACGAAAAATGATCTAACGAGAACTAAAACCATTTTGAAAAGCATCAACTTTGACACCAATGATGCATTTTGTATGGGTCAGACAAAAGTTTTTATCAAAAATCCTGAAACAGTGAGTATATTTACATTTTTTTGAAAAATTATTTCAGCTTATTTATTTAAAAAAAAACATTTAATTTTGTAGGTATTTCAATTGGAAGAAAAGCGTGAAGAAAAGTACGCGCATTTTGCAAAAATTATACAACGTGCTTGGCGCCGGTGTAGAATGAACAAGAAAAGCAACGATATGGCTCAACGAGGTGAGCGGATGGGAAGGGAAAGATGTAAATTTTGTTGTTTTTCAATTTTCAACTGATGATTCAGCGTCAGATATTCTACACGGGCACAAGCAAAGACGTCGTGCTTCGATCAACAGAAAATTTTTCGGTGACTACATTGGTCTTGATGACAAGCCTGAATTGAAGACTCTCGTAGGCAAGAGGGAGAAAATATGGTTTGCTGACAGCGTTTGCAAATACGATAGACGTTTCAAAGTGGAATTGAAATGCAATAATTTTATGAAAAAAAAAATTAAAATCTTAAAATCGACATCTTTCAGGCTTGTACTCGTTATTTGTTGTTAACATCAAAAGCTGTTCTCATTGTACAGCATATTCAAGTATGGAAAAGCATCATTTTTTTAATTGTAAAATTATAAAGTGATATTTCTGTTTTTTTTTCTTTCTTTTAGGGAAAAACAAAGCGCCATTCAAATCAATCAGATTACGTGGTGAAGAGATATGTTGAGTTGGAGAAAATTGCTTCAGTGATGCTCAGTCCTAATCAGGATGATTTTCTTTTGCTGACGGTTGTAAACGAGCATGCGACGCTTGTTGAATGCGTTTTCAAGACAGAATTTCTGTTGAAACTTTGTAAACGTTTCCAAGACAGAACTGGCAAAATTTTGCCCATTGAATTTTCTGAAATGTAAGCAGAAATGTTATATTTTGCTGTTCGATCAATATGCGTGATAAATTAATTTCAAGATTTGAATATGCCGTGAAAAAGAGCAACTGGCCAAGTTGTCAGACGAAATTTGTGAAATTTGAAATTGATGCCCGGTGTTTGAACAAAGCTCGTCTCAAATCACACGGCAATACATTACACGTGGCAATTGGTGCTGGATTGAAGAATACCTCTAGTATGATTTGGGCATTTTTGTTTTGTTAATTTGAATTCAGTTGAATTGAATTGCGCAATTGCTTAAGGGCCAAATGCAAAGCGAGTTGTTCCAATTACTCAACAAACAGGGTCGTATTCCACTCAGTGTAGTAGTTCAGTGCACACTTCAAACCGAAGTGGTTGCTTTTCACCGGCATCAATTGGTTCTGCTGGATATGGGTCCGTTAAAGAAGTCAGCTCTTATCGTCGCAAAGCTCCTCCATTGCCTCATCTGCAGCCACCTAGTTCTCGGTAAATTTATTCAAAATATCTTCAATTCAATAAGCACAAATTAATTATTGAGCCATCAGTAAAACGTTCATCTTTTAAAGTATATTCTAATGCTGATAATTGTTATGTAAGAAACGTTTTCGACATCTGTTTGGATGTTAGTGATTTTGTAAAGTCTGTAAATTTTGTGCAATTTCAAAATGAAGTTTGAACAAATTAACACTATTTTGCTGTGCAGAACTGAGTTGAAAGCTCAGCTGGAAAGAATAACCAATAATTCAATCAATAAGGCAAATGGTGCTCCAAAGAACAAACCACCTATTCCACCAAAACCAAGACCAAAACTTCGAATGCTTTACTCTTATGAAGGTCAAGATGATGATGAACTTTGCTTTCATTCCAATGATATTATTGAAATTATACAAGAAGGTATTATGGATTTTTATCTTATATATATATATATATATGTACTTTGTTTAACACGCATCTAGATGGAGTTTATCAATAAATTCACTCTATGATAAGGCACATTCATTCACGTAGCTAATCTTTTGCTTAACAGTGCATTGTTTGTGAACATAATTATTTTCAATTTCATTTCATTTATTAAGCTTTTCTCATTTGTTGTTTACTTAGTTCTCGTCAATGTTGCTTAGTGTAATAATGAGAATCTCTTTTCAACTTTTATTATTTGTTGTAGATCCTTCTGGCTGGTGGCAGGGACATCTGCGAGGCAAGCACGGCTTGTTTCCAGCAAATTATGGAACGAGAATTTAAATTTGTTCTTCAGTTTCGGTACCTGATAACTTGTATGATATGCAAATATATTTTTGAGCTAAATTTAAGCATCATGTCAAATATTTGATAGAAACAATACTGGTTATGTATTTACTTTTCTTCATTGGAAAAGCAAATTTAAGGCCAACTTGATTTTGACTGAGCTTAATTATATTTCAGATTAAAAATTTCCATGAAGAAATTGTGTGACCATTTTGATGTAGCGTAACTAATCTCTCTTTGTCAACCTCTGAATTAACAGTTCAAATTAGCTTGACTGCTAGCATTTACAGCATAACTACTTGCATCTACCACTACTATACAGTGAGTATAATTTTGATGGGAAAAATCGAGGTATAACATGACGTGACGCTTATTTATGAAAAACCATTTTAGATTGTTGCGAGTTTTGCACGGATTTAATTAAAATTTGTCATTGTTTAGTTCAGATGGTGAAATACAGTTTGTGTCATGTGTTTCTAAATCTAGAGAGATGATTTTCTTTAGATGCTGCGCAAATCAAAGCACTAATTTTACTAAAGATCAACTACATCATTTTACGTTGATTACATAAGCACAAGTAGACGACAATGCGTATTTACCTAATTGGACACGCGAAATGTTTTGTTAAAAGACAAGTAGATCATGGTAACGTTGATATGATAGCATTTTTGATCAAATGCGCAAATTGTCTTTTTTGCAAACGGAAGTCGAGGATTACTGTACAGCATTTTGTATGATATTGAAGATAGATTTCGAAAATGCTGCTTAAGCAGGTGCAATAATCAGTGACATTGATATGGTTCACATATGTATTGTAAATTTGCGACATTGCCATGTTGTACAGTATGAATTCGCGTTTTTGTGATGATCAAAGACAATGAATGCAAAAAATATATTTTAACCATTTTATTTGATGAATTTATAAAATAATGGTAAGACTGAAGATGATGATAATGATCATAATGATAATGATAATGATAATAATAATAATAATAATAATAATAGTACTAATGATCATGATGATGATAACAATAATGTGATAATTGCTAGTTTCAGTTTAGTCAATTAATCTTTTGAGGAAAAGATTTTTCAAAGAATAGTTTGGTAAATAATTTGAATTCTGAAGAAATGGCAGTTCAGTGAGTAACTTGCTGTGTGATGCACTTAGCATTCACTTAACAAATCATTCAACTCCTTCAGCACAGTTTCCACGTTTCCACGATTAGCTGGATTTATGGTGTTCAAGCGAAGAATTATCGTTTGAATAGCAGCTGGAATCACCGGCAACATTTCCAAGCTATTTCCTTCCATTAAATATGTGGAAAAGGCTTCAGCATCTTCTATACCGACGTTGCCATGTGGACGAATTCCATCAGTGAAGATTTCCCACATCAGAACGCCAAACATCCACAAATCTGATTCATAAGACCACATACTTTCACCCAATGATTCAGGCGCACTGGAGCGAACAGAAATGCTGGGCAAATTTTTCTCTACTTCTGATATTTCTTGGCACCAGGTGAAATCAGATAGCTTTACGGTATGCTTTTCAAAATTTTTGAATAGCAAACAGTTATTAGCGCCAATATTGCGATGGATCAATTCTAAAAGAATAATCAACAATGAAATGACTTATTGATTGTTGCATTCGATAAAATGTTCTTCGGAAAATCAATTATGTAAATTAGCTGACTAAATGTTACATGTTTACTTAGCATTTTTATGTGACAGATTAGTGATGCGATTTGAAAATTTATCATTATTGTCTGTAATAGTTCATCGCAAATTTAACTTTCAATAAAACTGCATTACAAGACTAATTATGAGAAAATGACTCATTAAATAATGAATAGAAAAAATATTTTCTAGGTACTTTTTCTTTTCAAATACTGCAAGGCGGAAGCAATTTGCAAGCAGAATTCCATTTTGCGCTTCACTTCGAAAGAAGAACGCTTCAGACAATTGTCAAGACTTCCTTCATTTGCATACTCCACAACCATCATTGGAATCTCGGCGAACACCGTTATCCCAAAAGGCTTGACAATATTCGGGCAATCTAGCTGTTGCAATAAACGGTGTTCTGTGTACATCATTCCCACTGTGTCTACCCCGGGTATATCTTTTGGACACTTGAATGCAGCTTCAGTGTATTTTCCGTTGTCAATACAACACCCAAACGATACCTTCGCAAATGATCCCTAAAACAGGTACGTAGTAGTTTTATTATAATTTCTAAGTGTTAACTTTGAAGTGTTTGATGCATTTACCTGTGCAATGTCTTCCCTAATGATGACTGTTTTCTCAGTTTTAATTTGCCAATCAGAATAATTTGCCGCTGAAATGAGCTGAAATTTTATTCTGTCATCAATGAACTCTCCGCTTTCCATATGATGTGCAATCATTTCTGGAACGGAATTGAATACTCTGGTTTTCCCGAAGCATTTCTAAATGACAAATGCTCATTTTGCACAGTGGTTGATCAAAAAAATGATTTTTAATTTTGTAAAAATTCGAAATATGTCGAAACAGTGCAGCTTGTAATTTGCTTTTTAATAATTGAAGCGGTGAAATGGTTCGATGAAAATTATTCATTTTGCTCACTTACTCCCAATATGCCAACATTCAGCGCATGATGCACAACTTTTCCATAGTGCGTGACGGCCAGCATTACCGGATTAAGAACACCGCGTTCATTTGTAGTGTGAACCAAGAAGCAACCGTTCGGCTGGTCTTTCAATATTTCCGAAGCATCCTTTTCTGTCAAATAACCATGAAAATAGCTTTCATTGGCCAACTGTTTGCGATAAAATTCCCTTAACTTTAAAACAATTACATAATCACTGCTTGCTGAATTATCCATATTCATTAAAGTATAATAATAATAATAATAATAATAATATAATTCAGTTTAATCTTCACAGTCCTCAATGATTTCAAAAATATTATTAAAAATTATTTTCAGCATATTAAGCAATTTTTATCAATATCTCATGTAAACGTACTCTCATTCGGTTGTTAACCGTTGATCTACAAGTCGCTAACAGTAAGTATTCATCTTCTGTCAATTCGTCCACTACTTCCATTTCGGTTGGTTGATTCTAAATAAATAAATAAATATTTATTAGGGTAATTATTTAATTTATACGACTTATATATATTTTTTTCTGATGCATTTTTATGATAAATATTCCGTTTATACAATTAATTTATAAAATTTTGGTCCTTTGTTCTATTTGTTTTCCGCACATACCTTTAGCATTGGCTTTACTATTGCCACTGGCTTCTCCTGTTTTGATTGAATTCTCAGTAGAAGGGAAGTATCCTCGACATCTTTATCATAATTCCAACGAACGTTGTCTTCTTCATTGATGTTTTTCAAATTGTTCATGGTTGACTAGCAAAGTAAGCTGAAAAATTGATTTATCATTAGCCAAGTTAGTGAACTGTGCGCTTAAACAGTATAAAAATATTAGCGCTTACCGAGGGCAACCGTCGTTCAGGAAAGCGGCTAAGAAAATGAGTGAAATTCTTTTTTTCTTGCTATTTATATGGACACTCAATGCAACGTGCCTTAAGTTTTTATGCTTTTGCCCTTTAATGTTATTTTATTTAGAGTTACAAAAGTGATGTTCAGGAAAAGTGTAAATGAAAGAAAATCGAATATGGTTTCTGTTCAATTATAGCAGATGTCAAGAATAATAATTACAATGTACTCTTTTATGAATGTATTTTTAGACAACGCATTACGAGAAATAAGAATATAAGTTGATTTTGGACTAAATATTTTTCCTTAATTTAAAATTTGACGGATATAATGTTTTTGTAGGCAGAGTTAACAGCAAAACGGTTTGCAAGTATTATCATATTTATTGGGAGGAAATTTTTGTATAAATTTCTTTTATTTGAAGCGTTCAGATTTTTCATAGCAGAAAACAATTTCTGAGCATTACTGTATTTTTTGTATAGTATAGTTCGTATAGTAGGATATATATCAGTTTGAAGATAACTATTAAAAATTACTTCAACATTCTATTTCTTCAGTAGAATCAGAAAATTGATGAACGCAGCATTGTGAAAAGACCTGGCAATATAGTTTCTATTTAGTTAAAGTATTTTACATACAACGTTTCCGTTTTACAGCAACTTCTCAGATCGCCTATCTTGTTGTTGTACGTATATTTTATCATATGCTTAATTTTCATCATTGCTATCGTATAAAATTAATTCATTCTGGTTGATTTGCTTTTTAATATTTTTTGTTCGTTTCTCGTTAACTGTGCAGTAATATTAGTTTCCAACAGTTTACGTGTACTATGTGGCTTTTGAACTTCAAAAATGTCCATTTAACTCTTTGCTCAGCCTCTAATTTAAATTTTTTTTACTTCAATTTTATTTCATTTATTAACCATTTTTATTCTTTGTTTTCTTGCTTCTTCTTAAAGTACGTTGATGTAAGAATAAGATTTTTTAAAATTATAGTTATTATTATTTTTTTTTTATATCCTTCTGGCTGGTGACGGGGGTATCTGCCAGGCAAGCACGGCTTGTTTCCAGCATATTATGGAACGAGAATTTAAATTTGGTCTTCTGCTTCGGTACCTGATAACTTGTATGATATGGAAATATATTTTCCAGCTGAATTTAAGCATTATGTCAAATGTTTGATATAAAGAGTGCTGGTTATGTATTTATTTATCTTCATTGGTAAACCAACTTTACGGTCAACTTGATTTTGACTTAACTTAACTGTATTTCAGATTAAAAATTTCCATGAAAAATCATACTACACGAAGAAATTACGTGACCATTTTGAAGTAGCGTAAATAAGCTATTTCTCAACCTTTGAATCAACAGTTCAAATTAGTTTACGGTCTAACATTTACTCGTATTTACTATTACATTTAGGTGAGTACAGTTTAAAATTTTGGCGGGAAAAATCGTGTTACGTTGATTAAATGCAGGTTTTTTTATTAAAATCATTTTAGGCGGCTGTGAATTTTAAACGGATATGGTTGAAATTCGTTTTTCTTTATTTCAGATGCTGAAATGCAATTTTTGTCATGCCTTTCTACATTCAGATAGATGATTTTCTGTAGATGTGGTTTAAAATCTATGTGCCGGAAAACTGCTAGTTTTAAAAAAGGTCAGCTAAATCATTTTACATCGATTACAGGAGTGCAAGGAGACGACGATTATTTGTTTGCATATTTATAAATGTGAATGTTTCGACAAAAGACAGGTATCCGGTAGATCATGGTAACCTTGATATAATAGCATTTTTGATCAAGTGCGTAAATTGTCTTCCTTGTTAATGGAAGTGGAGGATTACTGTTCAGCATTTTGTATGATATTGAAAATAGATTTCAAAAATGTTGCCTAAGCAAGTGCAATGTTTGACATGTGGTTTACATATGTATTGCAATTTTTCGTATGTTGCCATGTTGTACAATATTTTACTCAACAACTCAGTACAAAAAGAATGAATTTGGGTTTACCCGTTGATCAAAGGCAATAAATGTACAAAATATATTTTAACCATTTTATTTGATGAATTTATAAAATAATGGTAAGAGTGAAGAAGAAGATGATGATAATAATAATAATAACAATAATCATAATTGTTACTTTCAAATTAATTAATTTGAGTTTTCAAGAAAAGACTGTAAAATGAATAGTTGGATAAATGATTTGAATTCGGAAGAAATGGCTCTTCGATGAGTAACTTGCTGTGTGATGCACTTAGCATTCACTTAACAAATCATTCAACTCTTTCAGCACAGTTTCCACATTTCCACGATTAGCTGGATTTATGGAGTTCAGCCGAAGAATTATCGTTTGAATAGCAGCTGGAATTACTGGCAACATTTCCAAAGTATTTCCTTCCAGTAAATACTTGCAAAATTCTTCAGTATCTTCGATGTTGGTGTTGTCATGTGGATGAAGTGCATTCGTGAAGATTTCCCACATCAGAACGCCAAACATCCACAAATCTGATTCATAAGACCACATACCTTCACCCAGCGATTCAGGTGCGCTCCAGTAAAGAGGAATGCTCGGCAGATCTTTCTCTACTTCAGATACTGCTTTGCACAAGTTGAAATCAGACAGCTTTACGGTAGGCTTTTTAAAACCCTTAAACAGCAAGCAGTTTTTTGCGCCAATATTGCGATGGATCAATTCTAAAAAAGTAACCAACAATGAAATGACTTTTTGATTGTTGCATTCGATAAAATGTTCTTTGGCAAATTAATTATGTAAATTAGCTGACTAAATGTTACATGTTTACTTAGCATCCTTATGTGATAGATTAGTGATGCGATTTGAAATTTTATCATTATTGTCTGTAATAGTTCATCGCAAATTTAACTTTCAATAAAACTGCATTACAAGACTAATTATGAGAAAATCACTCATTGAATAATGAATAGAAAAAATATTTTCTAGGTACTTTTTCTTTTCAAATACTTCAAGGCGGAAGCAATTTGCAAGCAAAATTCCATTTTGCGCTGCACTTTCATGGGAGAACGCTTCAGACACTTGTCAAGACTTCCTCCACTTGCATACTCCATCACCATCATTGGAATCTCGGCGAACACCGTTATCCCAAAAGGCTTGACAATATTCGGGCAATCTAGTTGTTGCAATAAACGGTGTTCAGTATACATCATTCCCACTGTGTCTATCCATGGTACATCTATCGGGCATTTGATCGCAGCTTCATTGTAGTTTCTGTTGTGAATGTAAAATCCAAACGATACTTTCGCAAATGATCCCTAAAACAGGTACGTAGTAGTTTTATTATAATTTCTAAGTGTTAACTTTGAAGTGTTTGATGCATTTACGCGTGCAATGTCTTCCCTAATGATGACTGTTTTCTCAGTTTTAATTTGCCAATCAGAATAATTTGCCGCTGAAATGAGCTGAAATTTTATTTTGTCATCAATGAACTCTCCGCTTTCCATATGATGTGCAATCATTTCTGGAACGGAATCGAATACTCTGGTTCTTCCGAAACATTTCTAAAGGACAAATGCTCATTTTACACAGTGGTTGATCAACAAAATGATTTTTAATTTTGTAAAAATTCGAAATATGTCGAAACAGTGCAGCTTGTGTAATGTTGCTTTGAAATAATTGAAACGTTGAAATTGTTAGGCTAAATTGTTGTTCATTGTTTACACTTACTCCCAATAGGCCAACATTCAACACATGATGCACAACTTCTCCATTGTACTTGACGGACAGCACCACCGGCTTCAGATCACCGCGCTCATTTGTAGTGTGAACCAAGAACCAACCGTTCGGCTTGTATTTCAATATTTCCGAAGCATCCTTTTCTGTCAGGTAACCATGAAAATAGCTTTCATTGGCCAACTGTTTGTGATATAATTCCTGGAAAATTTAAAAATTACTTAGGCGTTATTTGCTAAATTATTCGTATTCATTAAAGTGTAATCATATTAATGATAGTAATAATATAATTGAATTTAATCTTCGTAATCTACAATGATTTCAAAATATTATTTAAAACTTTTTTTAGCATATTCAGTAAATTTTGAGAATATCTTTCGTAAACGCACTCTCATTACGCTGTTCACCGTTGATCTACATGCAGTTAAAACTGGACATTCATTTCGTGTCATTGGGTTGACTTTCTCTGTTTGGGATGGTTGGTTCTGAAAAAGTAAATAAAAGATCATTTGGGTAATTTATATGACTTACATATATATATATATATATTTATTTATTTAATTTATATATGACTGATGCATTTTTATGGTAAATATTCCGTTTATACAATTAATTTATATTTATATATTATATAATATATAATTTTGTACTATTTTTTTCGCACATACCGTTTGCATTGGCTTTACTCGTGTCACTGGCTTCTCCATACTTGACTGAATTCTCAATAGAAGGAAGCTGTCGTCGATGCCTTTATCGTATCTGCAACGAACCTGCGGTAGTCGCTTGTTGTTATTATTGTTCTTCATGGTCGACTAGCAAAGCAAGCTGAAAAAGTGATATATCATTAGCCAAGTCAGTGAAATATTACACTGCGCTTAAACAGCATAAAGGTATCAGTGCTCACCGAGGGCAACCGTACTCCAGGAAAGCGGGCTAAGAAAATGAGTGAAATTCTTTTTGCTCGCTATTTATATGGACATTTAATGTAACGTGTTTTAATGTTGTTTAATGTTGTTGCCCTTTAATGTTATTTTATTTAGAGTTACAAAAGTGATGTTCAGGAAAACTGTAAATGAAAGAAAATCGAATATGGTTTTCATACAAAAATAAGAGATGCCACATTATGAATAATAGAAACAGTGCTGGTTATGTATTTATTTATCTTTATTGGAAACCCAAATTTATGGTCAGCTTGATTTTGACTTAGCTTAACTGTATTTCAGATTAAAAGTTTCTATGAAAATCATACCACATGAAGAAATTGTGTGACGATTTTTATTTAACGTAGCTAATTTCTTTGTCAGTGTTTGAATCAACGGTTCAAATTAATTTGAGGGCTAGCATTTACAACTTAACTGCTCGCATTTACCATTACAATATAGTGAGTATAGTTGACAACTTTGATTGGAAAAGTCGAGGTATATTATGACGTGCTGATTATTTATTGAAACCATTTTAGATTGCTGCGAGTTTTACAAAAATTTGTTATTGCTCAGTTTAGATGGCGAAATGCAGTTTGTTTCATGCATTTCGAAAGTTAGACGATTTCTTTTAGATGCTACAATCAAAGAGAGCAGTGTTGAGAAAAGCGCTAATTTTGGAAAAGGTTCAGTTTGCATTAATTACACAAGCATAAGTCGACCACAGTACGTGTTTACCTATTTGAACACGTGAAATGTTTCGTTTTAAGACAAGCATCCGGTAGATCATGGTAACCTTGATATAATAGCATTTTTGTTCAAATGCGTAAATTGTCTTTTTTATAATTGGTAGTGGAGGATTGCTGTTCAGGATTTTGTATGATATTGAAAATACATTTCAAAAATGTTGTATAATCAAGTTTGTTTGCTATGCGGTTTACATATGCATCTCTAATTTGCGTATATTGGCAAGCTTTATTCTTTTCTGTGCAACAGAGATAAGGAATTATGAATTCAGGCATTCGCGCGAATTAATTAAAGACAATATTTGTAGAAAGTAGGTTGAAACCATTTTATTTAATGAATTTATAAAATAATATCAGTTATAATAGTTGTAATTAGCATAATGATAACAACAACAACAATAATAATAATAATAATAATTGGAATTGCTACTTTTAAGTTAATTAGTTTGAGTTTTGAAGAAATGACTCTTCAATGAGTAACCTGTTGTGCGGCGCATTTAGCATTCACTTAATAAAGTAGTCAACTCATTCACCACGGTTTCCAGTTCTCCTCGCTTAGCTGGATTTATGGAGTTCAGGCGAAGAATTATCGTTTGAATTGCAACTGGAATCTCTGGCAACATTTCCAATGTGTTCCCTTCCATTAAATATGACCAAAACTCTTCAGTGCTTTCGAAGCTGTTCTTGTCATGTGGATAAAGTGCATTGGTAAAGAGTTCCCACATCAGAACGCCAAACATCCACAAATCTGATTCAAATGACCACATACATTCACCCAACGATTCAGGAGCGCTCCAGCGCAGAGAAATGCAGGGAGATTCTTTCTCTTCTTCGTATATTTCTTTGCACAAATTGAAATCAGACAGCTTTGCGGTGATCTTATCACTGCTTTTAAACACCAAGCAGTTTCTTGCGGCAATGTCACGATGGATCAAATCTACAAAAATGATTAATAATGAAATAATTTATTGCTTGCTGCCTTAAGAATATATTTTCTTCTACAAATTAATTGAACATAATATTTAACTGAATGTCACAAGAGTTCGAAACTTTAGTGATAGCGGAGTGAAGTAATCTGAAATTTCATTATCACTCTTTGTAATATTTCTTCGAGAATGTGAATTTTAATGAAGTTACATTAGAATGCTGATTATGTGTAGAAATACGCAATAAATAATAAATAAAAGAAAACATTTCAACTACCTTTTCTTTTTAAATACTGCACAGCAGACGCAATTTGCAAACAGAACTTAATTTTACGCTTGATGTTAGTTGAGTGATTTTTTAGATAATTTTCAAGGCTTCCTCCGTTAGCATACTTCATTACCATCATTGGAATCTCCGCGAACACTGTTATACCAAATGGCTTGATGATGTACGGGCAATCTAGCTGTTGCAATATACGATGTTCTGTATATATCATCTCAACTGTGTCTACCTCTGCTATTTCCTTTGGGCATTTTAACGCAGCTTCGATGAATTTTCCTTTATCAAAGTGAAATCCAAACGATACATTTGAAAAACATCCCTTAAACAGGTGCGTTGTTTTATTTCAATATCTGAGTGTTATCTAAGAAGTTTTATAATGCATCTACCTGTCCAATATCTTTCTTAATAGTCAGTACATTTTCAGTTCTTATTTGCCAATCACAAAAATCTGCCGGAGTAATCAGCCGAAAGTTTATTCTGTCGTCAATGAACTCTCCGCTTGCCACATGATGTGCAATGATTTGTGAAATGGAGTCGAACGCTTTGTAAGTTGTGTAGCATTTCTGAATTAAAAATGTAAATTTCACAAAGTAAGTGATTGATCATGAAAATGATAACTGAATCTGTAAAAGAATTTAAAATCCATTTGAATAATGCTGCTTGTGTAATGTTGCTTTGAAATAATTGAAATGGTGAAATTGTTAGGCTAAATTGTTCATTGTTCACACTTACCCCCAATGCGCCTACGTTCATCGCGTGATGGACAACTTCTGCATAGTGCTTGACGGACAGCACAACTGGATTCAGAAAACCACATTCATTTGTAATGTGGACCACGAAGTGACCGCTCGGTTGATGTTTCAGTATTTCACGTGCATCCTGCAGTGGCAGGTAACCATGGAAAAACGTTTCATTGCACAAAACGTTCCGATAGAATTCCTTAAAAGAATTACTTGATTATTAATTTAGGATTTGTTAATTCTCTTAAAGTATTATAATAATTGAATTTAATTATATCATGATAATTTACAGTAATTTTTAAAATATTATTTGAAAAATATTTAACATATTCAGCAAATTTTAAGAAAGTTTTTCGTCAACTTACCCTGATCGGGTTCCGCTTCGTTCTATAAACCGTTAAATCTGCACAGTTACTTGCTGTTATTTCGTCCTCTGTTTCTGTTTCCGATGATTGATTCTTAAAAAATGTGTAAATGTACATTTGAATATTTATTTACTTTATAAATGACTGATATATTTTTATGGTGATGTGAATATTCTATTATGCAATTGATTTATGAAATTTTAAATTGTTGTTCTAATCGTTTTCCGTACATACCTCGTATAGTGTCGTTTCTGGTGCCCATGTCTCGTCCACGTTGTAATCATTTTCAGCTTCGTAGGACGTATCCTCGACACCTTCGTCATAACTCCAACCAACGTAGTCTTCTTCATGAATGTTCTTCAGATTGTTCATGGTTGACTCGGAAAGCAAGCTGAAAAAATGATATATCATTAGCCAAGTCAGTGAAATATTACACTGCGCTTAAGCAGTATAAAAATATCAGCGCTTACCGAGAGCAACCGTCCTCCAGGAAAGCGGGCTAAGAAAATGAGTGAAATTCTTTTTTGCTCGCTATTTATATGGACATTTAATGCAACGTGTCCTTAAATTTTCTTGTTTTTGCCCTTTAATGTTATTTTATTTAGAGTTACAAAAGTGATGTTCAGGAAAACTGTAAATGAAAGAAAATCGAATATGGTTTTTATTCAATTATGGCAGATGCCAAAAATAATAGGTAGAATTAATTAAAATGTTCTCTTTCTGGAATCTTTTTTTAGACAAAGCTTTACAAGAAATGACAACGTAATCAGATTTTGTAGTTATTGTTCTACTCTAAGTTGAAATTTCTAGAAATGATGTTTTTGTCGAGGTTTCTGTAGGCCGAATGCATAACAAAACGGTTTTATACTTTTGTCATATTTATGCGACAAAATAATATTTTTTATAAATTTTTTTATATTGAAATATTGAAATTTTTCATTTCAAAATACAATTTCTGAGCAGAACTGCATTTTCTTCTTAATTATGATGTTGATCAGTACGATGCAGATTAAAAATTACTTCAACATTATACTTTCCCGCACGTTGAACGCAGCGAAACGAATACGAAAAGACCTGGCAATTTGGTTTAAATTTGGCTAAAGCATTTTACATACAACATTTCTGTATCTTCTTCCCAAGTCAATTTAGTTTTACGTTTTACAGCAGTCTTTTGTTGTCCGTATATTTTATCGTATGCTTATTATATGCTCATTGCTTAATTTGCATTATTGCTATTATATAAAATGATTTACTTGGTTGATCTGTTTTTTAAACACTTTTTGTTTTCTTGTCGTTGATTTTTTGACATTTTTGACATTTACCAAAAACTTAGATATAATTTGTGACTTTTTGACTTAGAATATGTTATTTTGCTCATTGCCGGGTTTCTAGTTGAAATTTCTTTTGGTTTTCATTGAATAACTGATCCATTTTTACTGCTTATATGAACTACTTAAAATTTCAAGTACTGTTCTGTTAATTTAAATTCAATAAATTTTTAAGGCTTGAGGCATGCCACCGATAAAACATTAACACATTCTGCCGCCAGACTTCTTCTGTCTTCTAATGAAGGGTCAGAATAATGTTGATTGAAAAATATTATAAAGATAAATTATTCCGTGATTTATTTTAATTTAATTTAATTTATTTTATTTTGTATTTTTTTTATTTATTGATAATTTTCAGTCAATCAGTGAATAACCGTTCTCATTTCACATAAATATCCTTGATTTTTCTTCATGTACTGTAGTTTTCATTGTTTTTATTTTGTCAAAAATTGGTCGTCGGATATTTGTGTACTGCTGTGGGAGACTGGTCTGAAATGGAACGTTCGAAGAATCTTGCGAATTTGACTTTGGGTAACAATCGTTTTAATGTTATTTTAGCGGGTTTTCTGTTTTTGGCTTAATTTGTAGCAGAAACTGTTGTTTATTATTGTTTAACTAAACTTTAATAATACATTTTGAATGTTTTTTTTCAATTTTTAATAATTCTTTTACTGTTGTTTACTTTATTTTGTAATTTTGTTGTACTTTGAAGTTGAGCTTAATTTCAAATTGTCATTGAATCTTTTACATCTTGTATTGTACATCTAGATTCCGCGATGCCAGTTTCTCCTGCTGGTGATCAAAAACCGGTAATTATATTTTAACATGAAAAACAGTTATGAGCAGTTGATTATTTTAATGAATCAATGATTTTAGATTGACAATCTTGATGTCGTGTGCGCTCATGATGATGTTAGTGATTGCTGATTATGATAAGTATTAAACCGTACAATGTAAAAGCTTTTTTAATTTCAGGAGGAAAATGATGAAAATGGTACATTCGGTGACGGTGGAGTTTTACCTGGTTAGTATATTTTGAAATTTCTGATATCTAGTATATGATAATCAAAATTTAATTAATTTTTTTCAGAAGATGTTGAAGAGTCGATGCTGAGCAAAAACATGCGACAGGCGTTGGAAATTCATGAACGAAATACTGATGAAAATAAGTATTTATTTTTTTAATTAGACCATTTTGATTATAATTTTATAACTGAAGTGTAAATTTTATAACTTAGTTGTAGCAACATTGTTTTGTTATATATTTGTAATTGAAGCAAAATGTGTACCGAGCTTGTAATACTTGAGAAAATAGTTTTATCTAGTTTCCGTTAATGACTGCTGATGCAATTTTGTTTGAGTGAATTTATAAAATGTTAATATATTCAGTGAATTCAATTTAACATCTTATTTACGGTATTGTTTAGAATTGAAAATATTTTAATAGGAGCTTGTTAACAGCGCAAATGAATGTTGAATATTTGAACAGTTTCTTGTTTTAAGTTATATTGTTTTTCAGAAAAACTACTTTGTAATTTTAATTATTTTTGCGTTGTATGAAAATATTTTCAAATTAAAATAACACAATGACTGAATTGAGTTTTTTGCTCCTGCAAGCAGAGTGATGAATAACATTCTAATAACAGCATACTGTAATGTGTAATGTAGGATAAGTAGGTTGTATAATTTTTTTTTTGATTTGAGAATGAAATTTTGACATCATTGATATTTTTTTAATATAAGATATTTGTTTAAATTTGATGAATTTTTTGTTTTGTTAGACATCGTATTCGAGACAAGCAAGATCGTGCCACGGCGGAATTAGCACTTGATTTACGCACCTGTATGAATATATTTAAATTGATACAGCGTGGTTTTATCACTGCAGTTCACGGATGCATTAGCACCGGTAAAGAAGCCAATGTTTATCGTGCTTCCAGTAAACATGGGGATGTGGCCGTTAAAGTAGGCATATTTGTTGTTTTGATGTATGCTTGAAGTTTGGGTTTTTTAAGGTGTATCGAACAAGTGTAATGACGTTCAAAGATCGTGACAGATATATCTCTTCAGAATATCGGTATGATTATCTTTTTGCACTGTACAGTATGACGTTATTTATTCCAGTTATCGCCATGGTTATTGTCGTAAGAATCCTCGTAAGAAAATACAAGTCTGGGCAGAGAAGGAGTACAGAAATTTGAAGCGAATTGACAACGGAGATATTGCGTGTCCAACACCGTTGGCTCAGCTGGAAAATGTTGTGCTGATGCAATTTCTTGGAGAGAAGGAGTTAGAATTTGATAGATTTATTTAAAATAGAATTCACATTTTTGATTTTATTTTGTTAGGAAGCCGTCTCCGTTGCTTAAAGATGTCAAATTTTCTTCAGTAGCGTGGGATTATCATTATCAGGAAATTTGCATGATCCTGCGCGGTTTGTTTAACAAGTGTAAATTGGTGCACGCTGATCTGAGCGAATACAACATTATGTAATGTGATTTTGGGGAAGTGGTTTATTGAATGATAATGGATATACGTTTTGCAGCTTTCATAACATGCATATGTTTGTCATTGATGTAGCACAAGCTGTTGAACGTGACGACACTTACGCGTTGGAATTTTTGCGAAGAGATTGCAAACAGTTGAACAGTAACTGAACGTCGAATAGAATTTTTTATGGTATATTTTAGTAATTTTTTTGAATGTAATTATAGAATTTTTTGAAAAACACGGTGTCACAGTATTGACTGTGAAAGAGCTTTTTCAATTTGTAACTGAGCCAATTGCTAACGAGGATGAAGCTTACTTTAAACTCGCCGAATTGTTGGAATCTCGTCAAAATCAGAAGTCTTTGTTCGATAAGGATGCTGCTCAGGAAGCTGTGGATGAAGAAGTTTGAATTGGTTTTTCTAAATTAAATACAACTGTGTGATGCATTGAATTTAGGTTTTCAAAATGGTGCACATTGAACAAAAATTGTCTGAAGTTCTTACTTTTGAAAGAGATTACGAATCAGTTCAAGCTGGAGAACAATTGGATGTACATGATATTATTGTTATTGAAGAAAAATTGTCAATCTTGAATTTAATTTTTTTCAAAAATTCTTTCAGGTATTTTATCCAATGGTTACAGGAATGAAAGATGATTTGACAGGGGCAAAAGTATCGGCAAAGTCGTCGTCTGATTCCAGTGAAGAATGGGTTGCTGGAGATGGAGAAGCAGCGGCGTCGAAAGGAGCTAGCTCGGCTACGGGATGTTTCGGTAAAGGTCCATCTGTATCGTTGAATCTTCGTCAACGAAATGAGTCACCCAACACCAAGAAGGTGGGAATTTGTTCAAGTAATTGCTTGCAAAATATTGTTATAATTTGATGATTTTCAGGCACGAAAAAAGTTAGTTAAGTTGGAACAGCGCGTGAAGCGTCAGGAAAAGTTGAGTAAGTACTACAAGAAGCGAAAGCAAGCGCTGTGCAAGTTGGCAAAACGAAAGTAAAATTTTTTGAAGTCGAAATGCTGTGAAAAGAAACTTGAAAATAAACCAAGGCTATGAGGATATATGGTTTTTTTTATTGAATTGTTTGTTTGTGTTCAGCATACAGTTTTGTTTACGGGTGGGAAGAGGGTGGTATAAGTGATATTATTATTATTATTATTATTATTATTTATTGGAATGCGAAACACTCTGAAATGATGTCATATTTGTTGAAGTATTTGCATTATAGCTGCAGTGCAGGTGGCGAAGGGTTTATGTTTGTGTTTAGAGTAATGGTTAAGCAAAATTTTCTGCTGATCAGAATGCAAAATATACGAAAGGAGACTTTTGAGACTGAATTCAAATGAAGCACTTGTGCTTTGTAAGAGCGTGATTGAAGTTAGCATATGCATTCGCATGAAAGAAATATTTTCTCATCTAAGCAAACAATACAAGATGGACAAGCTTGTTGTCTCCAGACGGGCCAGACAACTGCAATTGAGAAATTTCTCCGTCGAAAGCTGGTTCATAAAAGCTGCAAAAAGAATTTATTTTAGTACGCTTTTTTTCAAAAGTTTGTTCTAAGCTTGAACGCTGAACAAACATGCGAATGCTTTGTTCAAAGGGTTGCTGTTTCTGAAACGAAATTGATCATCTTCTGCAGACTATATATATATATATATATATATATACTTTGCAGAATTAATGCTTAACTTTAATTTTTTTTAACTCAGTGCATTTAAAACATTTGCATGGAATTTCTGAAGCATCTGGAAGAAGAAAATAAAATGCGGAACAATGAAACTCCGCTTTGAAAAGAAGATATTTTTTAAAAAAATACAATTTACTGGCACATCAGTGATGGAATTTCATTTTAGTTTTAGTTTTGAACACTTTGAACTTTGGAAACGTGGTAATTGATTGCAGCTTCCGCGTTTTACTGAATACTACTACTAATAATAATAATCCAAAGCTGTGTATCTTTTTTTGTTTAACCAATTGTTCTGTTGAATAAAAAATTTCAGTATCACTTTCACTTTGTTCTTGAATCGAATGGTACGGTGCTATAGCTTTGCTTTTAACGACGGCTTTTTACTTGTTGAAGTTCAAAGTTTAATTAAAGTGGAAATTTGATTGAATACTAATGACCAAGCACAGCATTATCACGCGATTTCTTGAATAACAAACAGACAAGGAACAACAGGTCAAGGAAGCGATCAAATTTGTGTTTGATTATTAAAATTTATTTTTAGCTTATCGGCTGATGATGATAATTTGATCGCATTTTGCTTTGAAGGTGCAACCGAAGTGTTGTCTCTTATTTTTCCATTCAAATACGGCGTCCTTTGCCTCGTTTCCAATAGCTCATTTGTAAAATTGACTTGCTGAAAGCAAAAATCCGGCCATGGCCGACAACCTTTCTCTGATTCATCGCATCGCAACCTTCGGGCAACTGCATCATTTCACATTTGCGATCATTTATTCTCTTCTGCTTTTCTTCGATTATGAAACGCCAATTTTCAAACATTCAGTTCCACTTGACAGGCAGTGCAGAAATTTATTTTCTCTCGGATGCAAGTCTGCGTTTGCAGACATTCAATTAATTCGCTGCTCAATGAACCATTTGTCGATAAGTACTGATTGCACCTTCAATCAGGGCACATAATGCAATCTTGAGTTACAAATTGAAACTTTCCACCCAAATCTGATGAAAAACTACAATTAAGGTTTAAATAAATTTGTCAAAATTTAATCGTGATTTATGAAATATTCAACCAACATCTATGCAATCAATATTATATATATATATATATATATATATATATATACTTAGAAGTGAAAATTATAATACCACCACTGATGAATGAATGAATGAATGAATGAATTAATGAATTAACATTTGGTATTTTCATTCAAATGAAATTTCACTAGTTATACATATATATTTTTTCACATTTTTATTCATTATACATTCAATATTTATTTGAAAATAAAATAAGTTCAATAAAAAATTATCAAAATGTGAAAGATAAAACACTGCAGCTGATGTGCCATAATAAATTAGTGTAAAATAGAGTTGATTCAATAAATTGAAATTCAAATCAATAATGTTGATATTCTTTTCATTTTTTGTTTGATATTGAAGTGCTCAACAGCTGCATAAACTGTGAATCGGCAATCCGGGCTTGAAATGCTTTCACGCTGAACAGGCGTTAATATGTTATACTGATAGAATTTTAAATTCAACAATTTAACTTGTGCATATAGATTATTGAAATTTACTTTCAAATACATTCATCATCAATCCAACGTAGAAGTGCGCAGTTTGCGGAGTACGGTAATTTTCATGTTCTTGATCATCATACAGTAATACCGCTGGTAGGTGAATTGACGAATAGCGCTCGATTGGGCATCATCATCACCAGTTTCGAAACAGCTCAAAGTTGCTCTGGCTTCAAGTACTCGTCAAGCAGTGGCGTACACTGTGAAATCGTTGAGCAACAGCATGACCGGCAAGCTCTGGGCAGCCCTACTTATAATTACATTCAGCTTCTTTACAAATGCAGTCGATTTATCACTGACGGACTTTTCCGACGGAGATTGGGCATCTGATGATTATTACGTTGCCGAATTCAGCGGAAGCAAGAACGGTAAGCCGATCTTTTGTTACAGTTTGAAAGAGAGTACAGTGATGGAATGTGAGAAACTTTACTGAAGCTCAACAGAAGTTGTACATTATTACTCGCAAAATAAGTTTGTCATTTGTCACTTTTTTTCTGGTTATATGAGTGTATGTATGAGAGAAGATAGAGAAGAAGAGAAATGATTTTTTTTTCAAAGAGAAAAAGAATTTCCTCGAATATTTTAATGATCTAGAAATGAACATGGAGTATTTTAGGCCGTGGTCTTTTTCCGAATATATTCAATTTGGCCACGAATGCGATCATTACGGCCAACGCTACCTGCGGTGAGGCGGGTCCGGAAAATTATTGCAAACTGGTCGAGCATGTCTTCATGAGGTAGAAGTTGAATTTTGTGATAAGAAGGAGAAAAAGAAATGATTTAATTGCATAGAGCGGTTTAATTAATTTTTTACTGTTCATCTTCAGATCTCCTCAGTGTGATGTTTGTGACAATAACAATCCGTCTAAACGGCATCCGATTGAATTTGCCAACGATGGTACCAACCGATATTGGCAGAGTCCGACTATCGCCACTGGTCTACAGTACGAGTGGGTAACGGTCACTCTCGACCTTCGTCAGGTGAGATTGAGTGGCTCTCAGTTACGGCGCGCAGTTGCTTTCTTTCAATTCAGTCGCTTGCTTCTTCATCAATTCACCGACGGCTATTTCCTATTAGCTTTTTTGTTTGCCAAATTGTTCTCCGTGTCCGCAAGCGACGGTGTCATGTTGCGTGCGTTTGTTTTCTCTTAAGTCAAGGCTAGTTATTAGTGTATGTGGTGGTCAAGATGACCACGGTCAGCGGGGATTGTTGAGCTGCACTGTTATTCTTTCACTTTGCTTTGCTGAAAAAGTTTGTCGGCGTTGTGGAAAACAAAAACTACAATCACAGAAGGCCAAAGGGTCGACATCTCGACCCTGGCTAGCTGTGAATAGCAGCCGGACAGTTTAGCACGTCGCTTTTGTCACATTTGTTGGTCAATTTCTCACTATCCCAACGGTGCCGCTTATTATTTTAGCTGTTTCTTTTAATTAAACCAACTTCACCAAGCGACAGTGTAAAATCGGTTTAAGAATGTAATGATGTTGGAATGTGCCAACGTTGTCCAGTTTGTTGGGCGTTGAACTGGATTGTGTCAATTTTGGCTGGTCAGCCGCAGGCTAGGCAAAACGACAGCTTAATTGCATGACCAATGAATGAATGAATGTTGTTGTTTAATTTTCCACTTACATTTATGAATTATTCAAATCTCTGGGGCAAAGGGTAGAGCAATTGAACGTTAATTGGGTTCAGGTGAAGGAAATTTTCAAGCGAACATCGTTGCTTTTTCTTCAGTTGCTATAAAAGAGAGAGAAAAAACTTTTCATTTGCAAAAAGTTGTCTAGTCACAGAATTGCAGATTTTCAAAGAATGAATCAGAGTGTTGAAATAGGATCGATTGAAAATATGCAACAGTGAACTTTTTCTCATTTTCAATCAAAATATCAATTATTTTCCTTACACTTATCTTGTGCTTTCTTCATTCATGCGAATAATTTGAAATTTGTTGCAACAATTTCCATACTGCTTGGTCGATATTTCAATTTTCACAGAAGAAAGGTTTTTTTTTATATCTTTAAAGCATCTCAAATGCAACTTGTGTAAATTAAATATATTGCTAAAAATAATTTTCACTTTCAACAAGCAGGCGAGAAATCTTTTTACAGCATATATGTATAACTTTCACTTAGCATTTCTTGAAAGTTTGGTATTTTTCTTCTTCTTTTTTTTTTTGAAAATTGCACCAATCTTGGTATAAAATAAACAAAACAAGACATTTTTTTCGTTTTAACATTGAATCATGCGAAAAGTGTCGAATTGAAACATGATGAAATGGCATTTTCAATGCCGACTGCAAATATGTTTGGCATTTTTGTAATCTCAACTAATATTCAACTTATTCTATTCATGCTTACGTCAGCTTTATTTGTTCAATTCATTCTCTGTTGTTCAACTTGTCGAAAAATTGTTGTTAATGCTATTGGCATACAATCATTCATTCACTGTTCACACAACCCCTCTGAGAGGGGTTTTGTCAACAGATGCTGATTCACCAGTTCATTTGTTGAGCATTTGTATTTTCAATTTCACCTCAACACGTGACTCAAGCTGAAGGGGTGTGGTGGGGGAGGCTGTATGTTTGTGTTTAAAAATTTCCACAAATTATTGCACAAATAGTCGTTTTACAATTTGCGAAACATCTCTTTGAAGGTTGCTTTTTATTATGTTCGGGTAAAGTTTCTCTGATTTAGAGACATTTTGATAAATAATAACTTTGACAGAGCTACTGTGATTTGCAACATGTTGTAACATGGTTATTTGTTGCTTGTGATTGTTTCAAAAATTTTCAAACCTTTTACAAACTGCAAAAGAATAATTTGTTTTTGTTTAATGTGATGATTGTCAAGTTTCAATTTTATAATTTTGATCTTCTCTTTTTCTTTCAATATCAACATCACCATGTGTATTGTTTGTGATCTGCAGATTTAAGGGAAAAAGAAAATTTCCTTTTGATTTTTAGCATTATCAAATTGCTTACGTAATTGTCAAAGCGGCAATTGCACCCAGGCCGGGCAATTGGATTCTGGAAAAGTCAATTGATGGAATTGAATGGAAACCTTGGCAATATTTCGCTTATTCGGACGAAGCATGCATGCGCTATTATGGCGTGCCTGCTGCCGCAGTAGTGCCGAAAATAACACGAGACGACGAGGTACTTTGCACTAGTCAATTTTCCAAGTTGGATCCACTGGAAGATGGCGAAGTAAGCTGGCGATTTTTCAACTTTACCTCTCTCTAAATTCAGTTTTGTTGAGAGAATTGTTATTAAAATACATTGTATATGAAAAAATTTTCTTTCATTTCAATCCAGATTCACACATCACTGGTTAATGGTAGACCTGGGGTCGATGGTCCCAGCGATACTTTGCAGGTAAAAAAGAAAGTTGGCTTCAAGTTTGCATATATTTTATCTTGTACATCAATGTTGATGTTTCCAAGGAATTCACAAGAGCAAGATATGTGCGGCTTCGATTCCAAAAACTGCGTACATTGAATTCTGATCTGATTTACATCACCAGGAAACCAAAACATGAACACATTGATGAATCTGTTACCAGAAGGGTAAGCATTTTTTATTCTTTGTTTTTGTTCCAACAATTTACAATATATATATATATTCTGCTCTCAATTTAGTACTTTTATGCAATTCGTGACATCAGCATCGGTGGCCAGTGTATTTGCTACGGCCATGCTGAAAGTTGTCCAGCTGATCCCGTTTCAGGAGTGAGTTGTAGAAATTTTTTTCTTATTCCAACAGTTTGAGCTTTTCATTTCAAATTTAATGATGCATTTCAGCAATTGCAATGCGAATGCGTTCACAATACTTGCGGTGAAAATTGCGAACGCTGCTGTCCATTGTTCAATCAAAAACAATGGCGCCGAGGTACCACCAGCGATTCAGGCGATTGTGAACGTCAGTTATTACTCATTCATTATGTTATTTTATGTAAAAATAACTAATGTAAGAAACAAAATTCAAATTTTAGCTTGTCAATGTTTCAATCATGCCACCGAATGTAGATATGATCCTGAAGTGGAGAAGCAGCATCTCAGTTTGACCCCCGAGGGTATATACGAAGGTGGTGGAGTGTGCATTGATTGTAAAGTGAGTTGTTGTATTTGTTTTTGTATTTTTCGATTATTTGTTTGTACATGCTGTGCATAAATTTACAGCACAACACACAAGGCATCAATTGTCAAGAATGTAAAGATTTCTTTTACCGACCAACTGGAGTATCCGTATATGATCAGAATACGTGTCAGCCTTGCGAATGTGATCCGTTGGGTTCCATTGACGGGTCGTGTGTTAAAGAACAGTCCACTGCACCGGAGGGAATGGTATGTGTGCAGTGGTTTATATCTTTTTTTTTTTGTTAAAATTTCAAATTGACGTTTCAAACGTTTGTTCAGAAACCCGGCGACTGTTTTTGCAAGCCTGGCTTT
The DNA here is from genome assembly GCA_001447645.1 of Trichinella pseudospiralis. Taxonomy (NCBI): domain Eukaryota; kingdom Metazoa; phylum Nematoda; class Enoplea; order Trichinellida; family Trichinellidae; genus Trichinella; species Trichinella pseudospiralis. Next base: position 268,678 of record JYDV01000030.1, read on the forward strand.
GGAGGGAAACGATGCGAAAGATGCGCTCTCGGTTATCGTAACTATCCTGTCTGCGAACCTTGTCCCTGCTCTCGTGCTGGCTCTTCAAACTATGCTACCTGCGAGGAGGATTGCATATGCAAAGTATGCGCATTTAAATAGTGCCTAAATAATATTTAAAAATGCAATTTGTACTTTTCTCTTTTTCCTATTTGAATTTAGTTTTTTATTTTAAAAAAATATATCATTTTGAATATTATTTTTCAGGAAAATGTAGAAGGAATATTTTGTGACCATTGCAAACCAGGATTTTTCAACTTGGACGAGGATAATCCCGCCGGCTGTACAGCGTGTTTCTGCTTTGGCATGACGGACAAATGCAAAGAGGCCAGTTTGGCCAAGCGGACGGTTTGATTGTTGTTTGAATATTTTTTAATACGAAATTGCCATAATTGTTCCGCTTTAGATCATCGACATGTCGAATTGGACTTTGTCCAGTTTGGATGGTTCGAAATCTTACAAACCAACGTATGAAACGTTTGGTGGTCTATCGTTGACCATGGACAATCGTCGTATAAACGATATGACATTGGTGTATTGGAAAGCTCCAAGTAACTACACTGGAGACATGGTATGTTGGATTGTTTTTCTTTTACTAATTGGAAAGGTTTTAAATATGCAAATGGGAAACTATTTCAGATTGCTTCTTACGGAGGCAACCTTCGTTATTACGTCTATTTCGTAGCAGAACGTGATGGTTCTCACATTCCAATTGCCGATGTCGTTTTGAAAGTATGCTCTAGGCACAGATGACGAATAGATATTATAAATGGATTGCAAAGTATACATTTAACAGGGAAATGGATTGGAAATTGAGCATCACGTTGATCAACCGTTTTACGAGCGCGAAAATGTTACAGTAACCGTAAAACTACACGAATCCTGGTCATGGCGGGATGTGAAATCCAAGCGACCAGTGAGCAAAGTTGACTTCATGACCGTGTTGGCCAATGTGGAATTGTTGATGATCAAAGCAGTGTATCGCAAATCTCAACTTCAATCGAAGTAAAATTTGCAAATATGTTTGCTTTACAACTTTGCATAATTCTTTGATTGTTTTGAATTTCTTGTTATAAATTATTTTTTTTCATTTGCTATTCAGCATTCATTCCATTTCTATGGAAGTGGCCGTTGCTGAGGCTACTGAGAACAACAACAGTTCGCTGATGAAAAGTGTTGAAATGTGCGAATGTCCTGAAAAATATTCTGGTTTATCTTGTCAGGTATTTGGTGCATTTGAAATCGTTTTTAAATTTGATTTATATTCAAATGTGTTACGAATGGATTTAAACAAGCTTTAAAACTGTGTATTATTTATTGTCCAGTGGATTGAGACAGAAGAAAGGGAATTCAATTGTTCACTTAATAAATATATTTGTGTAGAGCTGTATCCCTGGTCATCGACGATTGAATAACATTCTTTATAAAGGTCGGTGTGAAGCTTGCTTGTGCAACAATCGATCGTTACGTTGTGACGCACACACTGGTCATTGTTTGGTAATTTGATTGAAATACATTTTATTTGATATGCTTCAGTTGCGTGTTTCTCAATTTCTGTCGGCGGAAATGTAATGTATAGTTTTTTCTTTTTGATCTGTTGTACAGGATTGCACGCATCATACAACTGGTGCACGTTGTGAGCACTGCGCTCGAGGTTACTATGGAAATCCTCAACTGCAAGGCGGTGATTCGGCTTGCAAACCTTGTGCATGCCCGTTGTTGAATCCGGAGAACAATTTCAGTCCTACCTGCATCAGCGCTGAATATGGCTTAGCTCATTCATATTCCGCAGACTACATTTGTACAGAATGTCAGCTTGGATACACTGGAATCAAATGCGAACAGTATTGCATCATATATATATATTTGTAACTATGAAAATAGACACGTGATGGGACACGAACTTTTTAGATGTGCCGATGGTTATTTTGGCAATCCAATGGTGCCCGGCAATTTTTGTCAACCTTGTCAGTGTAATGGAAACATTGATACAGCAGCGGTTGGGAACTGTCATCATCGCACTGGCGAATGTGTGAAATGCATAGGCAATACTGTAGGATGGAACTGTGAACGTTGCAAGGACGGCTTTTACGGAAACGCTTTGGAAAACAACTGCCGAGGTGAGTGCTGTGCTTCTGAGCTTCACTTACTTGATTTATTCATTTCTTCTTTCTCTTAATCTTCTTTTTGTTGATTCTTTTCTCAGCTTGTGGTTGCAATCTGCATGGCTCGTTGTCGTTGAATTGCGATCAGTCGAACGGTACCTGCTCTTGCAAGAAATATTTCATCGGCAGACAATGCGATCAGTGTGAAGTGAGCAATTTATTCAAATATGTTTGTTTGTTTTGTTCATATTTTTATTTTTTATCGAAAATTTGAAAAAAAAGGTTAATGAAATTGACCTGTAGTAATATTGAAATGTATATATGTAATTTTTTTTCTGTTGTTTGGTTCATTGGTTTGTCTGTTCAGGAAGGATACGGCGATATTGAAAACGGATGCTTGGAATGTGCTTGCAATGAAGTCGGCTCGTTGTCGTTGCGTTGTGATCCCGTTTCTGGTCAGTGTCCGTGTAAAGCAGGCGTCTTTGGCAAACGCTGTGACACTTGTGTATCCGGATATTATGACTTCTCAGAACGAGGATGTCAATGTATGTGCTTGTTTGTGAACTGTGATGGAGAATGTGTGGTTATTAATTATTGTTTTTTTTTTGCTTTAGTTTGCAATTGCTTTGCACCCGGATCGGTGGAAAATGGCAAATGTGATTTGAAAACTGGACAGTGTGTTTGCTTGCCGAATGTGGTTGGTCAGAAGTGCGATCGGTGTCAGGTAATGGATTTGGATTTTTAATTTTGTGAAACTTTGCAGTACATTTATTCAAAAGCTATTCTTTTGTTTTCACATTTGTTTGCTCCTTAAGGATGGTTATTACAATATTTCCTCTGGCGAAGGTTGCAAACCTTGTGACTGTGACCCGCACGGTTCAGATGACGAAGTTTGCGATCAACAGACTGGCCAATGCAAGTGCAAGCATAATGTTGCAGGCGAGAAATGTGACAAGTGTGCTCCGAATTATTTTGGATATGTTAGCCACGGATGCAAAGGTATGTGTGTGTGTGTGTGTGTGTGTGTGTGTGTGTGTGTGTGTGTGAATTATTTTAGCAATAATAACAACGACCAAATAAATAACAAATTAATTGAAAATTGCCGAACAGAAGTGTAATTATCCACTTTTCCAATTTGTTTCTATTACAGAGTGTCCACGATGTCCAGCTCCAGGGCACGTATGCCATCCTACCACAGGCGAGTGCGTATGCCCGCCGAACACTGTTGGTGACATGTGTGAACAGTGCGCGCAGAATTCTTGGAATTATGACCCGTTGAAAGGTTGTGAAGCCTGCGATTGCAATATTGATGGTTCCAAGTCGTCTGTTTGCGATTTGCACACTGGCAATTGTAAATGTCGCACCGGCTACACTGGTCAGAAATGCAATCTTTGCATGCCAGGATTTTTCGACTTTCCCGTCTGTCGTCCTTGCCAGTGCTTTTTGCCAGGTACCGATCCGAATACATGTCACTCAGATGGATGCACTTGCGATGATCAAGGCCAGTGCGCTTGTAAGGTTGGTGTAGAATTGATGTTTTTAGCAGTTTGAAGGTTCTTCCTGTTTGATTTTAATAAATTTATCTTAGAAAAATGTCCATGGCTTAAAATGCGACGAATGTCAGCCGTATTCGTTCAGTTTAGAAGAAGCCAATCCAGACGGATGCACGGAATGTTTTTGCTTCCAAAGAACAAACTTTTGCATTCAATCTTCATTTGTTTGGCAACAGGTTTGTATATATATATATATATGTATATATGCATGTCAGTGCTTTATCTGTTGTCAATTGTCATTTCTATTCAATATTCAGATTATTACCGAAGATCGGCATGCGTTTTTTGTGCAACCATGGCTGTATCCGACGCGTATCCATGGACTGGAAGTACTGCCTTCTGAACCGCTTGTCCTGAACTCATATCCAGCTGACCATACTCCCATCTATTGGTCTTTGCCGAAAAGATTTCTCGGAGACAAAGTACAGCTAGCTAGCTTGTTGTCTATATGCAATGTTTTTTCTCATTATTTTAATATTATCTTAATTTTTTACAAAAAAATGTAGATTCTTTCCTACAATGGATTGCTCAGGTTTGAAGTTTCCAACATTGGTAATCATTTCATCGACGGCTCACTGAAGCCAGACGAGCGTCTTTTCGAACAATATCCGCTGGTTGTTCTGGTCGGCAATCATCGACTGGTCTTTGAGCATTACAAAAGTCGATTCGAAATTTCTCCAAACGGTGTCTACACGGTTAAACTTAGACAGGTTTGAAAGAAGTTGATAATTTTTAAGCGGTGCAAAATTTTCACTCTGATCAATAATAATAATAATAATAATATGAATCTGTTCAACATCAACAGGATCAGTGGAAAGCCCGACAGCAGAAAGAGTTGCCAGTTTCTCGGCAAGCGTTCATGACTGCATTGCAAAATTTGCAAGCAATTTACATCCGAAGCACATTCAACGAGCGTATTCACGAAGCTAGGTATGTGGCAGCTTGTTTGAGTTTTCATTCGTTCAACTTGTTTCTTTGTTGCGTTTCAGCTTAAGCGGAGTGACAATGGACATGGCTGTATACGAGAACACAACTTTGGCAGGAAACAAGACGGCAGTGGGCGTTGAAGCTTGCGATTGTCCCAAAGACTACAGCGGAACGTCGTGTCAGGTGAGAATTTTGTACAGTTGAAAATTGTCATAGCTCATTATTCTTCATATCGTTTATATTTGCCTGCTAACTGCTGGGCTTAAGAACAACTGATCAGCAGTGAACAACAGCACTGTGGACGTGAGTTGGGTGGGTTGGGGGGGGGAGAGGGGCAGGCAGGCATACTTATGTGTTGAATATAATATTTGTTTTTTTTTTGCAAAAATGCAGCAAATTTGTCATTTCTGAACAATTGTTCTCTCTGTTCAAGAAACCTGCCGACGGCTATTGCCGCAAGAAGCACGTGAACTATTTGGATAGTGCAAACGAGCTGGATTTGGTCGGTTGGGCAGAGTCTTGCGCTTGCAATGAACATTCGTCGAGCTGCGACCGGGAAACGTGCGTATGTTTGGTAAGCTGTTTGTTGATTGGAGTTGTTGTTGTTGGTCGTTGTTGTGTTAGTGCACATCTTGTGTTTGTTGTTTGCTTTGTTTTCTCCAGTCTTGCCAACACAACACCACCGGCGATCATTGTGAACATTGTGCCGTCGGCTATTACGGCAATGCAAAGGAAGGAACCGCGCATGATTGTCGAAAATGCGCTTGTCCGCGTGTGGATCAGAGTTTCAGCCAGTCGTGTCATTCGGTTGCTTCGGGCAAAGGATACGCGTGCGATCAGTGCCAACCCGGCTACACTGGAGTCTATTGCGAACAGTAGGGAACCGCAACGAAAGTTGTCGGTGGTGGCTTGCAGGGTTGTTGAGTTGAATTGTTTTTTTCTTTTTCTGCTTCAGCTGTATGTACGGATATTTTGGCAACCCGCAACGAGAAGGTGGCCAATGTACCGCCTGTGATTGCAATCCGTACGGTTCGTTGTCTGAAATTTGCGATTCCATCAGCGGTCAGTGTCAGTGTCGAGAAGGAGTCACCGGCAGGGACTGTTCGGAGTGTCAGTCCAGGTACGCTCTGGTCGGTGCTGAATGTCAGTGTAAGTTCGAAATTGTGTCTATACAGTTGTTGATGAGGATTTTTTGTTTTGTTATGCTTTTTTGATTTCGTTCAATAATTGCATCTTCTTCGTTTGCATACGCACAGCTTGCGACGTCGGTTGCACGAAAGAGTTGATGGCGGATGCGGATCAATTGAACGCTGTCATACAGACGGTGAACATTTCCCACTTCATCCCGGCACCGTGGGGTCGTGCGTTGAGATTGCAAAACGACACCGACAACATGCGTCGACAATTGCAAAGCATTTTGCAAGCTCGGCTCGACGCTGAACAAATATTGCTCGACTTGAGCGACGGCGATGAATTCACTAATCAAGTTGATTCTTTGCAAAAGGATGTCACTTATCTGCAAGAGAAGACCATCTCCAGCAAGGCTAAAGCTGCACAATTTATGAACAATTCAGAACATGTGACAACGGATGTCCGATCGACATTGGAAAAGGCTTTTGCTCTGCGTCAAGCTTTACTGATATACTTGGCAAGTGCCTCTGATGCGTCTCAGGAAGAGCTGACTGAATGGCTGGAGCAAATGAAGCAAATTTTGGACGAGATTCGAGGACGCGACGAATATTTGCAAAAGCATCTGAGCCGAGCTGAAATGGAGCTCAGAAGACAAAAGGAATTGCTGGCAGTAGTGTTGGCGAAGAAGTTCAACGATACGCAGTTTGAACGATTGAAGGAGAAAATCACTGCTGAAACGAAGCGTTGGGAAAATATGCGTGATATAATTTGGGATACGGTTCGCAAGCAGTCCACTTCCGCTTCGGCAACTCTGTCAACGGCTACCAAAATGCTCCAGCAATACATGGTAGGCGTTGATGTAATTATTTTCCATGCGAATCAGTGGTTGAATTCAATTTCAATTTATTGCTTGTTTTTTGTTGTTTTTGTTGTTGTTGTTGTAGAATATTCTGGAAGATGTTGAAACTATTGGTCAAGGTTCGATGAAAGTGTTAGCTGATGCGCAGGAAAAATTGGACAACGCCACACAAGATCTGCTCAACGTGCACGACAATTACAGGGTATGTATGTAATGCAGTTTCGAAAAATAGACAAAAAAAAGCACTTGTTACACTCACTCAATTGTTGAAGGAAGCCAACCAGTCGATACCTCGACTCGAAGAAGCGTTGGTCCTTTGTGACAAAGAAGCGAGCCGGCTGGCAGTTTTGCTTCCTGGTCACAGGGAAAAGTATTACTATCCGGCTGAAAGCCACGCTGACATGTTGGAGGTGGAAGCGGCTGAAATTAAAAAGTGCAATTATTAATTAATACTGATTGCTTGTTTTGAAATGATTGACGATTTTTTTTTAAAATAATTTAAATTTGCAGTTCTTTTGCTGAAACTAAAGATGCTTCTCATTTGGCTCTCGTTGCTTCGGGCGTGTACGAAAATATTGTCGAAGCGTTGCAAAATGCGTCCAAAGCTGCTGACCTGGCACAAGAAGCAACTCATCGTACAGACAAAGTAATGCGAGCCTGAGTATTTTTTTTCGTTTTTGAAATATTATATTTAAATGAATAAATATAATTTTTTTTTTGAAATTCCATTTCAGTTGATCTCTAATCCTGAATATCCGTTGGTGGATTCCGCACGTCAGGTAACCAATCACAGCATGGAATTGCACAAGGATGCACAGTTGATCGACGTGAACGGTAAAATTGTTCTTTTTCAAATAGCGTTTATTAAATTTATTGAAAATCAATTCTCTGAATCAGGCTTGTTGAACAAAGTGACGGAATATGAAAATCGTTCGAGCGGTATGAAGAGCAACATCGACGACTCGACGAAAGATTTGGAAAATATTTGGTCAAGTTTTGACAAATTTGATGGTAAAAAATTTTTTTTTCTTTTCAATTGTGATTATTGTTTTTTGCTGTGATTGGTTTTTTTTTCTTTACTTGCTGTGGTAGATTTTCACAACAAAATGGAAGGCGTGCACGATATTACCAAAAAGGTGAGCAAGCAATCAACTGCAGAAGAGGGCCAAACGTCTGCGGTTATTGACAGCGTCACCAGTCTTGGAAACAAAGTCAAAGAGTTTCTGTCTCTCACCAGTCTTGGCATTCGTAAAGTTACTGATTCTGGTTAGTGGATTTGTTTTCAATATTTCAATGATGAGCATATATATTTTTTTAAAATTTATTTAAAAATGCTGTTCTGTTCAAGTGAATCGATCATTGGAAGAGGTGCTTCGAGCCAGGGAACGTTTGAATCGTGTGCGCACTCAGGCTGACAATAATGACCAGAAAGTTTTCGATTTGAACAACAAATTGTCATTGTTGAAAGAGAAAATCAAAGAAGCTCGCGAAAAAGCTTCCAAAGTATGTCGTTTTGGCTTTTACAGTGTTCAGTGGTGAGAGAATAATTGTTGGCTTTTTTTTTTCTTTCAGGTAAAATTGTCTGTCAAATCCAACGTGGACGACAAATGTTTCAGATCTTATTCATCTCCGATGGTTCCGTCAATTTCCAACGAGATCAGTGTTGCCTACCGTCCACTGGACCGTGTACCGAATTCGTTGTTATTTTTGACCCAAACTGAACGTACCAGAACGGTAGGATTTTTAAATTTTTAAAATGATTACGGTGAATTGGGGAGAATTTTGCCGAAAATTTTCTCCTTCTGCTTAGAAAATACTGTTCCTTTTCTTTTTTTTTTTGAACAATATTTTTACAGCAAAATACAGAATATATGGCAATTGAACTTCGTGATCGTCAAATTGTTTTCCTGTGGAATATTGGCGGTGGTGATCAAAAAGTGACCAATTTGAAGCAGATTCGATCAGTGGCACGCAAAGATCGCATCGCTTGGTATACGATTGATGTTAAACGGTATTGGTTGTTACATTTTTCTGTGCAATTAATTCTCCACTGTATACTGTTGCAATGAGAAGAAAGTGTGCGTTTTTCTTGTCCTTCTTTAGCAATGGCAACGCCGTGGTGTTGAATGTTACCGACGATGAAGGCAGTACAACGGTGCATTACGACGGCGGTGGTTCGCATGCAGTTTTCAACGCGATCCCTGGCCGGACGACCTTATCCTTCGGTGCGGATCCGTCTAAATTACCTCCCACAATATCCACTTCACAGTTTCGCGGAGCTGTTGGTCGGGTTGAAGTCGACGGTCATGCGATTCCGTTGTGGAATTTCAACGCCGACGAACATTGCGTTGGCAATTTTCCCAAGTAACGTTGTATTTTTTTTTTTTTGCAAAATTTGCTTCACAATTTCAATTCTGCTCGCTCGCATTTTTCAGAACTTCCACTAAACCGTTGGAAGGCCTTGTACAAGGGTGGATGTTCCGCGACGGTTATGCCCAAGTGGCACCGAACAGTCTTCTGTACGACATGCGTGAGTTCCGTATTCAAGTCAACTTTGCCACCTATTCTGAAACGGGTCTGCTTTATTTCCGTGGTGATCCGGTGAGCGCGAGCTTTGTGTTCTCCAATTGTGTGCACTAATATTGTTTTTATTTGACTATTTCGTAATTTTTTTTCATATAAGAAAACAAAAGATTTCGTTTCTATTGAACTCAAAGATGGTCATATTGTGCTTCAATTTTATCTGGGAGGCTTGTCGAAACTGCGCCTGGTTTCCCAGCATGCTTACAACGATGGAAAATTTCACAACGTGCTAGCGTTGCGCATGAAGACCAACGGTACGTGTATTATTATTGTTATTATTATTATTAGTTGTTCATTCATTCACATTCTTGTTTATTTGCTGCTTTTTCTTTGCTTCAGGTACGTTGCGAGTGGACAGCGACAGCGATGTAGTTACTGGTGAAGCTGCTCCAGGCTCGACGGGCTTGAACATCCGCGATCATGATCACTACGTCGGCGGTGTACCGGACAGTTTTCCTAAAGACGCGTAAATTTGTATTCTTTTTTTTTTTTGTTTTTTGAAAAAACATCTATTATTTCATGTGTACAGTTGGTTCTCGTACGGCATCCAGTGGAGAGGCTTTTACGGTTGTATCCGGTCGATTTCGCATGGCTTTGGTCAGAATATCGACATCCGGAATGCGTTGAAGTCGTTGAATGTGGACGAATCGTGCGTGGAATCAAACGAACGTTTGGCCACTGACGACAGAGTGATCAGTTTCAATGGGCAGGGCGTCTTTGCGATGCAGAGTTTCATCTTGGACGAAGACTCTTCGTTGTCGTTCAACGTACGCACAACTGCCGAAGAGGCGATTTTGCTTTATCAGAGCAGTCAGTTGAAAAACAAACGTCGCAGAGATATCCATTCTGAGGTGATCATTTTTATTACAACTCGGCTCCTTGCTTTGCACGTCATACTGTTAATTATCATGCTGGTGGATGAATATTCATTTTTCTCTGCAGGGTTTTATTGTTGTCTACATAATGCAAGGGCGAGTCTATGTGCACATTGGACGTTCAACTGACAGTGCAATTACATTGCACACTGATGACAACTTCAACGATGGTAAATTGCACAACATACTGATCAAACGTGAAAAGACTAGGTTTGTTTGTTTGTTTGTTTGTTTGTTTGTTTGTTTGCTTGTTTGTTTGCTGTTCTTGTTTACATCATGCCAATGAATTTGCAGTGTCACGTTGTTTGTCGATGATTTGGAAATGGACAGTGGAGAATTTGATACATTGTGGACTCTCGGTTCGGTCGAGTCGATTCTGTTGCTCGGTGGATTGGCCGGAGTGAAAGTTCCCTCTGATGAAGCGACCGTGACACGTTCTTTCGTCGGTTGCCTTTCTGACTTCTTTCTCAACTACGAGTTTGTGATTTGTTTCCATTAATTAATCAACACTGCTCTGTTTTGCTTTTTATTTGTTGCTTTTATTTTTTTGCAGAAGGATGCCGTTGTTGCCTCATTTTCTTCTGAACGCTCGCCTTGGCTACTGCGGGTTGGGAAGCTACGATAGTTATTATGGTATATTTCATTTTAGCACATAATTTTATAAATTGGTTGAAAATTAATTCTCGGATTATATGCTTAAAAAAAAGTTTGTTGTTTATTTCAGTGAATTAAAGTAGATTAAATTAATCTGTTCAGTCGTAAACGGCTAACTGTTTGAGTATGGAATGTAACATTAATTGTTTGTTCACTTTCTTAAAATGGAGAATAAATGAGAAATTCCCTTTTCTTCTCATTAAAAACAGTAAATTCTTCTCCTGTTAAATAAATTAATCTTTATCTGAATTGAATGTTTAATCTGTTGATGAAGGCATTTTTTCTGCATAGTGTTGTTGTTGTTGTTGTTGTTGTTTAGTGGCTGCAGTTTGCTTGCTTGTCTCCTTGCTTGCTCGCTTTTCTATGCTTCAGATCTACTATATATGTTCTGCTATTGTTGATGATGATGTGCTGTAGGGAAATTATAATTCTTTTTTTTCTATATCTGCTCTTTATTTCACAACCATTGTACTACTACTACTGCTACTAAGATTTTGTGACTTTAAATGAAAACTGAAGGCATCTTTTAAATATAAAATAATTCTTTTCATAAAATATTTACAATGACGTTGGTCATTGTTGTGTTAATTTATTTAAATGAAGTTTTGTAATAATTTTATTTTGTATGTTCAGTTAATTTTTTTTAATTTTCTTGGGCAAGTTTACACGTGTAATTTCTGCAAGTGAAAATTTTAATACGCGTTTCTTGTATGCGTGAAAAGTTCCTTCTCTCCAAGGTGTGAAATCAATGGATCCACTGCTAGCCGATGACAGCACCGGTCAGATTCCGGTCTTGTTTCGAAAGCGACTTTGGCCTGCTTTAAGTGCGAAGAAAAATGGCAAGAAGTGGCAGTTGAAAAGTCGTCGAGGAGGTGATATTTTCTGAAAAAAATGAACACATCACTTATTATCAATAAATAAATAAATAAATAAATGAGTATTTAGTTAACAACGTTCAAGAATATGTATAATTAAGTATTTATATGTACGTACGTATGTATGTATGTATGTGTTTGTTTGTTTGTTTGTTTGCTTGCTTGCTTGAGATGGAGGGGTTGAACTTTTTTCATGATTTGGTTTAGTTTTGCCATTTGTATTATTAGTATAAATTGCACGTTGCAATTGACAATTTTCTTATATTCTAATTTTCAATTAGCACAACATTTACGGATGCTGTGCTAGGAATGAATGTTCTGTTTTTAATCCATTTGAATATTAAAAGAGTAACAAACAAACACACGTACACGGACAAACATGACGAAGCGCATTCGTTGTGTGTAATTTTCAAAACTAACACCAATATTACTAAGTGGTTGAAAATGTAACGAATACTGTTTCACTTTGTTGGAAATTGATCTCTACTTGTTTGCATATTTATCGTTAATCGTTATCTATAGTTAATTGCTTTCCACTGCTACAAAGCTTGCATGATTTGTGTTGCGCATGTGTCACGGTATTGCTTTCTGTTTTGGGTTTACAACCGTGCACGTTCATATTTGGTCTTTTTTTTTATTGCATTTATTTGCTCGGCTAAAATTGCTTTTTATTAGGATTGGTGTCTGGATTGGTTATTTATTGTTCTATGCCGCGTTCTTTGATTTGTTAGCTTATGTTGATTTTGCGTTTGGTTTAGGTGAGAGAATCACTTCTTCGACGGTTGCATCCACTTCAGAGGAAATTGAATCACAATTGACCACTACCACCACCACCACCACCATTACCAGTGGAAGCGGTGTTGCGCCAGTATTCACAACTGAGGCGCCAATTTTTAGTTCTGGAGAGGTACGTTGCGTTGCGTTTGGTTTGATAAAATTGTCCACATTGCAGAAGAGCCAGACATGGCAAGCTGTTCAATGATGTATTATTTATTTAGCTGGAAAATTGCAAGTTGTCACCTTGTTGCATTGGAAAGCCTGTCCAGAATGCTTTATTTTACAATTCTACTGCTAGTTATACTCGTATGTTTTTTCAAGAGAACATTGCTGATGCAGGAGAGTGAGTGACGAATGGAGTTTTCTATTTTTTTATTTGCTGACTTCTTCCCTACCACTGTCCCCATCCTCCTTTCCCACTCCGCTTCAGATTCGTTCAATTCTGCACAACTTTACCAAGAATTAATATTTAATATTTCAGTTTGAAATTTTCATTTCACTTTTGCACCGCTGGACCTGATGGTCTGTTGTTATTCTGGTCGAATCGAAAGTACTCGCATTATGTGGCTCTTGTATTGGAAAACGGTCTGCTGACGTTGCATTTACAAGGTCACAAGATGATTTCGCCTATAATGGCAACAGTGACCAGCGGACGACGTTTGGACGATGGTCATTGGCATAGAATTGTTTTCAATAAGCAGCAGAAGCAACTTTCAATTCAACTCGATCATCACAAGCCGACATTTTTGAAAAAATTACCCAAAACGTTGACTCTTCGAATGGCAGGCGGGTTGCTGCTTGGTGGCTTGCCGAAAAAGATCCAAAATCGCATTCAAACGGTAATCAACTCGTGTATTTCCATTTTATTATTATTATTATTATTATTATTATTATTATTAGAAATTTGCATTGCCATTTATTGGCTGCATTGGCGACTTTGAATTTAATGACAAAAGTTACGCTCTTATCAACGGACGCAATCAGATGACATTCTCTTGTCGACAAGTGAAAAAAATAGCCAGCTAATTTTTCAGAAAGAATTTCTCGATTTGCCGAAGAAAACTTCACTCAAGTACATCATCATAATTAAGCTACATTGAACGAACCTTTTTTCCGCATTGTGTTTTTTAGGCCTTTCTACATAATTGCACAAGTTCAACAAATTATAATTCCATTATAGAAAAACAGTTATTTTTTTGCATATAAACAGTTTTATTCTTTTTACGTGCATTTTATTGTGATAAGCCTTCGTTGTTGTTCTTGAAGTTCTGCTTTACTACTATACACATATACATAATGGGGTTTTTACTAGTAAAAAATGTTCTGCAGCTTTTTTTGTTTTTACCAATAACCAAACAGTATTATTGCTTTATTTTTTATATCGTTAAATAAATGTTTTGTTCGAAAATTTTATTCCAAGCATCCTATGCAGGGAAATGCCCGGCTGAATAATTTACACAAACGATCATGCAAAACAAGCTACTACGATATGAAAGATATTGATGTAGGTTGAAAACGAAGAATTTTAAGTTCTGTTATTTATGAGAATGTTACCTTTTATGACGTTTAATACATTTCTTAGAATCGATTTCTTATAGATCGATATAGGCTTATAAATTAATGCACGTCAGAAATGACCATTATTCTGCTACATGCTCTCTGCGAGCCGTTCGTACACTGTATGTTTTTCGTGCCGGTGGACTAAAAGTTGTAGAACTGAAAACACGATATACAACAGAAGAAGAAACAGAAAGAAAGATAAGAATACTTCTAACCACCGCTTTCCTACCTGGAGCGCAACCTGATGCGGATGTTAGCCTGCTTGAAGCAAGCATTACGGGTTATTTAGTTGTTCTTGCATGTCACGTAATCAAATTAATAAATCACACATTGGAAAACAAATCACTACAAAGTAAAAAAATCAAATGATTCCAGTTAAAAGATGAAAGATATTTTACAAAAGCATACATACATGGTAAAAATGAAATCTCATACACAGATTTAATAACCGAAAATAAAATGACCAATCAAAAGAAGACCTTCAGAAAGTTCTAATTTCCTGCAACTGATATCTAGCGCTTCATTATGCAAATAATGATCAACATAGCGATGCCTTATCATTAATAATTGACCATTTGCTTGTTTGACTTACGTGGCAAGTGGTAGCGTTGTAAAATGTTCTCTGAATTTAATATGGCGTTATACAGTGGCCGTTCATAATTCAACAAAAGTAATTCATTTTTTTAAGTGTGTTTTAATTATCTTCGAAAATTTTGTATACTTATTTTCTAAATGTTGCCTGTTAATTAAAAAGCAGATTTTATGATATTTCAAAATTCAGTTTTCAACTTGGTGTGTAACTTCTACTAAGTAATGAAGTGAGGAAATTTTTGATGCAATATCATTTTTGCAGGTAATAAGAATGGAGAAGAGAAAAAAAATAAAAATGCAGATGGCACCGTACAAAATTCATAGACGGCACGAAGCGGATCAAAAGAAGACAACAGGCATGTATGCTTTCTTGGGTGTACTGATTCTATAAGACTGGCCTAGGGATGCTTCGGAGGGGTGCTTTAAATTAAGTGCTTGAGTTTCTACGATCAAGTCAAGATATTTCAATGTAAAATTATATATTTTTGGTTTTTATATAATAAGATCAGGTAAGAATTCATCTTTTACCAAAAGAATTTATATCCCACGTAAACTACTTTCAACCTTATGCATTTAAGTTCTTTTTTTAAATCACTTG